>SMSQ01026065.1:119988-162491 GCA_019453375.1 Ctenoplectra terminalis
TTTTTTTTTTTAGAGAAAAATAGAAATGGTTCGCTTCGTCTTGTCGGCTACGACGGCTCAAGGCCGCGAGAGGAACGGCCGGGGCCTCGGTCACGAGAGGTAAAGAGAGAAAGAGGAAGAGAAAGAGGAAGGAGAGGAACGGTGAGAGAAAGAGAGAGACAGAACGCAGGTGAAGAACGGAAAAGAAAAGAGAGGAAAAGAGATGGGAGACAATAGAAGTGAAGGAAAGATCGAGATCGAGCCGAGCGAGAACGACGTGCAAAATAGAACCCAACCTGAGAAGAAAGGATCGGTCGAGGAACAGAGAGAAAGAGGGCCAGGTTCGATCTTCTGGACACAACCTCTCTTTCAAGCTGCTTAGAAGGGTAAAGGTATGGGTTTTTGTATGAGGTCCTACCTGCACAGACGAACGGTAGATCCTTCGTACAGTTCGCTTCTACGTCGTTACCGCCGAATTGGACGCTTTGAGCAAGATGTGGACACTCCATGTTTTCCTAGGCACGATTCCACGGGGCCCTCGTGGCCCCTTCGTCGGCGAGTGCCTGCGTACGTACGTGCCTGCGTTTACAACGTGCTCTTTCTCTCTCTCTGGGCAAAGGAGAGTAGTGGCAGACAGAAGGATGGGGTGGGAATGATATACAGAGAGAAGGCGGGGTACGCTCGGTGCCCCGTAATATCCGTCACATAGCGCGGAAAAAAGATAGGTACTATTCGTTGCCTTTGACGAAAAAGAAAGGATGCAACTGTTCTCGATGCGCAACGACGACGGACTGAGGAAAACGAGCAGACCGAAAAGAGCAGTGGAGCGCCCGACTGGCCCCGACTACCGACCGAACGCAACCGAGCTGCGTCGGGCTCGGTTCTGCGGTGGTCGGGCTACCTCCAGAGTCACAGACCACTAATAGTCGACTGACTCGCCGGTTGTACGGTCTCTCCTCCCTGCTCCCGAGAGTTCCAACATTCACAGGCGTGCGATTACAGCTACTCTCTCCGTTTCTCTTACTCTTTCTCTTCAACCTCGCTCTGTCGACCAGGTTGTGCTAGGCTACCTAGCCTTGGATCGTGCTAGGTCGCGCAGCCTCTGAACAACTTATCCAGGTCCGGCCCCAGCGCGTGGGCGCTTCGGAAGGGCGACGCGTTTCACCACAATGCAGTCGCGGACTTATCGAGCGTTATCTCTTGCAAAATATTTAACGTAATAAATGCCGTTCGTTACGGTATTCTGGTTTTTTGAAATTTGAGCCACGAACAAACGATACCGCTGATAAATTCGATATCGGAGATAGTATTCCGATGCTTCGATGGACGATGAAAAACGAGAGGTTCGATTCGTAGAAAGGAAAGCGAAAATGGTTGAAGTCATTGAAAGTACATGCTTTAAGTGCGCTGTACATAACGCTGATATATAATTATAATTGGAGCAAGAGATCGATAACGTAGAATTTCCATGACAGTACCATTTTTTTGTTAATCTTGTTACTTGAAATATAGCATTAGAATGGTTAATACTATTTGCGATGAAATGTAAACGATTTAAATGAGAACATATTTTTCTGTCGTAAAAAATAATGCAAAAGAATATTTAACGATTAATTTTTTTTTTTTTGCCGAAAAATTCATCGAGGTACGTTATTTTTATTTATTTCCTTTTTAACTTGGATCGTTCGTTTTAATAGACGAGCATATATCGCTTTATTTTATATTTTATACCGTGAAAAACAATGCGATACGGAAAAAGTTCGATTAAAATGGCCGACTGCGCATGCGCACTTTTATTTCAAAGTTTTCACGAACTATGTGAATTTTTTTACATATTTTCAAAAGTCGCGACCTTTACTTCTTTTAACTTTTACGCAGTTATACACTTTTTATCAAGCTATGAATGATAAAACGCTTGGTATAAAATTTCAAATATATTTTATTCCGCGTTAACCTATTACTTACCATAAAAAAATCAATATATCTAATTCGACGATATAAATTGACACGGTTGAATCAGTTGAGGAACACGAATTTTTTAGAACGTCAGATTGCAGTTTTATTGAAAAGTGCAACGCCAACAATCTTATTTAATATAAAGAGATAAATTTTAAGAACGCCTGCTGTACGGTGGCAATTGAGATTGCGTAAGTTGGAGTCCAGGAATGTTATTGAATCCAAGCATTTGTAACATTTCCTTGGTTTCTGGATCAACCTCGATAATGTCGTGCTCCAGAGCAGAGACCTCGGGAACATAGTTGTCCCTGCGTTCCCTCTCTTCTTCTTGCAGTTTGATAGAAATGCCACGCACTTGGCTGTGTCTAAGACGCTTCATCAAGTGTGTAACAAATCTGTTCAAGTTCGACAGGACGAAAAGATTAGACATTCACTCGTGTAGATGGAAAACTTATATTTTTTTGTATAATCGCTATAATAATACTGTTATTATTTCATAATAAACAAAACACTTTTTTTCCCGAAATACGTACCCGGCGATTTTATTTCTTAAAGATTTACTGGGGATAATGGCAATTTCTTCGCATATCCTCTTATTCGTATGGAAATCCATAGTCAGTCGAGTGTAGTACTTCTCGATGATCAGCTTCGCGGCCTTTTTGACCGTCTTTGTTCTGACGCGACTCTGAAATCACACGTGCATTTTATTATCTCAAGTTTATGTTTTATTCCAAATTTACTTTTCACTCATAGTTCATAAATTAAAGACAAAAATATTAAAAAGCATTCGAGACACTCTCGCATAACCTCAATACGTGTAACTATAGATAATCAACTATTGTAACATATTTAAACCGTTAATATTTTAACTTTTTTGTCGGCAACATTTAATAATATGTTGCTAGATAATTAGTATTTGTATCCAACAACGGATTGCTACGACTTTTTTTGATTTTTTACTAGATTCTATCAAAACATACGCACCATGATGGCTAGTATTCCGGAAAAGACATAAACCAAAATGGAAGAGAGATACTACCGCCACGTGAAGGTATCAACAGCAGTGGACGAGCAGAGAATTAATTCGAAGTATTCGGTTCGAAAGGCTACACTATGGACATCTACAAATTACGATAAGTTTATCTTCGGCAATTTTATTTATTTGCGGGTGATAACCGAAAAAAATTGAAATAAAAGATAACCAAATTTTATATAAAATAAAAAATTAAATTTACGAATACAAAGGTAAAGGTGAAAGATCACTTCGTTAGATACAATTTGTTCAAAGTACCGCATTCATAAAATCCAGTTTGTCCTACCGAAGGTAATGTAGAAACTCCGATCCAACTTTTCCTTAAATATTTAATTACATCTTTGATACATTTCATACCATCGAACAGTGTTTCGTCAACTAAATGTAACATATTTAACTTTAAAACTTAGATATATTGTTCGCAGGAACGAAATCACGTTGCAATTGATCGTGGTAGGTGGCACCAGTCGCATCAATACAGTCCTCGGATCAGTACGGAACGTCAGTGGCTCAAAACATGTCGTACGTCGCGTTCTCGCGTCGTGCAACAAGGTTAGACCGCTTTCGGTTATTCTTCTCGCGAGTGACATTCGGTTTCCTTAAAAGTACGAATGGTTTTGACAATTGGGTGTCGTTCGGTTCCAACCAATCGTCCGTAGGATATCAGAATATCGAGAACGCCAGGTGACAAGGTGCGAGTGGTCCGCGATCCGATAGTGGGGGCGCAGTGTGGTGGCAGCACTGTACTTCAAACGGAGTAGTGGAAGAGGGAAAGAAAGAAGGAGAAAGGTAGAAAGACAGAGGGAGACGGAGAGCGTAACAAAGATGTACAATGGGGGAGTAAGGGAGACGAGGCAATGAGAGTGAGATCATACCATATTGCGAACGCCGCGGTGCGAGAGAGACCAAAATTTCGTTCAGCAGCACACGGCAGTCGGCGTTTGTCCGTGGAAGCGGGACAGCTAATGGGTGGTGGAAGAAGGATACGGTATAACGAGAAGGAGGGCAGACCAGCGAGGGAGAGGCGACGAGTTTGTTTATCGCCTTGGTGAACGGCGAGAGCAGTCAGTGCGGTGCTACACTTGGCCTGTAGTGGTTGGGACGATCGGTAGCTCGGTTCGTAAGTTCGGCCTCGTTCTTCTGACAATTTACCTCGGATAGTGCGTGGGTGCCGTCGTGTTTTCCTATCGCGCACATGTCAACGTCCGTTTAACCTCGTCGTAAATTTCGTGCCGGAAGAACATGCCGCGAACCACTGCCAAAACATAGTCGTTCTGTGTACGTATCGTGTGCCAAAGTCGGTGACATTTGTGCTGTACGCTGCAAGATCGCTGGAATTTCACCATACGGCGTGGGAAGCTGGAACACCTCGCGATATTTGAACAGGTAAGAGTGTTTCTTACTTATTGTCGGTTGGGCGGAAAAATATCATCGCGTTCGTTCGCTGGAACTGTACCATTCGTCCTTGCGCTATTCGTGGTTAACTTCCTGTCATTTTAGTATCGGCGTTGTGTCTTTTATTATGCCCGTGCGTATCGATACAAAAATTTTTTTTTTTTTTTTTTTAATTTGTTGTCTATCGTCGCATCAACCACTTATGGGTTATTAGCGACTCGATACCAAAATTATCGACGATTAAAATATGTTTGTTTGTATCAAAGAAATTGCAATGATAGGTTGTTTGAAAAAATATATAATGCAAGAGGAACAAATCTTTATTATGTTTTATAGAAAATCGAGGAATATACCATAGAATTAGGATACGGATAGAATTTCTATGCGAAAGTGCGAACCGGTCGTTTGACCGCTTTGGTAGTTTTAGCGTTGAATTATTCTCCTCGTTGATTGCACGGCTCTTTCTCGCGGCCTTTGTTTCTGTCAGCTGACATCGACGCGTCCTCGTGTACCAACGACTTTCTCTTCGTGAAATTTCTCTGTGTTTCTCGATCGGTTAGTTCTTTTCCTTACCGGTCCTCCTTTCCTCACTGTCAAGCGTAAGTACATCCTGTAAAGCATTTTAACTCCTAACTACCGATATTCTCGAATTTCTCCCAACCGAGGGTCGTTGATCTCGATTCTTTCACTTTCGTCGAAAATACAGCTGACCGTGATTCGCATACAGAGTGGAGCACGCGTGCGGTTGCAGCGTAGGGGAAAAAAAAAGGCTGTGAAAGCAGCAACGACTGGCGTTGGCGTTTCGCGGAGCTTCGCGCGCGTGTAATTTGGGCCAAAGCGAGTTGTGTGCGAAAAATCATCGCGGCGTGCGAGCATGCGTGCGCGAACGCGTGTATCGTATGCACGAAGCGTTCGTAAAGAAATATCACGATGTCGTGCTGTAATCATGCGGGCTTGAAAAACCTTTTATTCACGATTAACGCTATTTTTTCACCCTAAACTAATTGCGGTTCTGCGTTTCGTTCACGGAACACGTAACTCGCTCCCCATTTTTGTGACGATTCGTTTGAATTTTTTTTTTCCCGCGTCCGCGTTCCCATTCACGTGCAGCTCTCGTCTTCTCGAGAGCTCGCCGCACCGTTGACAAAAAAATGGCGGCTCTATCCTGATCGAACGAGTTTCTGCCACTTGTCAACGGTATACGATATACGGTGATCGTAATGCTGTTTGCTCCGTTTTCTCGTTCTCCGTTAGTTTTCGATTTGAAGCGTGTGCTTACGAACGAGATCAGCTGTGACCTTGTGCTCGTAGAGTCGGTATTAACAGTTCGACTGACAAGCTAATTTCGAATGTACAGAGTCGGCTATAAAAATATTCGATCATCTTAGATGCTAATGTCACTTTTGTAAAATATTTAAAAGTGTTTTCGAGCATCTTAGGTATTAATATTGCTTCTGTGAAATATAATTTTTTCTCTATTAAATATTTAAAAAGTATTTTCCATTGTCTTAGGTGTCAATGTTACATCTGTAAAATATTTGAAAAGTGTTTTCGACCATCTTAGGTATTAATATTGCTTCTGTATAATATAATTTTTTTTCTATTAAATATTTAAAAAGAATTTTCCATCGTCTTAGGTGTCAATGTTACATCTGTGAAATATTTGAAAAGTGTTTTCGACCATCTTAGGTATTAATATTGCTTCTGTATAGTATAATTTTTTTCTATTAAATATTTAAAAAGTATTTTCTATCGCCTTAGGTATCAATGTTACATCTGTAAAATATTTAAAAAGTGTTTTCGACCATATTACTTCTGTGAAATATAATTTTTTCTCTATTAAATATTTGAAAAGAATTTTCCACCGCTTTAGGTATCAATGTTACACCTGTAAAATATTTGAAAAGTGTTTTAGACCATCTTAGGTATTAATATTGCTTCTGTGAAATATAATTTTTTCTCTATTAAATATGTAAAAAGAATTTTCCATCGCTTTAGGTATCAATGTTACACCTGTAAAATATTTGAAAAGTGTTTTCGACCATCTTAGGTATTAATATTGCTTCTGTGAAATATAATTTCTTATGTATTAAATATGTAAAAAGAATTTTCCATCGCTTTAGGTATCAATGTTACATCTGTGAAATATTTAAAAAGTATTTTTGACCATATTAGATATTAATATTACTTCTGTAAAATATAATTTGTTCTTTATTAAATATTTAAGAAGAATTTTTCATCGCCTTAGGTGTCAATGTTTCATCTGTAAAATAAATGTTTTTCCATATTAAATATTAAATATTTAAGAAGTGTTGTACACTATTGTAAAATAATTTCTTAAATATTAGACAAAAGCAGATTTTAATTTTGTTTTTCGCTTGCAAATTTATAATTGTGTACAAAATTCTCTTAATATTCAATGTGGCTGAATATTTTTGTGATTAACTGCACCGAAGTCCTGTTAGACTAAAATTAATGAAAAAACGCGTATAATAATACAAAATTTGATCGAAATAAAGAAAATCAATGTTTAATTCTATTCTACCATATTTAATAAAATCATTCGTAGAAAGTAGTTCATCTATGAATAATGGAATTGTAAAAATTTTAACGACACCCAAACGTGGGTGTCGTGGCAGTCAAAGTGTTAAGGAGGTTTTATTTATTGGCCGTGTAATGGGCAATGTGGTCGCTGTCGATTAAAGTAGCTGCGTGTTTCATGAGTTTTGGAGTGGTTTATGTCTTATTGAAACGATTCGTATTCTGCGAAATGAATAATTGGAAAGAAGAATTCTTCGTAAAGTGTGTCATGAATTTATGTCACAATGTTGAGAATGAGTTGTGTTTAAAGAGTTTTTAATAATATTGAACATGTTGATAAATGTTAGCGATAGCGGAAGAATTTCGAACACGTTGGAATTAATGTTTTACAAATGCTATTATTTGTGTAAACATACAGTATTGAAGGAGACACTATGCTTTTTCGCGTTGATGAATGTTTCTCTCAGTTATTGTTTTATAAAGTGAACAGTGAAAATAGATATTTTCTGTACAATTATTTAATACGAAAAATTGAAATAAAAAACTTTGAGTAACTTTGTCCATATAAAAAGTATTTACCATGAAGTTAATTTGTGTTTTAATAAATTACTATTGAGAAAAAAAACTATTTTTTTGTATAATTAAATATATTTTTTATAATAAATGTTTCTAAGTTTTGGAATAATAAAAAAATTGGAAGCATAACAAGAATAGGATGTAAGGAAATAAGAGCATCAAGATTTCTATTAATTTGCTAAAAATTGAAAAAGAATAAAAATGATTTACATGATACAACGAAGAATTTTCATTTATGATATACTTTTTATTCAACGCAAAAATGCAAGTTCATTATACAATGAAAGTGTAATCCATTTTAAAACGTATCTTAATGTTATGTATTTTCAGTTAGATATTCCATTTCCGGTATTTCGCATATAAAGGTAAAGTTTAACATATAACGAAAGATTTC
Source organism: Ctenoplectra terminalis (assembly GCA_019453375.1). Lineage (NCBI taxonomy): Eukaryota > Metazoa > Arthropoda > Insecta > Hymenoptera > Apidae > Ctenoplectra > Ctenoplectra terminalis. Next base: position 127,863 of record SMSQ01026065.1, read on the forward strand.
AAAGAAATCAGGAAGTCTATTCATTCAATCATTCTATTCAAGAGATCGTTCTAAGTCTTTGTCTAGGTTGTTCGTTTAATTAATTCCTTTGACCGTATCTCTTACAGAATCGAGTATATTCGCATCCTCTTATTTCAACAACTGACTTTGAGCTACGAGCTAAAGCGTACTATTTAAATATGAATATCGACTACTATAGAAAAAAAAAAGAAAAGAAAAGAAGCAATTGTAAAATCACGAAAAATCGTTCCAAAATTTGTTTAAAACATAATATAACAGTATATTTGAAAACTCGTATATAAGAAAATTTTGCACGAAACTAGAATTATCGATGAATCGAATACCAATCAGAATATTAACCCACGAGTCACACTCGTTGTGCCGATTCTGGATAAAATACAATAAAAACGCACAATATTTATGATAAAGCTCAATTTTAGCTTTAACTGTAATTTAAATTTACAATATTGAAAATTAGCGAATACAAAATACGTGTAATATTTCAATACTTTGCGTTTGACAGAGTGTCAAAGACGTGAAGAATTGTTACTAATACGTGTGAAGATTGAAGAAATCGTAAGCCAAGGGGTTACTCACTAGATTGTGAATTTCTATGCAAATTCATATTTTTGTGAATATAATTAAAAAAAAAAAAAAAATAGAAATTAGACATTTGTTTGAAAATTGTCTTGATTTTATTTATATACTTTTGCTTACTACCTGCATTCCGCGTATTTTTGTATCTTCAAATTTTTCATAAACGCATAAAAATCCGCAGTCCATTAATCATGGATGTATCGATTAAGAGATAGCTGCTCCATAAAACAAAAAGAGATTCAGACATTAGATCCCTATATTGCGCTTGAGATAAAAATCACGCGTACAGGAAGTGCAGCGTTATTAATGTATTCATTAACGTTTTTCTCTGCCAACTTTCTCCATCGTCATTTAGAAACGAGCAATAAGTCCAGCCAATCTCACGAATCAATCTGAATCGTATATCATATTGTTTGGTGAAGGGCACGAGTTACCATTGCTTGAAAATTTTATTTTCATGCCTCGAAATATTTCATCAGCGCCTAATTAACGAATTCGGTCGGGAAACGTGAAAACGTCCACAGGTTTCGATTATGAACCGTTAAAATTCACGAGCAACCGAGCTAGTTATTTTCGGTACAATTTGTATATGTAAATGAAGTGTACGGATCATCATCCGCGTATTCATTAGTATAGTTGTCACCGAACCGTCCAGACGTGTGTTTGTCCGATGTTGCCGTCATCAACGTCTTCTCGGTGAGTACGCGTGTCATCGGTAATTGAATTCAGTACGCAAGACAGTTGCTCGCAGATGCATGCGACACTGAAACGTGTTGTACAGGATGTACCAAAATATGTGCTGCTGCATTAAAACTAGCAAATTTCTCTCGAAAAAGTTAATTGAAAGACGTCGAACAAAATTCCTTTGCTGTTGAGGCAGTTAACAACATTGGTGGCCCACGGTAGATGGGGAAAATAAATATTTTATTAGGTGAATGGGAATATTGTTTAGAATATTGATTAAATATAGTAGAAGAGTAGATAAAAATTTTAAGGATTTAATAGTACTATTTTTTTCTTAATTAAACATTTTAATTAAGTCTTTCGTTTAGGTTTGACGCTAGAGTTCTACCAAAATTATCGGCGATTAAAGTATACTTTTTTGTATCAAAGAGATTAAAATGAAAAATACATATAAAAAAAAAAACACTTTTATAAATACTTTTAATAAGAAATCATAGAAAATTCGCAAAAATGTACTATGGTAAATTGGTAACATTTTTATAAGATTTGACTTTGTTATTTTTACTGCTTTGGTAGTTTTAATTTTAAAGTACTGGTTAATGTTTGCTTTATTTTCGGTATGAAACGTTTTAATGTTTAGATCTGAATTAAGTATGAATATGTTAAAATTTGATTTTTAAACGAATATTTTAAACGTATTTTGTAGTTGTCATATTTTTACACAAAGGTGTATACTTAGTATCAATGCTTTAATCCCTTTTGAAAATACAGTAATTAATACGGCAAATACAGCGTTTAAATAAGTTTAAAAATGTATAAAGTTTGCTTCATTGTTATTTGGTTTTTAACGGTACTACGTTTTCCTTCCCTGTAAAGTTTCTTAGAGGAGCGCGCAACATACAAGAATGTAAAGACGTGAATGGAATGTAATTCAACTAGATTTTTCGAAAAAATCAAGTTTCACATCATACCGAAGAATTTTGTTCTTTCTATTCCTTTTTACATTACAATGTGCCTCCTTTTCAGTTGCACCATAAATTATGCCTCGTTTTGTGTACCCAAAAGAACGAACCATTCAAGCGCTTCAATACTCAATATTCAAATCACGTTAGCTGGAGTTCGTGTGTCCCCAATTTGACCGCGTTTTCAATGCTTTACATCAAAGTAAAATGAATTCTTGAACCACAAACAGTTATATCTTTCCTGGCGTTGCGTGTAAATGTGATTAATTCCTCTCAAAAGCTTCGTAAAACCAAAACACCATTTTTAAAATTAAAACTTTTCTCAAAACGAGATTTCTTAGAGAATTCTTGTTCCACATTCTTTCGTTCACTCTTTGTGATGAAAACACATTAGTTTGTACACCGTTAATTTTGAAACGTCCTGTACAGTTCTATCTCTGTTTTGTCGCAGCGTTACAATACTCTCGAAGGATTTTATTTCATATGTAACAATGCTCGAGGAATTACAAATCTCGTATTTTCTGCGGTCCATGAACGACGAACTACCATAGAAATTTTCTCCTATTTTCTCCTATTTTTTCGACCGTGTGATGCAACGGTTAACCAACGTAACATTTAACGCACGGCTAGTAATTCGCGCGTTAATCATTTCCTGTTTTTAACGTCCTCTTGTTTCTTTGACTTACATTCGTCCCTCTTTTCTCTTGACTTGCCACACTCTTAAAATACTTATCGCGAATCCGACGACAGGTATATTCTTATGCATTTTATCTCACTTATTTACCTCTTATCCTGTTACGTCACGCTGCTGTGCATTATGCTTTATAGTGGAATTTCATCATCGTTTGAGGAACGAAAGATGAAAAATCTCTTAACCCGCCGCATCTAACGAGACGCGGTATTCTCACGTTCACGGTAGACCGGTTTATGTCTGTCTTGAATTTTGCTCCAGAAAGAATATCACGGGACGAACTTTTTTTCTTCTTTTTTTTTTCTTTTTTTTTCTTTTTTTTTTATTCCTTTTTCATTTTATCAGTCTTGGTATTTTTGTTCGAGCGTGTCCTTTTCCATTCTCTTTCCCCTGTTAGCTTTCTTTACACGCTATTTAAATTTGATCACCGAAAGAATTTTACCCGCGCTCGGTTTCGGGCCAAGGTCCCTTCCGGTAGAATTCTATCTCGCTGTTGCAAACGGGAAGAACATTGCCGGTGCTTAATTGCTAGAAAATTGGAAGATTCTGTTCCAACGGTTAGTCGTCGACGTTTTCTCCCTATGGCACGGTATTCGCGGAATCACGGGAAGCGTATCGATCCCTCTTGATTGTTCCGCGATTTTGCTCTTCGATTCAACTTATTACGCAACCATGCATACGCCTCGTTGCGCTTCCTGTGGAAGTGTGCTCTGTTTCGCAATGTAACGTCGAACAGAGATGGGTAAAATAGACTATTTATGATTTCTTGTTTAAAATATACATTTCATTTTTGACATTGCGTACAGGTATGAAAATAAAATAGTTCATTGATTCTATTAAGATTCTGAAGTATTTTTTATTATTAATCTTGTTTTCTTCTGTGTTTATGTTACATGTTCGTATCCCTTTAATATTCTTAAAAAATTTTTTTTAATATTTTAGACTTACAAAATATACAAAAGCTATTAAAAAAGCAACCGAAGAAGTTAAATATATCCGTATTCTTTTAATATTCTTCTAAACATTTTTTAATATTTTAGACTTACAAAATATACAAAAGCTATTAAAAAAGCAACCGAAGAAGTTAAATATATCCGTATTCTTTTAATATTCTTCTAAACATTTTTTAATATTTTAGACTTACAAAATATACAAAAGCTATTAAAAAAGCAACCGAAGAAGTTAAATATATCCGTATTCTTTTAATATTCTTCTAAACATTTTTTAATATTTTAGACTTACAAAATATACAAAAGCTATTAAAAAAGCAACCGAAGAAGTTAAATATATCCGTATTCTTTTAATATTCTTCTAAACATTTTTTAATATTTTAGACTTACAAAATATACAAAAGCTATTAAAAAAGCAACCGAAGAAGTTAAATATATCCGTATTCTTTTAATATTCTTCTAAACATTTTTTAATATTTTAGACTTACAAAATATACAAAAGCTATTAAAAAAGCAACCGAAGAAGTTAAATATATCCGTATTCTTTTAATATTCTTCTAAACATTTTTTAATATTTTAGACTTACAAAATATACAAAAGCTATTAAAAAAGCAACCGAAGAAGTTAAATATATCCGTATTCTTTTAATATTCTTCTAAACATTTTTTAATATTTTAGACTTACAAAATATACAATAGATATTAAAAAAGCAACCGAAGAAATTAAATATATTTGTATCCCTTTAATATTCTTCTAAACATTTTTTAAATATTTTAGACTTACAAAATATACAAAAGATATTAAAAACGTAACCGAAGAAATTAAATATACTAAATCTTTGATAAAGGAATATTTAAAAGCATAATATTTAAACTTCATTTTGGGTCATATAGATCCGAGGAACACAGTAAGGTAATGATGGGTATATTAAAATACAGATTTTTTATAATATAATTAATTCACTTTACTTTAAATAAATCAATTTTTATTAGTATAAATTTATTTAGCACATTTTTCCTACACAAATTTTATTTTCAGTTTACAATTTCTGCACGCACGCTTGTTAAACTTAAACACGAAATTTGAACTGCTTCAAATTGACGGGTTCCGTAAATCTAGTGTTAAAATAATGGAGGGCATAGGTGCAACAAGAGCTTGTAGTTATCTCAAGCCTTTTTTGTATACATCGATTCAATATTCTACATTTAAAACTAAAACTACCGTACCAGTCAAAATGACTGGTTCGTAATTTTTCATAGAATTTTTATAAATTTACATTGGCGCATTTTTAGAGATTGTCTATAATTTTTTGCAAAAAATATGCTCAAAGAATTATTACCCTTATTATAAGAATTTTTTCAAATACTCATCTTGATTTCTTCGCTACAAATAAATCTATTTTAATCGTTGGTAGTTCTAGTGTTAAAGAAGTATGTTTCCTTCAAGTTTCATTTCAACATTTTTAAAATCGAAGAAAATTGAGCATTTCGAACATTTAAATAATACTACTTTCAATTCATTGAACTTTGTTTTTTCGTAATTAGTATTTTTGCATTCACGCTCTTCTTACAAATAACGTCTTAATTTAGATCTAAAATAAGAAATAAACAAATCATGAATTTTTAAAATAAATCAGAATAAATTAGAATAAATCTAAGAACTCTTTAAAGTATCCATCGCACAGTATATTTTCCATAAAACTTTACTTGTCGGTAATCTGTTAAACCTCATCTATCCCTTACGTGAACTTCACACATTCTTCCGACAAAGAATACACATTGCGATAAATGTAAAAAAAAAACACTACAAACGATATGAAAAATCTTATGTTCCAACGTACAGAAATTTAATTTTTATTTTCGATAAAACAATTTTCTAATTCAATTCACCTTTCCGTTATGTTAACACATTACGGACGGGTAACGAAATTTCTCGTATTTTGTACTTCATATCTTGAAAAGGTAAAAATCAGTAAACCACGACACGTGAAAGATTATTTTTAAAAACAATTTTCTTAACTTACACTTTAAATTATGATCTATCTTTAGAATACAAATTATTTCTAAAAATACTTACGTAGGCATAAATTTATTCTAACCTTATTCCTTAGTAAGATTTACAAAAATAAGGTCCCGTCGTCAATGTGTTAATTTTTCACCATTGTGTCAATCGAACACCAAGATACAAATTAAATTGAGCAAATGAGAGACGGATGAGGGTTAATACTCCATTCCGTTTACGTTGCACCGCGCCGCGCAGCCACCGCCTTCATCCAATTTCCCCACATTTTCCTCGCCACAAAAACTCCTATCAACCGTTTCTCACGTGTGGAAGCTTATCGTTGCGTGGGAACCGTGTTATCATTGAAGCATCTTTTTTTTCCCTCGAGGAAAAGCACACAGCTCGCCGTTTAATCGAGCACGGGGAACGCTTTCACGAGGGCGCACGGCGCNATTGCTTTTAAAAAATTTTTTATATATATCACAAATGTGCTCATACTTAGAGCATCCATCATGAAGCAACGTCCACACCTTACACACTTAACCCAATCCTCGATTGCGAAGGTTTCGAAATAGTTTTTTTTTATTTTACTTTCTAGTATGCATGAAACATTAAATGAAATTTATAATGTATATACGATTTTGCGACAATTCTTAGTACGAGAATAATAATAAGCCGATTTATTTGTTTTATTTTGAGATATTAGTATTGGCCGGTCTAATTAAGTGGTCGAACTGTCTCGGACTTACCCTAATCATTCAATTCTTAACCCTCTCGCTATGAAGAGCGTATATTATACGCCTTTAAAAATAAAGTAATCATCTGATAAAAACGTGCATAGTCGTTTTCTGTACCATACAATTATTTATATTTTCATTTACACATGATCTACCATCATTCATTAAACAATATACTTAAATTTTGCTGTGTATATTTTTGTTATATCAACAAAAACTGTATCGATTAGTACACCACGAGCTCTTTCAATCTTGAGAGCACCGTAGTCAAAGGGTTAAAACGTTTTAACCGAATATACAGTTGATCACAAAAGTTTACGACCATCTTAGGTATTAAGTGAATATCGTGCACAATTAAAGATTTGTAAATAAGAAACAGTTAAATCAAAATCTGCTTTTGAAAAATATTTAAGAGTTTATTTTACAATAATCTATTACACGTTTTAAATAAAACAGTATAGAGAGAAAAAGGTATATTTTAAAGAAGTAACATTAATACTTAAGATGGCGAATACTTTTGTGTTCAACTGTATTTTCCGTTCAAATGCTCTGTAAAATTTTGTTTGCCCAATCTTGTTCCAATCGTGCAGAATCTAATTCAGTCAATTCTATCTTCCACTAATTTATGTTTGTTACAAATACTCTGCATTCATCTGAATATTAACCCATTCGCTGCCAAGGACGAGTATACTCGTCTTTGGTTTTATGCTTGCAAATGATTATGTATGATAATATATGTGACATTACCAAGAAATAACAGAGCTTTGGTAAACAATAACACTCAAAATATAAATGGCAATGGGAATGACTTCATATAATTTAGGCTTGGCAGCGAATGGGTTAACAAAATTATTATTTTTTCAACGCCACACGTTCTTTACTTCATCCTACACTGTTCATAAAAAATCGAACTTAAAAATCAAAATACGCGTATGCACTACCGCTCATAAGTGTATTCGGACACTAATAAATTTGTCAACTTGATCAATTTCTAGTGATGGTATATAAATGTTACTAATACATGTCAATTAATAACAATTTAGTGACTGAAAGTAATATTTACTACTTCCTTAAGCTATCAACACATTGTAAATCGAAATCATCTATTAATAAAAATTTGTCAATAGTGTATTAAAATGATATACACGATTCGTAAAAGGACACTGGTTGAATTAATCATTGTAGAAGAACGTCATTATTTAATTCACAGCTAGGCAATTAAATAACTCAAATATAAATAACTTTTCAAATAACAAATCACTTCCATAAGGTTTAGCATTTACAGACTTTAATGTCATTGTTATTGTATATTAGCTCCGCAATTTATTCACAATATTCAATTTTATCTTATCATAATATTCTGCTACACAACTGTAACAATAACAATTNATGAACGATGGCAGATCATATGTAAATGAAAATATAAATAATTATATTTTAGAATAGACCGCCCCTTTATCATATTAAAATTCATAGTATCAAGTGCACATTCCGCATCAACCGGTTGTTGAAAGTACTGTTTTAAAATCGTACTGTTTTCGAGGACTTGTGGGAAAGTCGGTGTTGTAGGTCCCTTTGGTGGCGGAGTGTAGGAGCACAGACGAGGTACAGAATAGACCTAACATCTTATGGGACTTCGTGTCCCAGGTTCTGAAATACCGATTGTGTAAAAAATTAGACGTTTCGTTATGCCCTCTACGATTTGGAGCGGTGAGTTTGGGAATTATATACAATTTAACCACCGAAGTTGACAAAGTTAACAGATGTAAAAAGATTCTCTTTTGTTACGTCTTTATACAGGGTGGGCGTAGTAACTCTGAACAGTCCTTTACTTCTTAACATATTGCGGTGGAACAAAATTTTTTATCAAAAATGCACGATACAAGAGCACACGCCCTATTATGAAAATAAACTCGAAATAGAAAAAAGGCAGTTCGAAAGGATTAAATAGGAACGCATAAATAATGGTTCAATAACGTTAAGCAATATTAATAATAATATCCGAAGACCAGATGAGCGGAGCAGTGTATCGTTGAATTTAAAACATTGTACCTTCTATAAGAATATGGAAAAAATGCATGGTTCTATATAAAAAACCTTGACAATTATGGAATCGCAAAATAAAACAATGTTCGTAAAAAGATTTTCTTCTCTTGTTAGATGTTCCCTTTAAAGTAACGTAACTTCGTCCCAGAGTATTTTCATACAACCATAAGTAATAGAGATATTTAAGTATGTTTACTTAAACGTTTCACCCTGTATATGCCATGCTATTTTAATTTACGTAATTTCATACCTACGTTTAGTTTTAATTCTAACCACTATTAATGCTGCAATCTTATTCTATGCTTAAACGGCAACATTGAGAGCGACACTAAAATGGTAAGGGGGCACGCGTGCCCCCGAGACCCTGGACAAAAAAAAGCATTGGATGTTAAGTCTATTCTGTACCTCGTCTGTGNAATTATGGAATCGCAAAATAAAACAAAGTTCGTAAAAAGATTTTCTTCTCTCGTTAGATGTTCCCTTTAAAGTAACGTAACTTCGTCCCAGAGTATTTTCATACAACCATAAGTAATAGAGATATTTAAGTATGTTTACTTAAACGTTCCACCCTGTATATGCCAGGCTATTTTAATTTACGTAATTTCATACCTACGTTTAGTTTTAATTCTAACCACTATTAATGCTGCGATCTTATTCTATGCTTAAACGGCAACATTGAGAGTGACACTAAAATGGTAAGGGGGCACGCGTGCCCCCGAGACCTTGGACAAAAAAAAGCATTGGATGTTAGGTCTATTCTGTACCTCGTCTGTGGTAGGAGGGCTGCCACAACCCTAAAATATTATACTTATAATATTTAGTGAATAAGTCAATTATATATTTTGTTTCTATTTTTTTTTATTTATTTATTTTTGTTTATCTATTTATTTTTATATATTTATATATTCATAAAAATATGAATTTGCATAAAAATACGGAACGCGAGTTGGAGCGCTACTATCGTGTATAAACGACGAAAAGATAATAATGTGTATATTCACAGACACCAGTGCTTGAAAAAAAGAACCGAAACACATCTCTCACGCATTACTTCAATTTGGTCGCTAAACTGTTGCGCGCAATAGCAATTTCGCGATCGAATCGAGTTAACTCGAAACCCGACGTACGGTTCGATCGGTCTTTCCCTCGTTTCGCGGTAACTATCGACAATACGGCCAGGTATATCGACTTTGCCTTTCGCCTGTGACTCGTAGCTACTTGCGGAACTTCTGCGATTGCACACAGTCGCTTTGATAGTTGGCGATTGAAATTAGATCATCGGCTATTTCCCCCTGTCCTTACAATATTTCGACGAGTTGCCATATTCGAGCACGATTCTGTCAAATTCTACAGATGCAATCACGATAGCGGTCGATTCTACTTATACGTTTATTCATAGTCCGATAACAACTGTTGGTCGACAAGATTTCTCCGTGCAATCGATTTATAGCTCCTGCTTTCGTTCGAGGATTCTTTAAATGTTTTAACTGATCGGTTAATGTTTTGCATTTCTAAACCTTTTTAAGTTTCACAGGACTATCGTGAAAGTGTAAAATGCTTTGAAACGAACAAAGGATTATAAATTTTTAAGATTTTTTATTTGTTTGTTTAATTTGCTTTGTTTCAAAATTTAAAAAAAAGTGAATCGACGAAATTTAAAATTTAACTCAAAACTTCTAAACCTTTTTAAGTTTCACGGAACTATCGTGAAAGTGTAAAATTCTTTAGAAAGAAAAAAGGATTATAAATGTTTAAGATTTTGTATTTGTTTGGTTAATTTACTTTGTTTTAAAATTAAAAAAAGAAATGAATTAACGAAAATACACAATTTAACTCAAAACTTCTAAAGCTTTTTAAGTTTCATAAAAATATCGTGAAAGCGTAAAATGGTTTGGAAAGAAAAAAGGATTATAAATGTTTAAGATTTTGTATTTGTTTGGTTAATTTACTTTGTTTTAAAATTAAAAAAAGAAATGAATTAACGAAAATACACAATTTAACTCAAAACTTCTAAAGCTTTTTAAGTTTCATAAAACTATCGTGAAAGCGTAAAATTGTTTGGAAAGAAAAAAGGATTATAAATGTTTAAGATTTTTCATTTGTTTAGTTAATTTGCTTTGTTCTAAAATTTAAAAAAATGAATTGTCAAAAATGCAAAATTAAACTCAAAACTTCTGACGAAAATTAAATATATCGTCATACCGACGTCAGTCATGTACGGAGTTAAAATTCAATCGAGGATTTTATTAAAACGTTAATTTTGCTGCAATTGTAGCAAAAGTTCGAGGATGATATGTTGTGTTTTTTTATATTAGGCGTGGAAAAAAAATTCTGTGCTTTTGTGAGAAAAATGCGGTCTAAATGTTGTTTAAATTTAAATATTCTCTATCGTTGTTAATAACTTTCCTATATTCTTCGATCGTTTAAATCCTGTAATACTTGTACTTTCTGGATTTCAATCTTTTATAGCTACCGGATCGTGACTAGCCTTAATATTAAAATTTTCCTTATTAACGCTAGACAGACTTGGGCATTATTCAGATAAACTTTCATCGCGTGATTTGCAAACATAGGTATATATATGTATAGTTTTGTCAATGATCGACTGCTTTTTTTTTTTTTTTTTNAACTCAAAACTTCTAAAGCTTTTTAAGTTTCATAAAAATATCGTGAAAGCGTAAAATGGTTTGGAAAGAAAAAAGGATTATAAATGTTTAAGATTTTGTATTTGTTTGGTTAATTTACTTTGTTTTAAAATTAAAAAAAGAAATGAATTAACGAAAATACACAATTTAACTCAAAACTTCTAAAGCTTTTTAAGTTTCATAAAACTATCGTGAAAGCGTAAAATTGTTTGGAAAGAAAAAAGGATTATAAATGTTTAAGATTTTTCATTTGTTTAGTTAATTTGCTTTGTTCTAAAATTTAAAAAAATGAATTGTCAAAAATGCAAAATTAAACTCAAAACTTCTGACGAAAATTAAATATATCGTCATACCGACGTCAGTCATGTACGGAGTTAAAATTCAATCGAGGATTTTATTAAAACGTTAATTTTGCTGCAATTGTAGCAAAAGTTCGAGGATGATATGTTGTGTTTTTTTATATTAGGCGTGGAAAAAAAATTCTGTGCTTTTGTGAGAAAAATGCGGTCTAAATGTTGTTTAAATTTAAATATTCTCTATCGTTGTTAATAACTTTCCTATATTCTTCGATCGTTTAAATCCTGTAATACTTGTACTTTCTGGATTTCAATCTTTTATAGCTACCGGATCGTGACTAGCCTTAATATTAAAATTTTCCTTATTAACGCTAGACAGACTTGGGCATTATTCAGATAAACTTTCATCGCGTGATTTGCAAACATAGGTATATATATGTATAGTTTTGTCAATGATCGACTGCTTTTTTTTTTTTTTTTTTTAGAAAAGTTCCTCTTGTATCGTAATATCTTTCAGACTCCCATCGATAGATTTGGGGAATAATTTTTCGTCGAATAAAGTCATTATTCGTTATTCACTAAAAAATCTGGTGTCTTTTGCAGTTATTTGAAATAAAATTTACCTTACCTTGACACTAGAAACCCTTATGCGGTAATTTTTACCTTTTTCACTTTTTCTTCCTCATTATTGCGGTACTCGGAGCCTTCGAAGTTTAATATTCAGTAACTTTTCATATTTTTGTTTAAATATTGGGCGTATATGACACGCACAAAATCTAGGAAATCGTTTGCAGTCAAAATGATTGCTAGTAATATTGTAGCTTTTAATTGCTAATTATTGCTAATACTAAATCTCAGATTTTATAGTATTAGCATTTTATTTATTTAGCATTTTTTACATTCCAAATATATTACATTGTCACTCAGATTTAAAATAAATCATTTTAACAATTGAAGAGTCGATTTTAGTTAGCTGAAACGTGAAAAAATGCAACGTCGAATATACATTTTATCGGCAGCTATTGTATTCACAGTCATTTTTTGAGTTATGTCGCAAACAGAATGAGAAACGACACGCCATTTTAAAAATTACAGTTTGATGCTGTAAGTATGGAAAAGAATAACAGAATATTTAAATTTAAAATCACGCTATGAATTGTATAGCTAACAGCACATAATGCTTCTTTTACACTCTAACATTTCGTGGCAAAAGCATTTTGGATTACCAATATATAATTCGGTAAATTCTACGTATTTCCTTATTAAAAATTCATATTCTTTTTGCTATTTTTGTGTAATAATAAGTTCGTACGATCGAAGTTAACAAAAGAACATTCGTAACTGAAAAGTGGAAAATTTGAGTGAGTTTTTGTTGATTTGCAATAGGGATTGATGTGTACCTACGTGAAGTGCTTTTTATTCGAAATGAAAAATAATTTTTTGGATATAGAGCATCGGCTTCAGCGGAATTGGACACATATGGATCGTACCATTTATAAAGTATACGTGGTATAACAAATTTCGATATTCGGAGCTTTTCCAACAAACGAGTTTTATTTTATATAGTGTGATTCTACAAAAAAATTGTTTGTTTCAAAGCGAGGTAGAATAGGTTATATTTACATTCTGTTTTTATTAATTGAAAGTATTGTTTTTTTACTTTGAAAAATGATCGAAGCCAGAACTGTTCCCTATTGGTATGATTCCATGTCTAAAATTCATTTTAAACATTCTTTATGAGTCATACGTGAGTCTCATTGTCTCTTTTTTTTAATTTCTTTCGTTGAAAATGAAAGATACCGAAGATTTCCGATTTAATATTTATTCCTTAAGAAGTTGCTTCTTTCCTTTCTTTTGACACAGTTCGCATATTCAACATTCTTTTTCGAAATTTTTTTATAAAGATGTTCGAATGTCCTCTTTCTGACGACTGTTTCTGATATTGTAGATTTTTATGCAAATTTGTTTTCGAGAATATAGTGAAAAAGTAGAATTTCCTTCAGAGTACTTTTAATATTATTTTGTGCAATTTTGCATCTTTGAATTTCCCGTCGGTACAGAAAAATCTACAGTTTACTGATAACTCGTTCGTTACCAGTACGTCGCTCGATTCGAATTCTACGGAAGTCCGTAGAATCCAGCGAATTTCCTCGATGCCTTTAATACGGTTTTCGAAATCCTTCCAGCCACGCTTTCTGCTTTACGCGGCAAAAGGGAGAACGAGATCGAATGGGCTTAAGACTAACGTAGAAGCTTTTTGATTTTATCAGGGGTTTTCTTGTACGTTTTTCGCGACTTGACACGGGTAAAATACGAGAAAACGTTTTATCGGCTTTCAATGTTTGAATTGGCGTTCTCTCACCGCTCTTGTAATTGTTTCAACTGCACTGTAATTCAATGGCGGAACGTTGAACAGCTTGCATTGTACGTGGTTTTTCAACGAAAATTTATCGAATATGAAGAAAAATTAAAAAGTTTTCCTTTAATTTTTTTTATATAGGGTTTTTTTTTTAAATATATGTTTAACCCATTCAAGACGACGATTTTTTTCGAACACGGTCCCCAGGAGCGAAACTTATTATCTTAAGCCTTCGCTGCATGCGTATTCATAGTATTTTTCATGTAAGAAAGGCTTCGGATAATTTTTAGATTTTTTGGTACACGATAAAACCAATGCCAAATTTTGACAGATTTCATTAGTTCCAGAAAAATCTTATTTCGACGACTAGTTTACTCAGAATAACCGATAATTGCACATTACTGTTATTGCACACACGGTGTGTGCAGGCTGTCTTATAGCCTCGGAAATCTATTGCACACACGGTGTGCAATCGGTCTCGAATGGGTTAAGTTAGATGCACGAAGGTTATCAAACTCTGAGATTTACAGAAAACTGATTATCAACAGTAGTTTTGTATATTTTATTTGTGAGCTTTCTGTGTGGTTAGTTCTTTCGTTTAATTTATTAAGTAGGAAAGATGAGTTTAATTGTCATTTGGATTGTTAATATTTGGACTTAACCCTTTGCACTCCGCACGATTCTTTATCACCGAAGAAAAGAAGTTTTATTTCGAACGGAAAAAATTACTACTGTTTGTGAAAGTACTTGTTTTTATTCATTTTACAAATATCCATTTTCCTCTCGTAAACGAAACATAAATTTTTAATTTTGTAAATTATCATGGTGTAATATATTTGGAAATCGAGCGTAATCGCGTTGAAAAGAAAATGTATCCGTAGCGGTGCCAAAGAAGCGCTAAGGGTTAATTTATTTGATTACATAAAGAGATCTGTAATATTTTTTCTAAACGAAACACGGTTTTATTCGAAATACATTAACCCCTTCCCGTGCCATTTAAATCGACGAAACTTGGGCCCAAGTGTATTCATCTTGAATCAATATCTAATAAGAAAATACTAACAACTAACTAACATACTAAAACTAATAAAATACTAAAATACTAACTAAATACTAACTAACAACTACTAACAACATGATACTATCTACTTACGAGCCTGGCTCGTGATGTTTATGTTTGGGCCGACTATCTATTCACGAGCCCGGCTCGTCATATTCATTTTTGAGCCAAAATTTTCATCACGAGCCAGACTCGTTAAAGCACGGGATGGGGTTAAAACCAATAAATTCGCTATTATTAAGTCTTTCGTTGCCGTGGTTGTGTTTCTAACCTCAGCGTCCAATGTTTATTTTGTGGCGAGGGTCAAGAGCGACGAACGGAACGAATGCTTTTCGCGAGTTATGTAGTGTAACGTGATGTTTCGAGGAGAGAAGACGTGTTACGAGGTATCTGATTTTCTTAATTTTTGTTATTTAGTGTTATTAGTTGATATAACTACATGTAGCGCTTTTGTTAGTTGAAATACAAAAGGTTTTGTATAGAGATGAAAGTATTCTTGAAGTCCAATAGAAAAGCATTGTTGGAAATTGTGGAAAATTGCGGGAAATTATATAAGAACTGAAAAGGAAAACGGTGTAGATGTTTTGTCTATTTAGGAAATAAAAATAAATATAGTACTGTATATAATGATTGCTAGAAATTGTGGAAAATTATTGAAAATTATTGTTCGTAAACATAAAATAGATATTATTGAAGTATTTATAAAAAAGAACTGAAAAGGAAAACGCTATAGATGTTTTGTGTTTTTCGGAAATAAAAATAAATATAGTACTGTATATAATGATTTCCAAAAATTGTGGAAAATTATTGTAAATTACTTTTCGTAAATATAAAATAGATATTATTGAAGTATTTATAAAAAGAACTGAAAAGGAAAAAGGGGTAGATATTTTGTCTATTTAGGAAATAAAAATAAATATATTACTGTATATAATGATTGCCAGAAATTGTGGAAAATTGTTGTAAATTACTTTTCGTAAATATAAAATAAATGCAATTGAAGTATTTATAGTAAAGCTATTATAGTAAAATAGTATGAAAATTATTTTCTTCTATTTCAAATCTTCTTCAAATTCTTTATATTTCATGTATAATGAATAAGATAATGCTGAGAGAAAGGATGGAATATTTTCATTTATCCTTTAGAATGAAACGCTATATACATTTTTGGATATTATGCCAGTGATACTACAAATAATGTTTCTCTTACACAAAATATTTCTCGTCATGTTTCTTAAATTGAGTCAAACAAAGATAATATTCCGAGTAAAGCAAAACAGCGTTTTTACTTCCAGATTACCACATCCGTTAACTGTGTCGTCTGAAAATACCGGGAAAAATGTTTCCATCTCTTTAAATGGTACTACATTATAATCCTTATTTCAATAGTTATAGAAAAAAAAAAAAAAAAACGAAACGCTTGTAATATTTTGTATTTCGTATACAAAATCGGGAACCATAGAACGGAAAATAGAACGTGTAAATAAATACAAAACGATTTTTACATTTTCAGGAATAATTCCTTGTTTTGTTATTATGATAATACGTAATATATAGGGTAAGTCCGGGATAGTTCGACTACTTTTTAGAAAGAAGATATTGCATTATTGGTTTTTACATATTTGTTGTTTTAGGTAAATTAAAGCAGCGCATAAGTAATTGAGAACATATATAAATCACACTTCGCGACATATTAAGGTATTTATTTCTTTTTTTAATCAGGAAATACCAGTACTGCAAATGGACGGTCTCATTTGCATGTTCAGGTTAGAGCGTCCACACATTACAAGTACCAAAAAATGTAGCTTATACAAAATATAATATAAGAGAAAATTAGTTGATATATTGCTTTTAAAAAATTTTTTATATATATCACAAATGTGCTCATACTTAGAGCATCCATCATGAAGCAACGTCCACACCTTACACACTTAACCCAATCCTCGATTGCGAAGGTTTCGAAATAGTTTTTTTTTATTTTACTTTCTAGTATGCATGAAACATTAAATGAAATTTATAATGTATATACGATTTTGCGACAATTCTTAGTACGAGAATAATAATAAGCCGATTTATTTGTTTTATTTTGAGATATTAGTATTGGCCGGTCTAATTAAGTGGTCGAACTGTCTCGGACTTACCCTAATCATTCAATTCTTAACCCTCTCGCTATGAAGAGCGTATATTATACGCCTTTAAAAATAAAGTAATCATCTGATAAAAACGTGCATAGTCGTTTTCTGTACCATACAATTATTTATATTTTCATTTACACATGATCTACCATCATTCATTAAACAATATACTTAAATTTTGCTGTGTATATTTTTGTTATATCAACAAAAACTGTATCGATTAGTACACCACGAGCTCTTTCAATCTTGAGAGCACCGTAGTCAAAGGGTTAAAACGTTTTAACCGAATATACAGTTGATCACAAAAGTTTACGACCATCTTAGGTATTAAGTGAATATCGTGCACAATTAAAGATTTGTAAATAAGAAACAGTTAAATCAAAATCTGCTTTTGAAAAATATTTAAGAGTTTATTTTACAATAATCTATTACACGTTTTAAATAAAACAGTATAGAGAGAAAAAGGTATATTTTAAAGAAGTAACATTAATACTTAAGATGGCGAATACTTTTGTGTTCAACTGTATTTTCCGTTCAAATGCTCTGTAAAATTTTGTTTGCCCAATCTTGTTCCAATCGTGCAGAATCTAATTCAGTCAATTCTATCTTCCACTAATTTATGTTTGTTACAAATACTCTGCATTCATCTGAATATTAACCCATTCGCTGCCAAGGACGAGTATACTCGTCTTTGGTTTTATGCTTGCAAATGATTATGTATGATAATATATGTGACATTACCAAGAAATAACAGAGCTTTGGTAAACAATAACACTCAAAATATAAATGGCAATGGGAATGACTTCATATAATTTAGGCTTGGCAGCGAATGGGTTAACAAAATTATTATTTTTTCAACGCCACACGTTCTTTACTTCATCCTACACTGTTCATAAAAAATCGAACTTAAAAATCAAAATACGCGTATGCACTACCGCTCATAAGTGTATTCGGACACTAATAAATTTGTCAACTTGATCAATTTCTAGTGATGGTATATAAATGTTACTAATACATGTCAATTAATAACAATTTAGTGACTGAAAGTAATATTTACTACTTCCTTAAGCTATCAACACATTGTAAATCGAAATCATCTATTAATAAAAATTTGTCAATAGTGTATTAAAATGATATACACGATTCGTAAAAGGACACTGGTTGAATTAATCATTGTAGAAGAACGTCATTATTTAATTCACAGCTAGGCAATTAAATAACTCAAATATAAATAACTTTTCAAATAACAAATCACTTCCATAAGGTTTAGCATTTACAGACTTTAATGTCATTGTTATTGTATATTAGCTCCGCAATTTATTCACAATATTCAATTTTATCTTATCATAATATTCTGCTACACAACTGTAACAATAACAATTAAATAACAAAATCACAAATTACATTCTGTAAAAAATAATCAAACGTCCGGATACTTTTTAACGATACTGTACGTACCCTTGATGAATACTAAATCGAAATAAATTTCGCGACCAATCTTAAGAGCGCCAAAAATCCTTCCTAATAATTAATATCGCCACAAAGAATCCATCGAGTCACTTCCGGTGACTCAACCAAAATTCCCAATTAGCATTAATTAGCAGCTTTCTTTTTTCTCTTTGAATCATAAAATTTTTTCTCTCTGCTTCTTGGTTACAGATAAAACCAACAGCCAACGCCGATCGTAGCCGAATCGAAATCGTTCCACAGTGTCGTGTCGCGTATCGAGCGATCTCGTCGCCATTTTAAACCTATTCAACATCTACCATCTTCCTCGTTTTCCTCCTTCGCGCCATTCGGATGCGTTGGGGACGTTCGCGATGATATACGGAAATTAAGTAGATTCGCGAGTCCCGTCGGATTTTACGGGAGATTTGGTCTCGAGCCGCGCGTTTTCCTCGTCGATTCTCGTTGTCGAAGTTTAAAAATTGTTTGAGTCGCGAGTCACGAGCGGCGTGTACCGGGTGGATAATACACGCGGCGTGTTCGAAAAATTGTAATCCGTCTATTCGGCGTCGACGAGATGATCGTCCAAGCGGGTTCGTTGTGCGTATTACTAGTGGTGTTGATCGATGTCTTGCTGGTGAAGTCGGAACCTGGACCAAGGCCGCGACCAACGCCGATTTTCACCAACCAGTTCGCGGTCCACGTGCCGGATGGATCGGATGCTGCTGCTGAGATCGCTGCCAAACATGGGTTCGACAACTACGGACAGGTGAGTTTGAGTTTTTGTGTTTATTGGAATTAAGGTGGAAGCGTGAGACGTGTCTTACAGCCGGTTCGGACGATCCCATTTTTGTATTTTCTTTCTTTTTTTTTTCTTCTTTTTTTCTTTTTTTTCTCGTGACAACGGCAGTACAAAAACGTAATGAATAGACTGCGGATTTTTATGCGTTTATGGAATATACGAATGCACAGAAATACACAGAATAAACATAACAGGAAAAAATTTATAAATAAATATGGCATATGATGCTCATTATAATATTTAGCGAATAAAAGAGTTGCTCATTTAGCTTCTAGATTTTTTTAATTATGTTTATAATAATATGAATTTGCATAAGAATCCGTAATCTGATATGTGTGAAACGTATTCGTATCTATTTTGAAAGGCTACAAATATTAAAATGAACAAACGAAGGAAGTAAACATATGTTTAAGAGTTGGATTTTTGGTGAAGATACGGAACCGTATAAACGATGCGAAAGTATCGAATCGGTTAAAAAAGTACATTGCCTGAACTGGTTGTTGAATTGCTGTCTATCATATTTTGTCAACACTTGATGGGGATAGTTACTTAACGATGAATCAACTGCGGGTTTTTATGCAAATTAATGTTTGTGAATATGGTAAAAAAAAGTAGAACTTTGTTAGAAAATTATTTCACCTATCAAGTATTATAAAATCCACTATAATTCAGATATTTTTGTGTTTTTGCATATTAAGTATATTGTGTGCAATTTTGTGAATATGGTAAAAAAAAGTAGAACTTTGTTAGAAAATTATTTCACCTATCAAGTATTATAAAATGCACTATAATTGAAATGTTCTGTATTTTTGCATATTAAGTACATTGTGTGCAATTTTGCACCTTTAAATTTCTTATAAATGCATAAAAATCCGCATTGTAATTCTGAAAAACGAGCGAAATGCGACGATAAAAGAATTATCTACAGAACAGATGGTAAAAGTGGGAGATTTTTATAATTATAATTATATAAATATAATAATATAATAATATACCATACATAATATACAATAAATATAATAATATAATAATAAACAATAATTATATAATTATAATTATAGTTGTAAGAATCTCGATGCTTGCAAAGGTTTTCGGTCCCGTTTCTTGCGATTACCAAGATTTTTCTTAAATCTAGAAAGTAATCTTACAATTATTTGCGAGTTCTACTTTTATTATAGATAATACTTGGCAAGCAAAATTTATTCTCAGAAAAATCATAGATAGTTTGTACAATGAATCGAATGTATAAATTTTTCAATTTGTTTCGGAAATGCATTATATCAAATTCTGATTGTTCCTTTAATCCCTTGTCAGACGAATCAAATGGGATTCGGGCGCGTGTTACTGTCAAAAGTATTATTGTTCATAAAATGAATAAATTTTTTTCTACTGTTATTGCACACATAAATTCCTTCCACTGGAATCGGAATTGTTGTTCTATATTTCTATCGGTCCATGAATCAATCGAGATAGTCAAGCAAAGGATATAGATCATAATAGGTACAAGTTTCCTTAGCTCTAGCCTCTTTAGTTAGAATAACAGACGCCAGTGCGAAGTTTAATCAACCGTTGGTTTGTTTTCTATTTTATTTTCCGCCTAATTATTCAGAAATTTAATTTATAATCTCGTTCCATATAAAAATCATTCTCGACCTGTCGCGAATCAGAGTCGAGATAGTGCTTGTCCGCAAAGAGAGATACAGAAAAATATAATTACAGAAAAATAGCGATTGTGCTAATATTCTCGGAAACGTTACATTTTTTATCTGTATGTCACTTGAGTATATAGAATAAAAGAAGGAAAACTTAGTTGCTGGTAATTCTCAGGGTCATCGTGAGACATCGGACATAACAAACATCGGTTCGTTACACCTATTCGTATCTGTTATCATATTTTTCAGTATCTGTTTCCTCATATACTCTGTTCACAACTGAGTAAGGAATACTCAATACATAAAATTGTACAAACGGGAAAAATTAGCAGTCGAAGGATTTATTTTTTTTAGAAGAATACTTTTAACCATCTGTAGAAAAAATCAATTGCAACAAATAAAGATTCGTATTATATCGAACATTCGATAGCATTTTTGCATATTTCATGAATGTTCCAAATGTTTGGTATCATTCAACTGTGTTTACAACGAGTATTTCGTCGTCAAAATTTTTGAAAAAATATATATTTGCAAAAATTTAGTAAAAAAATATTCTAGGCGGATGTCCAAACAAGTTAAATCAATTTACAAAATTTGTTTTATTTAAAAAGAATATTGTATGAGGACGAAATGTAGGAAAAGAATTAATCAATTTTTGTTAATTGATTTTTCTTAAAAGATCGTCGCGAGGTTGATTGCTTAATTATTTTGAATATCACCGTTGATGAATATCACAATTTGATTGATTTATCAACGCATATTGGCAAATAATCCTACTGGTTTCCATTTTTTGAAATATTAATTCGTGCATCTATAAAAGAATTATTTATAGATTCGGTAAACTTGTTTGGGAAATTTATTCGCAAATTTCTGTTTGAATAAATATGTTTCGCTCTTTTATTTCCTGCTAGTTTATCGTTTGCATGCTACCGAAATAGAAATATTTTTATTCAACTGGAAAGAATTTTGTTTCAACGGACGATTATTAAATTTTTTAGGAATGTAATGAACTGCGTTTGAAACAGATTTGAATAAGATGCAGATTGTCCAAGAATTTCGTGATATAGATGAAGTTTTGACTGTAGTTTTTTCTGTTTTCATCTAATTCTATAAAAATATCTTGAATTTGTAAATATAACACTTCATTAATATATATTTAACATCAGAACCGACAACATGATCAAAATGAATTTGTAATTTCGTATAAAATTTTTACAAATTTACTGTGGTACATTTAAAAAAATTTTCCATAATTTTCTCTACAAAATACGGTTAAAAATTTGTCTGCCTTCCTGTTGTGTATTTTTTTTAAAGGAAAATATTTTTTTTTATCATCTCGCGTTACGCAAAATACGATGAAAGCAATCTCTTTCGCGATTGCGTTTCTTGTACATATTCGACGTCTTATCTCTGCTTGTTTTACGAGTAAATGGTTGTAAAAGTTGAGCATACAAATGTAGCGATGGATTAAAAGTATTAGGTAGCGATGTCAAACTGTGGTTTTTGAAATTATCCATGGGTTTCTTATTTATTGAGTTCCTTCTTCATTTTTTTTAATTCTTTGTTTTAAGATCCTTTTTTGAGGATATCTTCGTTATTGGTATTTGCTATTTGAGTGCTGTGAGGAATTAAGAATCGCACGAAGAGAAAAGAAAATAGAAAATAGGAAGAAATAAAATAAAAATAAAGGGAATAAGAAAATGAAGAAAAATAAAACTTTAATTATACATAATTCTTGAGTTAATGAATTGGAACTGCAATAGAAGAAACTAATATAATAGGAAATAGATATAGAAAAATAACATACAAAGAAGTAGATATATGAAAATAATTATTAATTTAATTCAAAATAAAAATAATNGTTTTTATTCATTTTACAAATATCCATTTTCCTCTCGTAAACGAAACATAAATTTTTAATTTTGTAAATTATCATGGTGTAATATATTTGGAAATCGAGCGTAATCGCGTTGAAAAGAAAATGTATCCGTAGCGGTGCCAAAGAAGCGCTAAGGGTTAATTTATTTGATTACATAAAGAGATCTGTAATATTTTTTCTAAACGAAACACGGTTTTATTCGAAATACATTAACCCCTTCCCGTGCCATTTAAATCGACGAAACTTGGGCCCAAGTGTATTCATCTTGAATCAATATCTAATAAGAAAATACTAACAACTAACTAACATACTAAAACTAATAAAATACTAAAATACTAACTAAATACTAACTAACAACTACTAACAACATGATACTATCTACTTACGAGCCTGGCTCGTGATGTTTATGTTTGGGCCGACTATCTATTCACGAGCCCGGCNTGAAGAAACATAATTTTTTATTTTAGTTCCAAATTTTACGAATTAAAAATCAAAGTTAGGAATAAAATTTAATTTTATTACAAACACAACTCGAATTTGTTACATTTGAGTAGAGGAGACCGTGGCTAGTTGCTAACTTCCTCAAATTGTGGTATTATCAAATAGATTATTATTTTGCAGTATTAGAATAAATGAATAATTGACTCGTCATTTAATGTGTCAGCGTAGCAGAAAATTTGCATATAATATCAGTAAGAATAAAAAAATCTAAAAGCATTCGCGGCACGTAAATATTTTAGATAGTTATGTATTTTTGTCCACTAAGTACTGTTTCATATTTTCTCATGAGTACTTTGTAAAAATGTGATACATTAACTATAATTTACGGTATTTTATTTTATCTAATCCGTGGAGATTTTTTACGTATACAAAAAATTAACCCGTAATACGTTAAAAAAGCGTCAGGCGAGGTAATTTAACTAATCATAGATAGGGTTATTTGACTATTAGTCTACTAACCCCGAATATTATTGTTGTCTCTTTTTTTATTTTGCTTTTTTCTTATTGTAATATTAATTGGCTCCATTTGTTGATCAGGTATCAATATGAGCCTTAGATGATGATTTGTACTCTAATTCGGTCTGCAAATTATCATTTGATTCATTATTCTAACTACATATGAACAAATAAATGTTTAATTTTTGTTAATACCGTTATTCTTTCTTAAGTACCTAAAAATAACTATCAAGTCAACCAATCCCGTCATATAAGTCAACAAACCCCAACTGTGATCCCTCTCATTAATCCAAATAAATAAAAATTACAGTCTAGACCCGATTAAAGGTATTTTCAAAATTATGCCCGCATATCTAAATAAATGTATAAATTTTTCATACTCAAGTAGTCAACAAAATATCTAAATATACCTAAAATAATTATTTATAAAAATTTGATACGTTAATAATTAGTCAACTGGCTCCGGTCGCCTCACTTATCTGCTTTATTAATTACAAAGAAATTATTATTCCATCCAATCCTTAATCATTAGAATAAACTCATTTTCATTGATGGATATATGCAAGTGTTACGGAACGTAGCGCGAAGCCTTGCTCGATTTAAGGTTTTCGGAATATGTTCTATCCGGGGCTATTGTTCCAAAGTGGTTATTGTAATAGAGTTGAAGTAGTCTCGAGGGAGGAATTAAGAGGGATGGCTCGTTACACGGCTCTCAGAGACCTGGCGCATTGGTATTCTAAGGTTTATTAACCTTGACCATCGAACTTACCTTAATTACCTGCACTTTTCTAGGAACTCAGATTATTCAGCTTAATGTTACTGAATAATCCATGATACTCGAGTATATCCTTATTCGATTTACTCTACATCCACTATATTTGGATTGGTTCTTGCTTCGATTCTTGTTCCTAGTCAACCGAGTCTTTATTTACAATCAGTTGAACCTGTTTTATTGTAGATTTATTTTCAGGCATTTCTTTGCAGTCTTACATAAATCTACGTGTTTGTTTATGTAATTCGTTAATGGTAATATAAATTAGTTTCGTGGTCAGATGCAATTGTGGGGATTGTTACTTAAAGCAAAGATGATTAAAGACCGAAACATGACTAGGGTAGTTCCGGGTGAGATGGTTTTCGGGGGTGAGATGACTTGATCTCGTGTAGACTATGAAATGTTCCTTTTTTCAGCTGTTTTTAGCTGTATTACGAACATTGTAAATATTAATAAAAAGCTTACCAATTAGGAAGAGCTCTCATCTTCCATGGTGTTGTTCGTAATAAATAACGTTTTACTTTTGTACCTTGTTTTATAGAATGTTGTTCCACAATACGCTTAGAAAAATACAGTGAGTTTCATTTTTGTCTTTTTTGTTAATCATTCCAATAACGTGATTTTTTTTTAATTTTTTAGATATGTTTCGAGAAATATTTAACCAAGTGTATCGCGTGCGATGGACGATGTGTTAATATTAACTCCTTAAGAATATACTAACAAGTTTATAAATTTCTGGAAAATACACCACCGCTCATAAGTATCCGAACACTGATAAATTTGTCAATTTGATCTGTTTCTAGTGATAATACATAAATGTTACTAAAACATGTAAATTAATGACAATTTACTGATTGAAAGTAATATTTACTAATTTCTTAAGGAATCGACACATTGTAAATTGAAATTTTCTGTTAATCAAAATTTTCCAATAGTGTATTAAAATGAAATACACGATTTTTAAAAGGGCACTGACCATGGCAGAAGAACGTTATTATTTAATCCACAGTTTAACAATTAAATAACCCAAATATAAAGAACTTTTCAAATAACAAAACAGTTCCATAAGGTTTAGCATTTAGAAACTTTAATGTTATTTTTATTGCACATTAGCTTAGAAATTTATTCACAATATTCAATTTTATCCTGTTATAATATTCTGCTGCACATAGCTGTAACAATAACAATTAAATAAGAAGATCACAAATTACATTTTGACAAAAATAAGCAAGTGTCCGAATACTTTTNACAATAATAATTAAATAAGAAAATCACAAATTACATTTTGACAAAAATAAGCAAGTGTCCGAATACTTTTNAGCATTTAGAAACTTTAATGTTATTTTTATTGCACATTAGCTTAGAAATTTATTCACAATATTCAATTTTATCCTGTTATAATATTCTGCTGCACATAGCTGTAACAATAACAATTAAATAAGAAGATCACAAATTACATTTTGACAAAAATAAGCAAGTGTCCGAATACTTTTGAGCGGTAATGTATGTCAAAATAAAACATTTTTTTATTTTATTATATAAATGTTGACGAAGTTGTATTAAAACTATCGAAAAAGGCTTATGTTTTTACATTTATTATGATAAATACTATAATAATACATGAATAAAAACGTAATATTACCAAAGTGGACTTTAAGGAGTTAATATTATAAATTCATATGTATTTATTTCTCAAATATATTTTTTTGGTTCAGATGTAAATTAAATTCACGATATACTGATTATTTAAGTAAAAACTCAGTCACCTCTCCTTAATTTGCCTCAACCGAAGGGTTGACAGTTGAACTGTAATTGTACAATTTCCACGAAACTAAACGATCGTGTGTCCTGTAAGTTATAGTGACCAACACATCGCAGAGAGCAATTTTAAACGTCGAATTAGTTAAACTCTGAAATCAGTTTGTTAAATGGAGCGGATAGGGCGAGGGCATAAAAACTTGTACCGATAATTATTCCAAGGAAAGGACACTAATTACGTACATTAACTGGATCAAGGTTTAAAACGCGACTATCTAAACACAATGACAGTAAACTTTCATTACTAACAGTTAACTTCGAACAACAAAAATTTTACCCATAAAACTTCTCTCGGACAATGAATCCCTCAACGACAGACGCAACGCGAAGTAACTAAATCTCCACCGGAACATCTTTCTATCCTGTTATTCATGCACAAGGTGTCGCTGAAAAAGATGATCCCTTCCAGTGAGGTGTTAGAGAAAATAAAATGGAACAAAATATTCTTATAAAGTTAGTATCAAAGAGTCACATTTTCAACCCTAGAACTATCAAAGCGGTCAAAATGACCGATTGATAATTTCTTATAAAAATTTTATAAATTTACCATGGAACGTTACACGGAACTTTATGTGATTTTCTGTTAAAAATATAAACCAAGCACACCACTTGAGCAGAGCACCTTTTTCATGGACACCCTATACGCTACATACTTTTACCGCAAGAAGTAATAACATTTTTACGCCCAGCTGTAATGGACGCGTACTGTCACTGGATCACAGTGTTCTTTTTCCCAACGTTTCACAAAATATCGGGTCTCGATGACGTGCACATGGAAAAAATTTTACAGCTATACGAACGAGGACAACTCGACTCGGACCGGAACGGTTATCGCCACCTAAAAGTCTCATGATCGTGAAACTATAAATCACGTTTAGCCCGGTATCTGGTACAAGTTTCACGATCTGCATTCGTGATCCCGGCTTTTGTGATCGTCGAGCAACGCTCGTTTGTTCGTTTGCGGTTGTATTTTTATGCAGCCACTTGACGCTGCTCCGCGTCCCCTTTCTCTGTTCGGTTGCATGCGCGAAAATTTCATCGTGTCAACTATCAAGGGAGATATTTCGTTCCTCCCACTAATTTTGCGACCCTTGTTATGCGGGTGGCTGGGGAATAAAAAAAAAAGTGGTGAAATTAAGTTTACCGCTATCATGAATTGCGTCCGATATTTGCACCACCACTGTTCGCTACCTTCGTCCGTTTATCAATGCCTTTTGGATGTTTCGTTATTCAATTTCTCGTTGCAGGATTCTCGGTCTGTTACTCGTATTTTATGTACTCTTTGCTAATAGTTTCGGAATTGCTTGTTAATTGTTGCTTCTTTTAGAAGAATTACAGTGGGTGATCAAATTGTTGTGACCACTTGGAAATAACTTATTCAAACTTTGAGCAAGGATGGAATTGAAAGTACACTTTGAAATAACACCTTTTTTCAGTACGAAAATTATTCTTCGGTGTTTAGTATTGTATAACGATGATTTATATCTGCTACAAATTATTCAAAAAATTGTTAATATATATATCTTGATTCGTCGAATTAAATTTAACACTAGAACTACCGACGATTAAAGTATACTTATTTCTATCGAAGAAATCAAAGTGGAAAGTATGTTAAATAATATGTAATGCAATTCGGACGAAAGTTTATCTATATTTTTAATAGAAAATCGCGGAAAATCTGTCCAAAGGCAGCGTAGTTAATTTATAAAGATTCTGTAAAAAATTACGAATGGGTCATTTTTACCACTTTGGTAATTCTAGTGTTAAAGCTAGTAAATGTATTAAGTTGGTCAGAAAATTCGTGCGGGTTTTAACCGTTTTATGTAAATAAAAAGCGATTTTTTTTTTATTACGCATTTCAAAGCGCTCGAAGACAATTATCGTTAAAAACCGTACGAACTTATTGACTATTCAAATGCATAAAAAATATAATAAGTACACAGACTACTACTTAATAATGTTAAAACAAGTAACAATCAAGAAAAACACACGTGAACAAAGATAATCTGATAAATGACTAGTATCAAGTCACACTATTGCGAATAAACAATGGCGGCATAAAATGTTAGCCTGTTACAAATATACCTCTTATCGTACTGACAGAAGATTCGGGATAATAAATCGTATATCGCTTTGTTATCACGCTTAATTTAATATATAAAATGAATAAAGGATATGCGTGCGTTTCTTCTGGTGGCACAAAGGCAACAAGCGTGCGTCGCGCACACACCCACAATCTTCACATGTATAGGCACATGTCGATAATGTATAACACGGTTGTCTAACGTTTTCTTACGCGTACATTACCAAGTAAAATAGTATTACCAACGAATCACAATATTGTCGAACTGTCTGTCTATGTGTAAAGAACAAAAAACGTACCTACATGTTCTTATTATTCAAGACATAATATTACCAAAAATATAAAATATGTAACTTCTTCGTCTGATCCTAATAATTTGATCACCCACTGTATCACCCAATGGCGATGAATAGGTTGTAATGAATATGGAAAATTTAAAGGTATGAAATTGCATATGATGCACGTAATATAAAAAAATATAGAAAATATCTAGATTGTAGTGCTTTTTATAACATTGTAGGTGAGGAACCGCGAGCCAAATGCGGCTTCTTCCTCTATCTAGATTTTCCACCTCCAAATCATAGAAGAATGACGTCTCTCATACATATTTGTCTCCGCCGCAATGTAGCAGGGACTAATAAACCGTGCGTTGTTTGTTGTTTCATAGCCACGTCACATTGTATTCAATGAGTCGCGTTTGTCGTAATTTCGCATGCACGGAATCTTTTTCGTTCGCATCTGCACAACGGGCAGAGTCACACCGATTACCGTCTTGCCTCTTTGGCTTTGCACGGGAGTAGGATACAGTTTAACACTAAACCTACCGACGATTAAACTATACCTGCTTGTATCAAAGAAATTACAATAATAGATACTTGGAAAAATACACAATGGTAGAGAAACAAATCTTTGACCATATATTTTACGGAAAATCACAAAAAAATATTCAATAGTGCACCGTTAATAATTTATAAACTTTGGACAAGAAATTACGAAACGGTCATTTGACCGCTTTGGTAGGTTTAGTGTTAATTAGTAGCGGGGATTTTGTGGCTCGTAGATGAGAAAAAGTTCGAGATCCCTGCTGTAGGTGAAATAATTTTTTATCGAAGTTACACTTTTTTTTTACCATGTTCCCAAAAATATGAATTTGCATAAAAATTCGCAGTCCAGCGATAAGGTTAATTCTTTGTGCTCGTATAAATTTTGATTCAGTGTTTAATTATTACGAATTTTTAGTGATTTTTAATGCGAAGGATGTTTTGAAGAATTTAGAGACTGAGGTAGATTTGTTAGGTCAGAATTGGATTTAGTGTATTGTACTTAATTTTTCTTATGGAAGTGATTATTTCATCGACGCACAAATGATAGTACTCTGTTTTTAATATAAAATGATAGATTAAGCCCTGATTGAAGAAAAGTCATTGTACGAAAGCTTCGATTTACGGTAGCAAAATTAAACGGTGAATTAAATGCTGTAATGGATGACAAATATTAAAATACAAGAAACTTGAAATGGTAATTAGTACGACTTATATTTGCCACTATTTAAGCCATAATCAATACATAAATATAACTCCACATTGCAGCGAATTAATAATATCTGAATTATTCATATCCTTGCCAACATCGAACGTTGAATTTTCATTATGCCTCTAGTGCAGTAAATATTAATCTCCACAGTTCCCATTCAACTCATTTAACAAATATCAAACCACACGAGTACAATCACCAAGCTTAACGTATTATATTTACAACTAACCAACCAANTAGCGGGGATTTTGTGGCTCGTAGATGAGAAAAAGTTCGAGATCCCTGCTGTAGGTGAAATAATTTTTTATCGAAGTTACACTTTTTTTTTACCATGTTCCCAAAAATATGAATTTGCATAAAAATTCGCAGTCCAGCGATAAGGTTAATTCTTTGTGCTCGTATAAATTTTGATTCAGTGTTTAATTATTACGAATTTTTAGTGATTTTTAATGCGAAGGATGTTTTGAAGAATTTAGAGACTGAGGTAGATTTGTTAGGTCAGAATTGGATTTAGTGTATTGTACTTAATTTTTCTTATGGAAGTGATTATTTCATCGACGTACAAATGATAGTACTCTGTTTTTAATATAAAATGATAGATTAAGCCCTGATTGAAGAAAAGTCATTGTACGAAAGCTTCGATTTACGGTAGCAAAATTAAACGGTGAATTAAATGCTGTAATGGATGACAAATATTAAAATACAAGAAACTTGAAATGGTAATTAGTACGACTTATATTTGCCACTATTTAAGCCATAATCAATACATAAATATAACTCCACATTGCAGCGAATTAATAATATCTGAATTATTCATATCCTTGCCAACATCGAACGTTGAATTTTCATTATGCCTCTAGTGCAGTAAATATTAATCTCCACAGTTCCCATTCAACTCATTTAACAAATATCAAACCACACGAGTACAATCACCAAGCTTAACGTATTATATTTACAACTAACCAACCAACTATACATTATTATTAGGTTGCTGCATAAGTTCTGACCTTTAATTTCTTAATGTGAGAGCTGTAATAATTTTCTAGTTTATACGAAACCTTAAAAAATTCAAAAAACATATTTTTGTTAGCTTACCGTTGATCAAGAATTCGGAGAAATTTTTATAAGCATTTGAAATACTAGTGATGTAGGCTACTTAAGATACTCTTTCTTCGATTCTCTATAATCGAAATTTTTGTTGTTTACGGGAAAAAAAAATTACACACGATTACAATTTCTCAGCTTGATCTATAAATTAAGAAATAATGATTGCTATAAATAATCTGCTTGATACCAGAACAATGATATAGTAATAAAATATAATAGTAGAATGATAACAAATATTTAAGATTTAAAAAGTAGATACATAAGTTAAGAATAAGTCTGAAGATTTTTAAATAGAAGAAACCATACAGCTCATAGAAAGATGAAAAGCATAAATAATATATAAAAAAAATGTATGAAGGAAATTACGATGACCTTTAAGTGATATTCTAAATGGCAAGAGACTTTTTTTTGCCGTTAATATATGCATATTCTGAAATCATATGAATACCTCTTAATTATTATTATTTTTGCTTTTTTTTTTATGTCAGTTATTCTTAGCAGGCAGAACTTTCGCGGCAACTTAATGTTGCCTTTTCACAACCATCTGAAAAGTCAACCCCTTTCCTCCATCGCATCAACGTTAACCGCCAACAAAATAAACCCGACCAGTCCACAACGTCAACCACGCAACAAATCTCGCTCTCTCTCCTGCCTGTAGATCCGATCGTTTTTATGTTTCAAGACCGTGACCACGGTGAAAATCGCTCGTGGGTCTCTGTGGCACTTAACGCGACCCAACGAACAAGTTCCGTGTCAGAAGTAAGTCTGGTCTAAGGCCGAAAGGCGCATGGTGTACCGCGGTAAACTTACCGTAACTTTGTTTTCTTTGTTCCTTGGTCGCAGCACAGACGTTTCCTCCAGACTTTGCGCGGTTTTTCTTGTCGGATATCGTTCCAGGGGGAGTTCACCCCCTCGCGGCTGTCGCTGCGTCCGCTGCATCGTTTCGCGTTTAATAGATGCCTCGAAAAATTTCCGGTTTCTCGATTTCCTTATCACCCCTTAAAACAAAGACACGTTGGAGGTTTGGTTCGCTGGAACCACGATGATCTCAACATTTTCCAGAATTTTCTCGAGACGTTTCGCTGAATTTCCATCGCCCCGACTGGCGAAAGCTGCGCGACGACGATAGCCACATTTTTCGAGCAGCTAGTGCTAAAGTTTTTATCTTAGCAGGGATGACTTATAGCCAGAGTATTCCCTCTCTCCGTTTCTCGTGCTGTTTCATCTTCTTTCGCCGTGTACGGACGTTTTATCGGTACGATTCTTTTTCGCACCGAATCGCGCCCTCATCGCGGTGGAACAGTTGGTGAACAGGGGAGCGAACAAGAGAACGAAAGGAATATCGAGGCGACAGAGAAATAGGGAGACTCGCGTGCTGTTGGGAAGTCGACGTGTCACGAAATAAAAGTTTATTACTGGTTTTTTTTAGCAAATGGGGCTCGATGTCCATTAGATGCATAGCGATTGTTGCAACCAGCTGCAGTTTGTATTTCAACTGCACCCCTTTTTTTTTCGTTCTTCTGTTATTCGTTTCTGTGGGTTCCGTTGTAAATCTTTAAATTGCTCTATAAAATTGTTTTTACACCCGTTTGATTGTTTCGGTTCAAGCTTTGCGATTTTTTGCCCAATTTCTTTTTTTTTTTCATACTCAAAGCATTGCACTGCGAAACTTACGACTTTTCTTTATATCTTTATATTTGCATGTTTCGCTGCAAAATGTAGCATTCTTTTTTCTTTAAATTTAATTCTTCTTTGTTTTACGTTTTATCGTGAAGTTTGAGATTTCTCTTGAAGGGTTGTTTTCTGTTTATCATCCCAAATGCTTTTAAAAAATTTTTTTTTATATTCCTATCTTTCGTTGCAAGCTTTGCAGTTATTCCAAAGAATTTATTTTTCTATTCTAGTACTTTATTTTACAAGCATTGCAGATCTTCAAATTTTCGTTCCGTGTTACGCATTTTATTAAAAATTCTGCTATTCTTCTTCGAGTTTTTTTTTTTGGTTCTTCGCGTGTTTCGTTTACAAGTTTTCGGAATGGTGATTTCTATAGTTGTAACCGTAGATTTTGGTTTAGAACGGTTTAGAACGGCAACTACGTAATTGTTGGTCAGTGTTGCTCGAAAAATAGTGAATGAGTGTGGGAATTAACGCGAAAGCGTGTTAAATGTAGGTTTCTTTGATCGTTTGCTCTGTGGCTTTGCTCCGTACATGGCGGCCCTGGCTGAAATTTCGTCACATTTTACCGTTGGTGATTTGGCTCGCCTTTTTTTTTAGTAGCATTTATTTTACAGAGTTTTGAGGTCAGCAATTTTTGTTCCTGCGATTTATTTCAACGATTGACGACCCTTCTGGGGTACCACGGATATCGATAGTTCGTTCATGCTTTTTAGCGTTTGAGCCGTTTGTCTTTGGTTTAAAAATTATGATTTCGAGATTCTCGGTAAGTTTGTTACACATTATTATTGTGAGAAATGAAACTGTTGTGATGAATCATTAATTTATAATACGATTGAGAACAGTGTTGATTTAAAAATAGGAAATGAAATTAGAAAGAAATTAAAAAAAGATGACATCTTATTTTCCTACAATTTTTAATTTATTTTGCATACTTTTATATAATTATTATTAATTAATAACAATCCTTGTGTACCTTTGTATTGTCAAATAAATTTTTATAAATTTCAATCAAAATGATGGAACAGTTAAATCAATAATTTTTAATAAATTATTGTAAGCTAATTTGTGTATGCGTTTTTTAAAACTGTTTTTTTTGTAAATTGATGGTTTAGAGAATTGTAGTTCGTAAATATTCCCGATTTGTATTCACATGTTTCCTTTATCGTACGATTCTTTCTTCTAAAAGACAGACGTTTGATGATTTATTTTGATTGGACAAAACCTTGGATGACTCAGGAGTTTCCTTGTTACAGACGAATCATGTTTCTCGTTAAAGGAACTGTTTTCTTTTCATCTTTCAACTTTAAATCATCAGGTTTCTATAAATGTTAAGCTGAAACGTTTCCGGAGAGACTCAAGGTATTTAAACGAAGTAAACAGGAACTGTATCGATCACTTCATGCATGCAAATTCTCTTTCTGTTAGACACAGATTTTCTCTCAATCTGATAATAATTGGCAACTCTGCAAAAACCATGGCTGGTTTCTTTAAGGTATTTGTCTTGTTATACTTCCTTCTAACAGAAACGATACAATTAGATAAACAGTTGACGTTCTTACCCGTGTTTGCCTAGGATTTATCATTTTTCTTTGTATCGTCTACCAGGAGCGTTCATCGAAACTAATGATATTCACATGGTTAAAACAGTGTCAACTTACTATCTTTGCATTAGACATTAAAAAATTCACAAAATAAAATAAAATTCACACCGTTCAATTAAGAAAGAAAGAAAGAAAAAAA
>SMSQ01026065.1:162712-188942 GCA_019453375.1 Ctenoplectra terminalis
AAAAAAAAAAAAAAAAAAAAAAAAAAAAAAAAAAAAAAAAAAACACCATTCCGACTCTAGTCTTACCGCAAAAATGAAGAAAACCAGCGAAACATAACTCTCGTGCCAATTTGTAAACTCTCGTTTCCACCGTAAGGTTACTTTTACCCACGGGACGTTATACTTTCTCCCAAGCACAACGAGTAACCAACAAACCGCGAACTTACTCATTACATAACCATAACAATAGCCGCAGTCAGAACGTTGCATTATTCTACGGAGCATTCAGAAAGAGGGAATCGAGCGAATCGCACACCGTTTTATGCCTCCAGTTATCAGCCCTTCCGCCTCGCATCCGCTCCGTTTCCAATTGCCTTTGCATGCCACGAACAGTCAGTTGGAATCAAGGATTTTTGTAACAACTGGTAGCAAGAAACACGGTTACCCAGAGAGGCGAGGTTCCGCGGATCACGAACGGTGCCTAGGAACTTTGCCTCTTACCGGTTCTCTCCTTCTTTGTCCGGTTGCAAAAGGAGCCGAACGGCTCTCTAGTCGGTCTATCTCGAAGGTATTGGATACAATCACCGTTGTAAGGTGGGGAATCGATTTGAACGTGTTTTGATCGTCGTCGATATATAGGGCGGTCGCAACGTGTCTTGCGTCGAGCTCGTTCGCTCCAGAAAGGTTCACTCGTGGATGCAATATTAAGGCGAGGCCGCTCGCAGAGAAAGGATTTCGCGCACTCTGTTTCTCACGTGTCTGAGTGTGGGTGCCGCCCAGGTATCCTACCCGTTGCATACCTCTTCGTCTATATTTTTGCTCTACTGCTACACTTTACGCCACGCTCTACTCTATGTACATACTCGGCGACGGAAGGCTGCACCGTTGGAAGCTTATTATATTTCCCAAGCCAAGAGAGGTTGTCTCGCTTTTTTCTTGTCCCTTTTTCTTACGAGAAACGTGTACGCGCATTGAAGCTGTTTACCTTTGGCCCCGAGACGATCGTAAAGCATCCGCGTGTAATACCAACGAAATTATGTTAGTCTTCCTACTAGACACCGGAATCGTGCCGCCTTCATCGCTTCAGTCTTTGTCAGTTTTCTCTTTCTTAAGCTCCGCTCGGAGGAACTGTTTTGCGAGGGTTGCGCAGCTCAACAGTCTCTCTCTCTCTCTCTATCTCTTGCTCTCTTGCTCTCTTGCTCTCGACCCAAACTGGTTGCACTTTGGCTTATTAGGTTATCCTGTGGGTAATGTAATTTTCGCTATTGAATTTCACTTGGAAAGAAGCAGTGTTTAAGGTTACGAGACCGTTTCAGCATGTTTATTATTGTTGCTTGAAGAAGTAGATCTGTTTTTACTTTGACTCGATGCTCGAAGAATGGTAAGGTGATAAGAGTCTAAGTGGCCTGTTCAGTATTATCGTGTTGTTTGAATTTCCGAGTTTTTCGGCACTTGTAATGAGCCCAATAATAACCTTGGGATCATGGGGTGCGACTTTAACGACCCCGATATCTTGAAACTTGATAGGTACGATCCTTACGCCATAGGATCTAATAACAACGACCCTGGGGTCATGGAACTCGATATACACAACACTGGCATTATGGAACTCGATACTCATAATTCTGACATCATGGAACCTGATGCAAACAACGCACAACACAAGTTTCAGAACAATTTCATAAAAATGCCTTCGGGGTTATGGAGTCCTGAACAAATAACACCGAGCGTGCTGAATTTCATTAACAAAATTTTGGTATCATGAAACGCGACCTGTTCCTCAGAGCCTCGTAACGCAAGTTCTAGTTTGTAGCAGCTCGATACGAGTCACGAAATTCATACAGGTTTTCATAGCGACCATCCTCGTATCGAAGGATGCTATGCCTACAATCTTGATGCTATTGGAATTTGATAGATACAATTTTATAACCATAGAATTTTAATACAGAAGCTTCAGGAGATACGGAAGTTTACATATACTTGTTTAGGATCATAAGACCAGGCACCCAAGGTGAGAAATATAGCATTCCTAGCAAATTTTTGAAAAGATATCGGCCTTTACTCGTAGAAAATTCGAAATTCCTTGAGATGGCACATACCTTCGGATCACTAGGATTTTACAGATCCTAGAAACCCGTGAGTCACTGTTGGTGTCCTCCGGATCTTGGAATTTCTAAGAGCGACGAAACCTTTTGAATTCCGAAATTTTTTGCGAGTTAGGAAACCCTAATGCCACCGGTATTCTCCAGACGCGGAGAATTCCTGAGATCGATGGGACTCTTTAAACCTTAAAATCTGCTGAGACATTGGAAACCCTAAGGCCCTTAGGATTCTTCACATCCTGGGACTCCTGAGACCGATGGGACACTTTCGTCCCTGAAGTCTCCTGAGACTTTCGAAACACCAAAACCATTAAGATCCTCCACACTCGAAGGATTTCTGAGACCATGGCTTCTGTGATCTTCATGATCTAGTAATTTTAAAAATTTCTGGGACTCTTCGTAATCTAATAATTTAAAAATTTTCTGGGACTCTTCATAATCTAATAATTTTTAAAATTTCTGGGACTCTTCATAGTCTGGTAATTTTAAAATTTTCTGAGATCCCTCATAATCTAGTAATTTTAAAAATTTCTGGGACTCCTCATAATCTAGTAATTTTTAAAATTTCTGGGACTCCTCGCAATCTAGTAATTTAAAAATTTTCTGGGATCCCTCATAATCTAGTAATTTTTAAAATTTCTGGGACTCTTAATGATCTAATAATTTTTAAAATTTCTGGGACTCCTCACAATCTAGTAATTTTTTATATTTCTAGGACTCCGAAAGTCTGGAAATTCCATAATTTCTAACATATCTAAAATCTTGCGAGTCCTTTAATCTAATGAATTGCAAGATTTCTGGAATTTCGTTAACTCTTATTCTATGACCTCTAAGATCTCCGCGAAGAATGGTGAAAAATGATAACTAAATTCTTCGGGTTCTCGAAAGCTTTGAATATCTGTGAATCCCTATTACGTGCATGATTTTGGAAGTTCTTGAAACCAGTGATTCTCAAGGGGTTTCAAACCCTAAAAGTCCCGAAACCCTATGATATCTACGATTTTCAGAGTTCTGGAGAACTCTGGATGTCTACCATCATCTTCGGGACTTTGAGAACCCTGCAACTCTACGACTTCCAACATCTCAAAGACTCTTGAAATTTCCAAGGTTTCTGGAAGTCTTTTACATCCGAAATTCTTCACAGCTGTAGAATCCTTTAAATTTTCCTGACGTCTTGTGATATTCATGTGATTTACAAGTCCTAAAAAACAAGGTACTCTTGGAATTTTAAAATCCTTGAATTTTAAAACAAGCGTAATGTGACTGCGAATTTGTGGATCTACACGATTCTCAAACTCGTGTTTCACGTACACCGAAAGTTATTACAATTGTTAACATTTAGTCTGTGATAAAATCTGGAAACATTTTTCGTCTGCATTTAGAAAAGCTCATAAGCCAACTTTCTCCGACTACTTCAATTTTTCATCGACTGTCAATCCCTAAACATTTTACGTCTCCATTATTTTCTATTGCCACCTCTATTCCAACAAAGTAACCAATAAGAACATTTCGTACATCTTCCATATAAAAAAAACAAAAATTCTAACAGGTAGAACAGATTAAACAATACCATGGAGCAAACGACATTTAACAAACCTTCGATATAGATCACAAATTTTTTTTAAACAAATGTTAGATGCCCATACAAAGGGTAATCGACGTGTAAAGCACACTCCGCTACAAAACGATTGGACATCTGTGAATTTTTAGAATTCCTCAAAAGTACATATTTCATATTCGATTCTTACATAAACGGTTTATTTTCCTATAAAATTTTTTAAAAAGCGACTAACTTTTTTTATGTTACTAAGAAAAAGGGAGCTTTCTATGTGAGCGTATACAGAATTTTTGTATATCGTAATATATTTGAGAAATATTAAAAATCAAGGACTGTCCTATCCTTTTAACTCTCTATAATCCAAATTTTGTTTGTTCATCAAAGGAAACACTACGATTAAATAGGGTAAGTCCAGAATATTTCGACTATCGGGATGGACCGGTCAGTATTAGTATCTCAAAATAAAACAAATAAATCGACTTATTATTATACTCGTACCGACAATTATATATTATAAATTACATTAAAAATTTTGTGCATACTAGAAAGTAAAATTAAAAAAAAGCTATTTCGAAACCTCTGCAAACGAGGATTGAGTTAAACATGTAAGCTGCGGACATTATTTTATAATGGATGTTTTAATCATGGCAACATTTGTGATTCATGTGGAAAATTTAAGGAAAAGCAACGTATCAACTAATTTTCTCTTGTATTATACTTTGAATAAGCTATATTTTTTGGCATTTTTCAAGGTCGGTGTCACCCGATGTTGGTATTTCTCGATTAAAAAAGGAAATAAATATTTTAATATGTCGCGAAGTAGGATTTACATATCTTCTAAATTACTTATCCGCTATTTTAATTCGTCCAAAACAACAAAAATATAAAAAACTAACTGTGTAGTTTGGTGTCTTTCCATAAAGTGCTCCAACCTATCCCGGACTTACCTTACAATTTCCCACTTTGATTAGAAAATTTTTAAACCAATAATTGCTAGATTGATTCTCTGCCATCGGTACAGTGATACAGTATTAAAATTGAGTCGCGTAATAATAATAAAACGAAATTTTCGAAATATAGATACAGTACTGTGCAAAAGTCTTAGACCATCTACATTATTGATCTTGTAACTGTAATTAAATATATTTTAGAGAAGCATCTCTTAACACTGTTAAATTCAAATTTTTCCATATTGCCTTTCTTGCGTTGGTCACGCATAATTTTATCTGGTGAAAATATGTTTAAAAAATTCTTTAACAAGCAGAGCCTTGATTAAAATATTATGGAACGCGTATACAAAGCATAAAGGAAACATACGAAGAAAGCCAGAAAGGAAAAAATCAGCTTCTTAAATTGTCGATAACAGAATGGCAGGAAATGTAAAGTGAGTTTCTTAAAATTTTGTCAACAATTATCTAAAAAAAGAAAAAAAAAATAAAACTGTCGTGTAGCGAAAGTAAAAAGAGAATACACAAAATATTGATTGTTTTAAATTAATCAGTATTTCTCAATCTAATTAACACCTCGTAAACCTAATTCTTAAAAAAAAAAAAGAAAGAAATAACGTCAAAATAAAAGTAATATTTATCCATCTTAAATTCGTTTCTAAGATAGCAAAATATTTTTTTTACCAGGTGGTCTAAGACTTTTACACAGTACTGTGCATTACTATGTAACTTGTAAGTCTTACAAGAGACTTAACAATAGAGAATTAACGAATACTAAAAATTCAGGACCAAGTCCAAAAAACTATGCGTACGCAAAAGCAAAAATTCCCTCATGTTTCCAAAGTCACGAATATTATATCGTGAGACATTTGAGTCATTAGTATCATATCCAGCAGACTGGAGGTTGTCAATATCTGGTTCTGCGAACCCAAATTCAGCGATGTTATGCTCTACGCTATTATCGTCGACAGATTTATGCCAGCATAGGATTATCATGGTAATCGATTGGATTTCACTCATCCGAATAATCCATATTTTGCTGTACCCGTATTTCGTATGATGCTCTATACGCCTCTCTCGAAGGACACGCGATATTTTCGACAAGAAGAAAGGATCGAGAAGTGGTGATTCATATTTTCTAGTCGATAGCGCCGACTTTGTCGAGATCCGCGGAAAGTCGGGTTGGTCGGTTGAAAAATATTTTTATTCCGTCGTTGGAAAAAAGGGGAGACCACGTAGGGAAGGTGTTCACCCGCGACTGTCGGATTTATGCTTCCTCCACAATTTCCTCGAACCGTTTCATCCCGACAGACCGAGGAAAATCAGTTTCCTTCCATGCCTGCTATCCTGACGTTTTCGCGAGGAAATATCTCTGTACCTTTTCAGTTTTTCCGACATCTCTTGTCTTCTTCTCTTTATTTTATGTTTCGTTTTTGTTTCTGGTGAATTAACGCGGAAATTTTATACAGGTACAAAGATATCGTAGACTGGAACGTTGAATCATCTTTTTATTTTTGTTTTTGGAAAAGTTCTATTACTTTTGTGGTCGGAATTAACTCTCTATGGGACCGTGTGACTTAAAAGTTACAAACTGATGTATCTATATTTTAAAAAATTAATTTTATTTAGTTATCACTGTACTATTCAATTTTATTACTGTATTACTGTAGCGATACTACGATCCTTTCATAGTAATTATTAGTATAATAATTTTCAAATAAAAGTGAAAGAACATAATCAATCGTAGTTTTTTCTCTAATAAGCAGACAAAATTCAGGCTATAGAGGGTTAAAAATTCATGCTCTCGTATTTTATAAATTTAACTTTGAAAACTCAGCAAAAAATGTAGCAAAACGCATTTGTAGTGTTTGTAGAGATCTTTCAGTTATTAAAAAGCGAGCGTAACAAACTGGTTCGAGTTTATTCCAAGCTTGTAAAAATTGAAAACGATAACGAGATCAAAACAGCAGTTAATTTATTTATCACAATCAGAACTCGAGATTTTTATACCAATGGAATGTGTAAGTTTAAAAAACATTGGAAAAGAGCTACAGAAATTAATAATGATTGCTTTATTAACCCTCTATGGGACCGTGCGACTCAAAAGTTAAAAACCAATGTATCTATATTTTAAAAAATTAATTTTATTTAGTTATCACTGTACTATTCAATTTTATTACTGTATTACTGCAGTGATACCATAATTCATCTATAGCAGTTATTACTTTAAGAATTTTCGAATCAAAGCGAAAAACTGTAATCAATCGTAATTTTTCTTCTGATAAGTAGACAAAATTCGGGCTATAGAGGGTTAAAGTGTCGTCATTATTGTGTTTTTATTATGTTAACCCTCTATAGTCCAAATTTTGTTTGTTTATCAGAGAAAAGAACTACGATTGATTACAGTATTTTACTTTGATCGCCAAATTTTTGAAATAATAATTGTTATAGATGGACTGTGATATCATTACACTAACACAGTAACAAAATTTAATAGTACGGGGATAACTAAATGAAATTAATTTTTTTAAATATAAATACACGAGTATATAACTCTCAAGTCACACGGTGCCATAGAGGGTTAATGAGGGTGCGGTATTAATATTGAAACTACCAATGATTTAAATATACCTATGTCTACCAAAGAACTCAAAATAATAGGTATTTGAGAAAAATATAAAACGCAAGGGAAATAAATTTTTATTCATATTTGTTGGAAAGAAAAGTCAGAAAATAGAATTTATGAGATGTTTTTAAGGTTGAAAGTGGGTTGAAAATATTTTGTTCGATTTTGGGTATTATATACGTTTCAAAATGATACTTTGTGGATTATATTTGCGTATATCAAGTGTCAAGTAGGAATTTATATGAAATTGTTTTGTAACGCGGCAATCTAGATATTTCATGAAAAACATATGATACTATTGGATGCGTAAATGGATCTTTTACTGCAAATATGTGACTCGAATCAAAAACTGTTTTTATCATTGCATTTGATATCTTTCCGCGTGAAAGCAGTGAATGCAATTGCTAAGATACTGATTTTAAATTGGTCGTAACGAAAGTAACAAGTTTTATATGTCAAGGTCTGATATGTTGTGACATTTAGCAATTTTATTCGCGATTACACAATAATATTTGATACAATTTTTGTAGTAATGCACTGCTTCAATTACTTCGTTTAGAGAAACATTTTCAGTATTGGCAAAATTTTTTTGATTATTTCTTTCTCGGAATTGAAATCCAAGGTTCCATGAATCAAAATACAAAATAGATCGTTAACTCTCTATAATCGGAATTTGTTTTGTTTATCAGAAAAACATTATAATTTACTGTTTGGAATATGCAATGGTATAGTGATAAAATTTAATAGTACAATTATAAGTAAGTAAATATTAGGTACCGGAAAAAGTTGGTGCGGATTTATGGTATAAAATTCAAAGAGTCCAAACTTTCATGAAATGTAATTTTATTTAATAAAGCAATCATTATTAATTTCTACAGCTCTCCTTCAATGTTTTTATTACTATAAAAATCTTGAGCTTTGATCGCGTTATCGTTTTGAATTTTTATGACTTTGAAATACACTCGAACCATTTTGATATACTCTCTTTTTAATAAGAGAACGATCCCGATAAATATTACAAATGCATTTTGCTATATTTCCTGCTGTGTTCCCAAAATTAAATTCATAAAATATTATTCGCTTATGCGGCATCTTTAACTTTGAATAGATAACAGAATATTAAAAGAAACAGAAGAATTGAAATAATGCACACTAACTGAATGGACAAAATCTTCTAATCATACCATCATTATTATATTATCTCTGCAAAATACTATAAGAAATTCAGTTTGAGTTTGTCTCTAACAAAAAACTGCACCAACTTTTTTCGGTACCTAACAGAATAAAAATAAAAAAATATTTTGTTAAAAATATTTATCTAAAATAAATGTTAGATTATTATTTCCAAAAAATGAAATAAAATGTTGGTTTTTTTCATTTTATTTAAAGAGTTTCTTATATATTTTTACAGTAATAAAATTAAATAATACAGTAATAAGTAAGTAAATAGAATAAAAATTACAAAATGCAGATGCATAAGTATGTAACTTCTAAGTCACATGGCGCTATAGAAAATTAAACGATTACTTTTAAAAAACAAAATAAAATGTAGGT
Organism: Ctenoplectra terminalis; assembly: GCA_019453375.1. NCBI lineage: Eukaryota > Metazoa > Arthropoda > Insecta > Hymenoptera > Apidae > Ctenoplectra > Ctenoplectra terminalis. The sequence goes on from SMSQ01026065.1 coordinate 171,479, forward strand.
TTTTTAATTTTATTTAAAGAGTTTCTTATATATTTTTACAGTAATAAAATTAAATAATACAGTAATAAGTAAATAAATAGAATAAAAATTAAAAAATACAGATGCATAATTAGCTAACTTCTAAGTCACATGACGTTATAAAAAGTTAAACGATTACTTTTAAAAAACAAAATAAAATATAGGTTTTTTTCATTTTATTTGAAAAGCTTCTTACACATTTTCCGTTCTACATTCAACATATTCGTGCAAGTCATTTAAATCACTTCAACTTAAAGAACAGAACTAGGTGAAAGGTATAGTTTGTTTCTCCTTTATTAAATCTCGCAAGGCTCTTTTTACACCGATTATGTAATCGTTTGTTTGATCACGAGCAATTATTGTTTGATTAACACTAATCCGTTCGAACCATCGATTCAGTTGTCATATCCCATCGATTTGTCCGTGAACAATTTATTATAATTTCTTGCGTTCAATTGGTTGCGACAAAGGTAGAAAATACTTAAGAAATTAGAAAGTATATCATATACCGTGTACACCGATGTGCAGGATTTTAATTCAACTATAACGCCGTAAGGTGTTTGTGTGTACACGAACAACTGCAATACCATGAAATCGCGTGATGCAGTTAAAAATAATGTCGTTACGCTTTCCAGTGCAAAATCGTAGTATCGCGTTATGCCACGATTTTATTGGAAAAAAATTCTCGAGCAGCTTGTGAACTGCGTCGATATCAATGTTACCGAGCATTTGCTATAGTTTGCGGTTCGCGCAAACGAAAGTCTATAATGCTGTTTTAAACCAGTGACCCAAACCGTTCTAAATGTTCCGTTTCTTCTCATTTATCTTTTATTAATGACAATCGTAAAAAGAGTTTCTCTGTTTTGGCAAATTAATTTATTTAGGCGTAACATCGCGGAAAAGGGTACGGTGGAATATTCGTTCGTTTTCAGGACACTGTGAAGCTCGTAAATTATTTTTCCACTTTCTTCACACCATTCCAGTCGCTTCTAATGAATATAATTCAACGTTGTTTTTTTTTTTTTATGATTTTATTTTAGCAGATACAATTGAAGGCGTAAATGGAATAAGGGCGCGAGGTTATAACAAACTGTTTTTGAGTACATCGATTTAATTTAAAGAAGTATTGTAGAGAAGTATAGTAGAAGTGTAAACAGTAGTACAAGATCCTCTCACAAAGAACGTCATTTAAGTGTAACGCACCGATTTTAATGAAATTTGCATATGAAATAGCGTTTAAAAAATATTTGACATATATATTTTTTTTTGTCTGCAGTCATTTATATTTAGAGGGTGAAAGTAGCTCACAAAGTTAGGGATGAAAAGTATACATATCTTCCTTGATGTGTAGGAAACTATTCACACTATTACACAATTAAGTCTGTTATTAGAAATTGCACAATTTTTGTTTAAACAATTTTTTTCGCAAATGAATAGTATCCGAAATATTGAGGAAAATATATTTTTCATCCCTAATTTCGAGGAACTGTTTTCACCTTCTAAAGATGGATAATTGCAGATAAAACAAAAAACGTGTAAAATATTTTTTTAAATACCATCTCATGTGTAAATTTCATTAAAATCGGTATGTTATACGAAAGGCGTATCTTTAAAATTGGACAAATTAAACATTTTAATATTTAAATAATTTTCAACACTTTGAATTTTGTTTTTTAAAATTGCAATTTTTGTACTCACCCCCTTTTTACTGATAACGCCTCAATTATAGTCTTCTTGTTTGCCAGATATAATTATCCACTCTTTGGATTGATTTTTTATTTTGTTTTGTAAAGTTAGCGAATGGGATATAACGAAGCTGTATTATTGTCGATAAAAATGTAATTAGTCTCGTAATGAGTTATTACACGAACTTTTATATTGCATCCAATTTTTGTTCTATTTCAGTAGCGATTTAATTTGATGTAATTTTTCATAATTTCCTTTACCGCTGAAGAATGCAACAGTATTTGAGGCAACGTTAAAAAGTTTGATATAATCAAACGTACGGCGTGTACGTAATATTCTCCGTAAATTATATTTTATCAAAATAATCGAGGAGATTAACGTCTGTTAAAAATATTTTTATACGTACATTTTTTCATTTAGAAGATTAGATACGCTTTTTAGGACCAGTTCAATAATGCGTGCGTATTTTATTCTTCAAATGGAAAAATTACACGTTATGTAATTGTAATGTGTTAACAGTGATATTTAATTCGAGTAGAACAAAAGCAAGGAAAGCTAATATCAAGAGCTGGAAACATGGTTCGATACAATATTGTGCTGATATTATTGATTAATAAAATTAATAATTGATAATTGGACCGTGGAGTTCTATGCATTTATATTTAAAGGCGTAAATTTTCACAGAATGCAGATAATATGAAAAAATATAAAAAATATTCCAATTATACTGTTTTTTTATAATATCTGATAGGTGAAATAATTTTCTGCCGAAGTTCTATTCTTTTTTTTTTTACTATATTTATTTTTTACTATATTCCTTATTTTTACTATATTCTCAAGAATATGAATTTGCATAAAAATCTGCAGTTTATCGATAATACAGTCTAATAATTCTGTAACGTGAAATCGGTTTTAAACGATACAACGATAGTAGCGTATAATTTAATAAATTGCAAGTTGACAACAATTGTATCAGCTTAATAAAATATTTTAAAGAAATATATGTATCAACTTTGGCGTTGGATCCTTTACGTTTTATTTAAACTCATCTGTATAGCTTATAAACAAATTTTTATAAAAATTTTCTCAGTGATTTGGGGTGTAAGATCGTTTTAAACAAATTTTATGCTAAGTTTTTACATATCTGTGGTCCATAAATGGTTACGAAATCTAGGTTCTTTTCGAACAATTCACATGCACGTTCTGCGAAGAACGAGTGATAGTGTTCATTTAAGAAAAAAGTCCGATCGAAAGCGAACCGCGAAAGAGAGAGTTTGAGAAGATTAAACCGCGACGTACGATTGTGAAAACTGTGAAAAAGAAACATTCTACGTAATCATAAGTCTGTAACCATATTTACTTCCTTATCTAACTTTCAATCTAGTTTAAATTGATCATTGTGACATTTGTATTTTTTAAACAAATGCGCGACAGAATTTAACCATTTTTCGAATTACGAGGGCCTCAGCGATCCTCAAGAATTTCAAACTAAGCATCCTTTAACACGAGTGCAAGCCTACTTCTTTTTGCAACTTCCTCGATTCGATGAGATAATAAAAGACTACGAAAATTTTCAAATTATTATATCAATATACATTAAGTCTTTCTTAGTTTAAAATTGTGTTGGATCGCTGCAATTCTCGTAATCCGAAGAAGTCTTAACCCTGCTGTCCTCTTCGAGTCTCTATGACACGAGATAAAATTCACTTTTACATAAGTATTATGCTTTAAATTATATAATTGTGTTTGCTTATAAAAAAGAAAAATTATAATTATAGTTTCACACTTCGATTTAACAATTGTTGATTATCTGGTATCAGTACAGTGGTGTAATAATCAAATTTAATAGTACAGTGATAAGCAAATAAAATAAAATTCAAAAATGTAGACATATCGTTATGTCATTCTTAAATCACGTGACGCTATAAAAGGTTAAATGCTGTTTGTTTCAATAAAACTATTACGGAAAATGTTTTTCAACGGATTATATTTAACAATAATAGTAAATATAAGACAAACAATTGAACATAGAAAAATATAAGGGAGGCTGTTACTCGACGGTATTAACATTGTACAAGGCTGACCATAGACATATACAAGGCGATGGTCACTCTTATCATATAACCCGTGAATTTTTCCAAAGACGCCAGGGAAGGGGAAAAAACTTTCCTACTAACGTTAGACTGTTTATTTATCAGGCGAAATATCGAGTGGAAGGCGCCTACGAGGCCTGCAGAACAGATGTCTTAAAGAACCATTTTCTTAAGGACATTCTGCAAACACTCGAGGTTCTTCCATGCCTCTATCTCAACTCGATGATTTTTGCCTGGTTGGTCTCCGCCACGTTTCCTTCATCAAATTTAATGCAACTAATTTTTACGTTCGCTTCTTTAACATCCAACGTTTCGTAAGTCTGAAATATTTAAAAACGAAAAAGAGAGAGAAATTTTGAGATACGAACGTGTAGTCTAAATGCGAAGGACAACTCTCTATGGGACCGTGTGACTTAAAAGTTACAAACTGATGTATCTATATTTTAAAAAATTAATTTTATTTAGTTATCACTGTACTATTCAATTTTATTACTGTATTACTGTAGCGATACTACGATCCTTTCATAGCAACTATTAGTTAAAAAATTTTCAAATAAAAGTGAAAAACCGTAATCAATCGGAATTTTTTCTTCAATAAGCAGATAAAATTCGGACTATAGAGGGTTAAAAATTCATGCTCTCGTATTTTATAAATTTAACTTTGAAAACTCAGCAAAAAATGTAGCAAAACGCATTTGTAGTGTTTGTAGAGATCTTTCAGTTATTAAAAAGCGAGCGTAACAAACTGGTTCGAGTTTATTCCAAGCTTGTAAAAATTGAAAACGATAACGAGATCAAAACAGCAGTTAATTTATTTATCACAATCAGAACTCGAGATTTTTATACCAATGGAATGTGTAAGTTTAAAAAACATTGGAAAGGAGCTACAGAAATTAATAAAGATTGCTTTATTAACCCTCTATGGGATCATGTGACTTAAAAGTTACAAATTGATGTATCTCTATTTTAAAGAATTAATTTTGTTTAGTTATCACTGCACTATTAAATTTGATTGATTTGATTTGATATTAATTTAAAAATTTTCAAATAAAAGTGAAAAACCGTAATCAATCGTAGTTTTTTCTCCAATAAGCAGACAGAATTCAGCCTATAGAGGGTTAACAAAAACACCTATAAAAACGTTTTGCAAACTTTTTCAACAACCCATTACTTTTCTTTCCCACCATAGAGCCCAATTTATAATTAACTCCATATTATTACTCTCAACGCCTTCATCCGTAAAACTACCTCCAAACAACCAGTCGCGAATCCCGTTACCACTTCAACGTCATTGAGCTGTCGAACAGAAATTTCTGCCTGAACTCGTGCTTCCTAGCAGAAACGTAGCTCTGTGTCACGTGGCCGTGTCTCGGGCCCCGTTCGGTTGTTGCGTGAACGGACCCCATATAAGTAGCCTCTGGAAACCGGTAACTTCGGAGCCAACAGAACCCGTTTACCGGCGATATACCGTTGCACAGAGCACAGATGCGGTCGTGTTCTCCAGATCAAGAGCGTGCCTCTGTTGGAAGCGTGCAAAAGAGAACAAGAAGTATCGGACAGGGACTCACCACGGTCCTCCTCTCCTTCTTCGTTCCGACTTTCTCCTCGTTCTTTTACCCCCTGCACGCTACTCTCGATTTCTGCCTCGTCCTGTCCTTCTTCGTCGCTCTTCCTGCTTCGCGTTCCGCTTTTTCCTCTCTCTTTAACTGTTGGTTCTTCTTGATTTCCGTTTCTGTTTACCGAGTTTTGCTTGTCTGTTTAGTTTCTTGTATCTCTCTTTGTGAATCCTTTTTTGTACCTTGTTCGTCGTCCTGTTTGTTTCTGTTTCCTCCTCGCGAGTTCGTTCCTCCTCATTCCTGTTTTGTTCATCCTGTTTGATTCGATGCTGAGATATCAAAGATGTCTACCTTTTTCCGTGATCTTTTTTTTTTGGTGGCTCGTTTGCTTGCTTTCTGTTGTACTTGCTTTATCATGCTGTTTATTGAATTGGTTCTTCTTTTTGTTGCGTTTCTTGTAATTTTGGTTTCAGTTTTCCTTGTTACGCTTATTCGCTCATACACCGATCGCTGTATTTGGTTTTCTTTTAATTCTGGCTTTGGTTTTCTTCGTTTGTTCAAGTAATGTTATCCGTTCCTTCGTTCCGTTTATTTTTATTGTGTTAGCTTTTGTACCTTTTTGTAATTTATTCTTTCTTTCATTTTAATTTTTCTCTTCTTCTGATTCTTGATTTTCCTCGATTTTGTATTTCTTTGTATCGTTTCGATATTTGTTTCTTTATTTTTGTAGTTTTTCGAACTTATTTCCTTTTCTTTCTTATCATTTTTCTTTACTTCAATTTTGTTTCATTTTTCTCTCCGTTCTGACAACCGATCCTCGTTCTTCGATTTCTTTTTCCTCGGTACACGTTATTACCAGTCTATATTTTATCTCGTTATTTTTCTTCCCAACTTTGTATCTTCTCTCTTTCTCGTTCGTCCCTTCCTGTTTTTCTTTTTGTTCAGTTTTTGGCGGATCCTCGAACCAGTCATTCTATACTTGGCTTGGCCAACCCACGGTACGCTGCATTATCGTATGCTACCCACGAGGCGATTTTTACGCTATTAATTATTATATCGGAATAAATGTACAAAAATTAAATGACCTCTAAGAAAAACAGATATCTCATTAATGAAGATTTATCTTTGGGTCTGCGTTATCATTAATTGAGCCGTTTCACAATCAAAACTTTCATTTCGGCGAACAAACTTAAAGATTAGTTAAAACCAATTAATTACAAATATATTAAGTACAAATTTACGTAAATTATCAGGTCCAGAATATTATCAATTTATAACTCCGATTTATCGCGATACGTATGAGGCATGAATAAATTAAATTGTTATAACATTCTTAATCTAACTTTCGATCTGGTTTAAATTTATTACTGTAAAATTTACATTTCGCAACATGCTTAAACATTTTTTATCGGAAAGTTCCTTATTAATTCGTGTTATTTTAATAATACCAGTACCAAGTTTAACCAATTCTGAACGCATAAAAAATAACCAGTTTAGAAGTACTTTTAACTCACGCGAAGAAATTACAATATTTAATTGCAAAAAAATAACACTTTCCTTTATATTGATAATTATAAACTTTCTAGTCCAAATCTAGTCCTATTTATATTCAACGATACGGTACGGTGTCACTGATGGATTATTTTGTGTTTGGTGATACAGAGACATTACTCGTGGAATATTCCGCTTCTTGATGCAAATAGGTAAAGCGTTATTATTCGATTATTTTTATTTTTTAAATATTGTTTCATCTAATGCTTGATCCGTGAAAATTTTCAAATTCCACCAGTGATCTCGAGGAACAAATCAGATTGGTCAGGTCTGACTTACTCTGTCTCACTATTCGTTGATTCTTTTTTACACGTCCTCTTACTTTCTTTCTCTTGTTGATGGGTTTCTTATAAAACTCTCTCTCCAACGCGACCGGCACTGTCGTAACGAGAAGACTCGTCCCAGTGGGAACATATTCGCGTATAGTCGGTGAAAGAAGTTCACGTTCGAGCGAATCCGGGTTAGTCGTGGTAATTTCAAGACGTGTTACGTTGATTGTATTCAAGGGAATCGCCGCTCTCGGAATGAATTACGATTCTGAACGAGTTTCACAATCGGCGAGTTTTTGACGGACTCTTCACGGTTTTCGTTTCTCTCATACTGGCGTGGTTACCTTTTCACTCTTGGATAAATTATTTTCTCAAGAAATAATTTGGAAATTTATATAAATAATTGTTAGACCGTGGTTTTTCATGTAAATTCATATTTTTGAGAGTGTAATAAAAAATGTAGAACTTTGATGGAAAATTATTTTACGTACAAAATGTAAAAAGGACTATAATTTGGATATTTTGTATATTTTTATTTATTACATGTATCCTGTGCAATTTTGCATTTTTAAATTTCTCATAAATGTATAAAACTTTGCAGTTTAATAATACGAGCTTACAGTGGGTGATCAAATTATTAGGATCAGACGAAGGAGTTAGATATTTTATATTTTTGGGAATATTATGTCGTGAGTAATAAGAACATGTAGGTACCCTTTTTTGTTTTATTATATTTTGATTTGTTGGCGATACCATTTTACTTGGTTAACCCTCTATAGCCCGAATTTTGTCTGCTTATTGGAGAAAAAATTACGATTGATTACAGTTTTTCACTTTGATTTGAAAATGTTTTAACTAACAATTACTGTAGATGGATCGTGGTGTCGCTACAGTAATACAGTACTCAAATTTAATAGTGCAGTGATAACTAAAAAAAATTAATTTTTTAAAATATAGATATATCAGTTTGTAACTTTTAAGTCACACGGTCCCATAGAGGGTTAATGTACGGTAAGAGGTATATTTGTAACATGCTAACATTTTATGTTGCCATTGTTCATTTGCAATAGTGTGACTTGATACTAGTCATTTATCAGATTATCTTTGTTCGCTCGTGTTTTCCTTGATTGTTACTTGTTTTAACATTGTTAACCGATTCGCTGCCAAGCCTAAATTATACGAAGTTATTCCCATTGCCATTTATATTTTGAGTGTTATTGTTTATCAAAGCTCTGTTATTTCTTGGTAAGAGTACATATATTATCATACATAATTATTTGTAAGCAGTAGTATTTTTTCAAGTTTTTTACATTTCTATATTTATGTTTGTGGCCACAAAAAATTTTCTAATTCAAAAGCCTGCATGTTATAACATATTTAAACTAAAAACGAGTATACTCGTCTTGGCAATGCATGACACCCTGCCAAAGACGAGTATACTCGTCCTTGGCAACGAATGGGTTAAGTAGTGTGCGTACTTATTATATTTTTTATGTATTTGGTTAGTCGATAAGTTCGTACGGTTTTTAACGATAATTGTCTTCCAGCGCTTTGAAATGCAATTAAGTTCAATTCAAATCTTAAAAACAAAAGGTGACTTATTTCATGGACAATGCATTATTGAATAAAAATATTTCCTTTTGTAATAAACAAAATCGCTTTTTATGTACGTAAAACGGTTAAAACCCGCACGAACTTTCTGACCAACCTAATACATTTACTTGCTTTAACACTAGAACTACCAAAGTGGTAAAAATGACCTATTCGTAATTTTTTACAGAATCTTTATAAATTAACTACGCTGCCCTTGGACAGATTTTCCGCGATTTTCTATTAAAAATATAGATAAACTTTTGTCCATATTGCATTACATATTATTTTACATACTTTCTACTTTGATTTCTTCGGTAGAAATAAGTATACTTTAATCGCCGGTAGTTCTAGTGTTAAATTTAATTCGACGTATCAAGATATATATCTTAACAATTTTTTAAATAATTTGTAGCAGATTTAAAATCATCGTTATACATTACTAAATACCGAAGAATAATTTTTGTACTGAAAAAGGTGTTACTTCAAGTATACTTTCGATTCCATTCTTGCTGAAAGTTTGAATAAGTAGTTATTTCGAAGTGATCATAATAATTTGATCATCCAGTATATTAGATCAACTTTGTGCTACTTCTGCGTTGTTTAAAATTAATTCTGTATTTTGTAGAATATATATGTTAGAGAGACAAGAGATTAATATCGCTGCTATTAGATAGCATTAATATCTACACTGCGGTGCATAACTATAGCACCGCCTAAATTTTTAGCTGTTTTAGACTTTAGATTAAAAGTGCAAAAGAATTAATTGTAGAAATTGAAAAAGTATGAGAAAAATGAACCGTAGGCTAAGTCACATTTAAATTGCCCTCTTATACAAAACAATATAATAGAAAATGTGATTTTCAACTGTTGCGTAACTATAGCACCGGCGTTGTTATTTACTAATTTAGAAATGCAATAATAAAAATAAGTAACGAAATAAGTAGAGATATATTTCGGAAACTTATTGATAGCGTTCCAGACAGAATTTTCGAGCTAATTAGAAAAAAAAGTGGTCCTACGAGATATTAAAATTGTTTATCATTGATTTTATTTATGTGGTGCTATTGTTACGCAACACTGAAAATTCAGACTTTTGATTGTATCATATCGTACAAAAGGAGAATTTAAATAAAAATTAATTTAAAATTGATTATTTTTCGTACACTTTCAATTTTAACAATTAATTTTTCTGTATTTTCAATCTAAATTCTGGAACGGTTAAAAATTTTGGCGGTGTTATAGTTACGCACCGCAGTGTAGATACTTTTTCAAATACCTATAATTTTTATTTCTTTGATACAAATAAGTATACTTTAACAGTTCAGTAATTTATTCACAATATTCAATTTTATTCTGTTGTAATATTCCGCTAAACATAGCTGTAACGATAATAATTAAATAAAATCATAAATTACATTCTGTCAAAAATAAGCAAGATACTTTCAAGTGGTAGTGTACATTTGCAGCAATTAAAATCGACCTAACTAAAATGAATTCTATTAATTTTTAATTCAAAGCGTAGAGAAGCTTCTGATCGAAAAATGACCCAGTTAACACCTTAACACTAAATCTACCGACGATTAAATTATACCTATTTATATCAAAGAAATTACAATAGTAGATACTTGGAGAAACACAAAATGCGTCAGAAACAAATTTTTGATCGTATATTTTACAGAAAATCACGAAAAAATAGGCGGTGCTATAGTTACGCACCGCAGTGTATTTCTCCTTGTCATGCGTTTAACAAATATTTGCTTAATGAATTTAGTTCAGTTCTCTCTCATCGCGTTCTCGTTACTTCGTCTTATTTTAATATAATTTATTTATTATATTAATATATATTATACAAAAGGAGTGTTTTTCGAGCCTTTACAATATAGTTTATACATAAGTTCTAAAAATCATGTACATTTTTTGTGNTGTGTTTTTCGAGCCTTTACCTCCAACAATATAGTTTATACATAAGTTCTAAAAATCATGTACATTTTTTGTGNCTCCTTGTCATGCGTTTAACAAATATTTGCTTAATGAATTTAGTTCAGTTCTCTCTCATCGCGTTCTCGTTACTTCGTCTTATTTTAATATAATTTATTTATTATATTAATATATATTATACAAAAGGAGTGTTTTTCGAGCCTTTACAATATAGTTTATACATAAGTTCTAAAAATCATGTACATTTTTTGTGGATAATATCACTTATTAATCACGAAGTGTAGATAAAGTTTCTAAAATTTGTCCGCGACAAGGAACTGATTTCTCCACTGTTTTAGAAATGTAAATGTAAAATTCGGCAGTCTTCATAATTTATTCTGACTCAATATTTAGAGTTCCTTCGTTTTTATGAAATTCTCGTTTTTTTTAATACCAGTGGCAAAGTTTAAACAGACTCTGTGGAATTGCGAACCGGTTTCTCGAATTGAAGGTGCGAGCAATATTTCTGCATTGCGCGCTTGCATTCTTCGGTACTGTACAGGGTGTACTCAAAATTTTAAATTTGGACTTAAAATTAAAAAAAAACATTCAGCGAATTCCGATGCTTTCATCAGTATTCACATTTTTTTTTTTTTTTTTTTAAGAATATATTTCCAAAAAGGAATTAGAACATAGGAAGATCGTCGGATTAATTCTATACCAGTTGAAGATCTTTTAAACTCTAATGATCTCTGCCGTTCTCGGACTTCAAAACTGCTTGAACTTTGTAATTTCAAAGCTTACGGATCTCGAACTTGTAATTCAGAAACTTTCCAAAAGTCTCTGGCTAGATTTACTTTCTGGTTTGCCAAAACTTTGAGTGGTCGTTTAAACGGATCGTTTAACGCGTGTTACGATCGTAACTCTTGTTTAATTGACATTTATTAACGTGACGTCCACCGATTTGCTTGTGACAAAAAACGTATGCAACCTAGCGTTCGAAGTTGACAATCAGCTATTACGTTGAAATATTTGTTAAGTAATTGGTAAAATGGAATCAGTTTTTAACGAATCAGTTTATCGCGCGTTTATTCCATTAAACTCGTGTTTACGAGAAATCAGGCATAGTTTTGACAGAATTAAAATGTAAATGAATAAATTGAATTTTTAAATGAATTTATAAACGTAAAAAATTTTTACGAAATATTTAAATTTTGGAAAAAAAAAATATTTAAAATTTTATATATTATGAATTACAAATTACTGGTATGCATCGTTTATTATCCAATGAAATTTTATTAGTGTTTCATCGAAACAATGTCACTGCGAACAATGGTCTTCGAATAAAGAAGAATGCATTCTAAAAATTGTGTACGTGGGAAAGAATGTTGACGGTCGAATAAACTGTCAAGCAAGCATTATTCGGCTTTGCTTGAATTTGACATTATTTGCCATCGAAGCGACTTTATTCGTTCGTTCGTTGAAAAAAATTGCACGAAGTGTTACACATCGGGTTTAATCGAAATGTCATGCTTCGATGAAGAAACGAAAAATATTAGACGTTCGATGGGTTGCAAAATATTTGTCCAAAAAGACAAACATGGTGATAGTATTACAAAGCAACTATCAGACAGAAAAATAAATAAAAAAAAATTGAGAAGAGAAAGAATCGAGATATAAAATAAATACGCGTACACTGTTTGTGAAAAGTACAGAGGTCAGTTTTGATAGCTTATAGCTAAATTTATTCCAAAACGTTGAGCTACAAAATCTGTGTAAACGTAATCAAAAACACGATAAACTCAATTATTGTAATTAATTAGGTATAATTGTCTGAAAAAATAAAAGAGAAAATTAACCCTTTCCACGCTTGATTTACCAATGGTATCTAATTTCATATTATTTCTTATTTTTCTTAATCTTTTTTTTTTATAGGTTCCCTTTATCATTTTCGCTTATTCACAATAATAATAAAAATTTCGTTTTCCTTGATCTAGTAAGCATTAATATCATAGATTTTATATTCAATATTCGTAGTAAGTAAAGCTTGTATCGAAATAGTATTAGATTGACCAAAAGTTTCTTTCGCTTTATTAACACATTGACGGCCGCTGTCACGTTCGTGTGCCTTTGTACAGCCATTTTCTGCAAATGGTTTCTTGCCGTCATTTCGATGTTTGTATACATTGGTATACAATATGTATGTATACAGTATGTATTAACATACCGATGCTATTTTTAAAGAAACATTCANTAAAATGGAATCAGTTTTTAACGAATCAGTTTATCGCGCGTTTATTCCATTAAACTCGTGTTTACGAGAAATCAGGCATAGTTTTGACAGAATTAAAATGTAAATGAATAAATTGAATTTTTAAATGAATTTATAAACGTAAAAAATTTTTACGAAATATTTAAATTTTGGAAAAAAAAAATATTTAAAATTTTATATATTATGAATTACAAATTACTGGTATGCATCGTTTATTATCCAATGAAATTTTATTAGTGTTTCATCGAAACAATGTCACTGCGAACAATGGTCTTCGAATAAAGAAGAATGCATTCTAAAAATTGTGTACGTGGGAAAGAATGTTGACGGTCGAATAAACTGTCAAGCAAGCATTATTCGGCTTTGCTTGAATTTGACATTATTTGCCATCGAAGCGACTTTATTCGTTCGTTCGTTGAAAAAAATTGCACGAAGTGTTACACATCGGGTTTAATCGAAATGTCATGCTTCGATGAAGAAACGAAAAATATTAGACGTTCGATGGGTTGCAAAATATTTGTCCAAAAAGACAAACATGGTGATAGTATTACAAAGCAACTACCAGACAGAAAAATAAATAAAAAAAAATTGAGAAGAGAAAGAATCGAGATATAAAATAAATACGCGTACACTGTTTGTGAAAAGTACAGAGGTCAGTTTTGATAGCTTATAGCTAAATTTATTCCAAAACGTTGAGCTACAAAATCTGTGTAAACGTAATCAAAAACACGATAAACTCAATTATTGTAATTAATTAGGTATAATTGTCTGAAAAAATAAAAGAGAAAATTAACCCTTTCCACGCTTGATTTACCAATGGTATCTAATTTCATATTATTTCTTATTTTTCTTAATCTTTTTTTTTTATAGGTTCCCTTTATCATTTTCGCTTATTCACAATAATAATAAAAATTTCGTTTTCCTTGATCTAGTAAGCATTAATATCATAGATTTTATATTCAATATTCGTAGTAAGTAAAGCTTGTATCGAAATAGTATTAGATTGACCAAAAGTTTCNCAAGCATTAATATCATAGATTTTATATTCAATATTTGCAGTAAGTAAAGCTTGTATCGAAATAGTATTAGATTGACCAAAAGTTTCTTTCGCTTTATTAACACATTGATGGCCGCTGTCACGTTCGTGTGCCTTTGTACAGCCATTTTCTGCAAATGGTTTCTTGCCGTCATTTCGATGTTTGTATACATTGGTATACAATATGTATGTATACAGTATGTATTAACATACCGATGCTATTTTTAAAGAAACATTCAAAATAGTGTAACAGTGATCTTAACTCTTTTCTTATTAATAATTATACTTAGAACGATTGCGTAAATATTGCCGCCGTTAATCTAAACGCGATGCGAAAAATATGCGGTCGTCAAAGTGTTAATAAGTAGTGGATGCATAATATTTTATATTCTGCAATATATTATTAATTTACATAGGATCAATTTTGCTCTACTACCTTCCTCTATCTCTCCTTTAATAAATAAGACTGCATATTTACATAAACACTGCAACACGAAACCGGTGCGCGAAGATAACGATAGAAACTTTCGGGACAACCTAATATTATTATTACTTTATTTATTATATTTACTTAATAATTCGTACCGTGCTCGATATAAGTTAAATCAGAGCGCAAAGGATTCATGTTATCAATCATTCACCGCAGATTTCCTTGTCCGATAAAAGATTCTATAAAAAGTGCGATAGTTCTCAGAGAAAAAACTACCGCAAGCATTGTTCCATTCCTAGAAAATAAAAAGTACCGCGTAATTTCTAATAAACAAGTCGTCAATACCGAGCGATCCGACTGCTAGGGATCGGATCGCGAGGAACGGGGTTGAGGCCGAGGGTCGAATTATGTCCACGACGTCCCATATCACAATCGTGCCATTCCACGGCAAATTTCCCGGCCGTAACATCAATTTCAAAAACTGCTCCCTGCTTGGATTTTCCAGCGGGGACGTTTTATTGGCCATCGAAATACGCGACTGTACGGGCCGCCTCGAATCGTCGATGGTGCCCAGGCTTGACGCGTTCGTACCGTCCTTGAATTTACGTTTACGGTAGTCGCCGGAAAGTATGTAGCATCAGAGAGGCGAGCGGACGTGCCAATGCACGGATAGAGAACAGTCTATGGGAGGGAACGAGGCCTGATCACCAACTTTACGGTCGATTCGCGTTCGTGATATTAGTTCTACCACCCAGATCTTTCCTATATTTCAAGGATAACTGGTAGACGCATGGAGGTTGATACACGGAGAGGTGTAGATGGATAGATAGTGGCTAGCGTTGACTAGACCTTACCCGACAGACATTTTTTCATCGATTATTAATGGTTACGGGGAACGAGATTGAGCGACGTTGTCAGTTTTCACAATACGGTCGGGTTACAAGTTTTATAGTCACTTGAATATATAGGATGTCCGGCATAAAGCGAAAATAACGCTTTCAAGGGTAAAGGGGTGATTCCCGAGGCGATTTAAAGCAACTTTTTTCTTTGCGAAAATGTCGAATTCGGCTTTGTTAACGAGTTATTAAGGAAAAACACCGACCAATCACAGAGCGAGAAAGGCGGCCAGCCGGCAGCGAGAGTGTTGTCTCCGCGCGGCGCTTGAGTTCAACGAGTAACTCAGAATGAATCGATGAGTTAAATTAAAGAAAATTGTCGTTAATAACTCGTTAACAAAGCCGAATTTGACATGTCCGCGAAGGAAGAAGTTGCTTGAGTCAGTCCTTTAGTTTGTTTGGGTCAGTACGAGAATAATAATAAGCCGATTTATTTGTTTTACTTTGAGATTTTAATACTGATCGGCCTGTCTCGGTGATCTAATTGTCCTTAAACTATTCGTAATTTACCCTACGCTGTTATTAGCAGCGATATCAAAAACTGAAATTATTAAGAAATTATTATGGAAAGCTTCATTTTTAGGTTCGCCTTTGATTCTTCTGATTTTATTCCATGTGTCTTTCGTAAGAGTATGTTTGTTAAGAATTCACAGGAAGTGAGTCCAACATTGACATTTAGTACTTTTTATGGATTATTGAGTACTGTAACTTAGGTATTTCTTAGGTGTTCGTTGATTTGAAGATATTTTTGACGTGGATCCGGCTTGAACATTTAATTGTTGTGAAAACATGTATGTATGCGTTACGTTAGTGTGAACTGTGAACGTGATTAGAAAAGTAAAGGTTCTCTCTGTTTTATGCTGTTTTCTGTAATAAAAATGAGAGTATTGTTTTGCAATAGGTCATGCGTTGCATAGTTAATCGATACTCCGTATAGTACGCAATAGTGAAATAAGTATTGCGTTTGCAGAAATGTTTTGCATTCGAGAGACTAGTTTTGTTCCGCTTTTTTTTAAATTTATAATTCATATATTTCGATACGGTATATCGCACGATGAGCGAAAATTTTTCAAAATTATCCACGTGGTTAATTCGTTGTGTGACAAATCAGTTTCATTATAAGTAAAATGTTATCAATTTATAATGGTATCTGTCTTTATTAATCTATAATCTATATACAATTTTTTTTTAGTTCCAATTAGATATTGATCGTATTTTTTACTATTTCTCATTTTACCAATATGTTCCATGCAATGAAATTTGGGTTACTTTTAATTGCAATTATTTATATAATTATTTAGTATCATAATAATGCCAGGTATCAATAACGAGGAAAATAAATGAAAAGAAAAAATAAATTGTAATTATTACTCCCATATACGTGATAGTATTTTTATTATTTAGGTAGAGCATTCTCATTTTAGAAAAGCAAACAGTGTTTCATGAAGTTCTTTAATTATAAATTATATGGTTACGTTAATTCTGATTTTCATACATTTTGTGCGTAAATGAGATTGAAAATATATGAAGTTATTTAAAGCAGCGATTCATTTATTATAATAATGGGTTCATGTAATTATCTTGAAGTCCGGTCAACTCGTTCTGCTTGCTCATAATCAGATAGTTTGTGTTAGTTCGTGTAATATTCTTGGCCCGAAACATGATATTATTGGAATATATTGGTTCAATTTTTATCGTTTGAATATTTTGTAATCTGGACGCTATTTTGTTATATTGCTTTTTTTTTTTTTTTTTTTTTTAATAGCAACATTCTAGGTTAGTTCAATTATAATGCAGGCGTGGTATAGTGTAATGGTACGCACGTGCATAATTTAATATGAATGTAACGGTGTAATCTCGTCAGAACATTGTAATCTCGTCTGTATGGAAACGAGTAGTGCTAATTATAGAAGGCAATGTGAGATAATTAAGGAACTCGAGAGTGGTAAAAGTATAATACTGTATCAGTAAATCAACAATTATACAGGTCAAAAAAATACAAGCATAATAGGGAAAAGTTATTTATAACAAACGCCTACAGTGGACATTTTGGTTAAAAAATAATGAAATGTATTTAACCCTGTAATGGACTTTGGTGCTTTACGATGCAATTATATCTTTTTTTTTTTTTTTTTTTTTTTAAGTTT
>SMSQ01026065.1:207771-219665 GCA_019453375.1 Ctenoplectra terminalis
GTTGCAAATGGACGGTCTCATCAGCATATTCGGATTAGAGCGAATACCAGAAAATATAGCTTATGCAACGTATAATATAAGAGAAAATTAGTTCTTGCTTTTTCTTAAATTTTCCATATAAATCACCAATGTTACCATGCTTAGAACATCCGCTATGAAACAACGTCCACATCTTACACATTTAACCCAATCTTCGTTTGTGGAAGTGTCGAAATAGTTTTTTTTGGTTTTACTTTCTAGTGTGTACAAGACTTGAAATTTAATTTATTATATAATTTTCAGAATAATAAGATGCTGATTTATATGTTTTATTTCGAGATATTAATACCGGTCGGCCTCTCCTGGTGATCAAAGCATCCCGGACTTACCCTATTCGTACCGAAAAAATAAAAAGTAAAAAATAAAATGTATATGAAAAAATACATAATACAGGGGAAACAAATCTAGAACATTTTTTTTACTTAGTGTATCATTTATTGTTAACACGTTGTAGATCGTTCACAAGATATCTTATATTTTATTTTTTTTGTAAACTTAAAAAAGTAAAAAATGGTAAATGATAATGAACCGTAAGTTCTACGAGTAATTATGATAATTCAATAACATTATATCTACCAAAATTAAGATATACTTATTTCTATCGAAGAAACCAATATTAAAGGTTTATGAAAAAATACATAATGCAAGGAAGACAATGCTTTCTCGAAATTTTTAAAATAAAATCACGGAAAACTCCTAAAAATGCTTCGCAATATATGTATAAAATTTCAATAAGAAATTTCGAATTGATCATTTTAACTACTTTGACAGTTGTAATGTTAAACTAATACAATGCTTTGTCAACACATTGATGACGAGACTTTGTTTTTATAAATCCTGGTATGGAATAAAATTTCGACCGAATAAACTCTTGTATACTTTTGGAAAGAATTTCTATTCTAAACACAACTCTTAATTTAAATTTTGAATCGAAGCAATCACTTTTAACACTACAACTATCATAGCGATAAAAATGACCAATTTGTCGTTTCTCGTAGAATTCTTATAAATATACTGTCTTACATTTTTAGTGATTTTTCGTAATTTTTTATAATAAATATGATTATAATAAATAAGATTCGTTTTCATAGTATTATTTATTCTTTTGAAATACCTATAGCAATTTCTCTTGCAGAAATAAGTATATTTAATTCGTCGGTAGTTCTATTGTTAGATGTAACTTTTCATACGTAGTCGCTTGCTATTTTTTTTTTTTTTTTTTGGCCATGAAATACAAAGCAAGTGAAATACCGTCCTCCTTCTGCGATGTGTTAAAGCTTGCAACATTTTTTACTGACTAAACTCCAATAATAATTTTCATAGCGCATGACAAATACTGCACTTGTTTATCACCTGTACAATAAAAAAGTTACAATAAAATACAAAAATCAGTTAGCTCACGATCTGTGTGTAACGTTTAAATTAATTCAACTACCTTTAAATTAAAAAGCAACGCAGTAACAATAAATAAAAGCATCCCTGTTCTCATCGATTCTATCGTGATAAAATACACTGCTTGTAGAATCAACTATATTTTTGTTGCAAATAAAAGAAGGACACTTTGTTCCGAGACTATCTCAACGGAAGACAATTAGAACGTCTTTTAATTAAAGTCCTTCTTGATTGTTCAATCGGTTTCATGCCGAGCTCTTCAACCGTAACTTGGTACGTTGCAACTGCCTCATAAGTTCGATCCATTGAGAAAGAGAGAAAAAGACAGCGTTTTAATGTCAAACGTAGCATTAAAACAAAAGTGGCCATTCGATAACCGTCTCGGGTCGTCGACATTGGTTCTTTCTTTTCTGTCCTCGTTCTCCTTTCCGTGAGAAAAAACACGGTAGAATATCAGCGTGTTTCCAGAGATAATATTGTGCTTGCACCATTTTTCCAGCAACGGCCATTGTCTTTTTCTCGCCGATGAAGCACTTCGGTGCGAGATGAAACGGTACTGAAAAGGTTTATTTGATAAATACGGAAGCCAAGCCATTATAGCACACGTAATGTGTATTTACGATGAAGCTGCAACAACAATTGCTCAAGTGCGTGTAAAATAACCGAGAAGTATCGCAGAGTGATTAATCGGTATCTTCCGACAGTTCAATTGATATCTGAACAGATTGTGCCGTTAATGGAAAGTGTTTCTTTACGAACGAAGAAAGATAGTTTTCTTCGAGGATATTCACTCTTAAGTCGTTTTGTAAGATAAGGAAAGGTTCGAGTACGTTTTAACGGACACAAAATCATATCCTTTCTTCGTCAATTAATAATTTCCGATGCGTAGAATTTAAAAATGCAACTTTAAGTCTTAACTTTAGGAATCCAGCGGTTCAAAAGTTATGCATACATAAAGTTATCGTTTTTAGCATATTCGACCAGGTACCTTTGACTCAGTGTTGGTGAAATAATGATCACTGAACGAAGATACAACTGAAAACGGGGCCGGTCGAACTTAAAACGACCCCGAACCCAACTCAAATTTACGTAAATTGGTAATCCTAGAAACACTAAAGTAGGGATTAGCAACCCGCGATCCGTAGTTCAAAGATTTTACATTTTGACTTTTAAAAATTTCACATACATCTGTGGCGGCCCTCCTTGACTCCACCACCAGAGGGACTTACAACATCGACTTTCCCGCAAGTCCTCGAAAGCAGTACGATTAGTACTTATACCGATTCCTTTTCTAACTTCAACATCCCCGCGTCTAAGGCACGGGACTGCTAGGATGCCTTACCGACGAGTCCACTAGCAGGCCCCGAACGAAACGACCGACCTTACTATCCTTTTCCTTCCTTATTTCACCCGCCACGAAACATCTTTCACCGTTTTTTTAATAGTATTTCTATTAATGAGTGTTTCTGTAAGTTTTTATACTAACTTTTTTTTGTTAATAAAGAGATAATTTGAGCTCATCATTCAGTGTTTGTATTATCATAAGTTTCTTACATACTGCCCCCACAATATTTTTAAATTTATAGCTGACTCGTTGTATAAAAAGGTTGCTCATCCGTGCACTAAAGCTAGGCGGAGTGTAGACCAATCACATGATGAATAGAATCCAACATCAGATACGCTTAAAAAAACGCTCGACTTTAAATACGCATAACTTCTGAACCGCTGGATTCCTGAAGACTTGCATTTTTTAATTCTATGAAAATTATAAATTAACAAAAAAAAAGTCCACAATTTTGGATCCGTTATAACGCACTTCAACCTAAGGAAATATGTTATGAATTAACTGTTTGAATATCGGGTGTCATTTCAGATGTTCAGTCGAAAATTATAAAGCAGTGCCTGTTAATTGTTTCAAGGATTGGGTTTATGATAGGAACACAATACACCCGCTTATTTTCAAGTTAGCTATACGGGGCCACTTTTTTGAAAAAACTTAATGTAAATTGAACGCGATATGACAAACAATTGCCCATCATAAACTTATCGACTAGCGCGGTCAGTGAGCTCCCCAATGGTGGCTCGTTACCTCCCTACTCGCTCTATCTTGGAAAACCCCAAAACCCTTCCAGATCGAGCCGTTAGGTAAACTGTGGAGTGCGAGAGCATCGGGCAGGGCTCGTTCGTGATTGGCTGGCCAATTTTCCCTTGGCTACCAATTTTTGTATAAATATGCAACGCACAGAAAACCTAGGAAGACTCTTAATCGTAAACCAGAACCAAGCACGTGAGGCGGCACTAAGTGTGTAAACACAAGCTTGTAACAGATATTTAAGTATTAGGTTGCCCCAAAAGTTTCTTTCATTTTATTAATAAGTAATGGATATATAATATTTTATGTTTTACGATATATTATTATTTTATACAGGATTCATTTTGCGCTATTTTTTCCCTCCATCTCTCGTTTAACAAATACGACTGAATGTTTATTTAAACATTGCTAGATGAAAGTATCGCGTGAAGATAACGGGAGGAACTTTCGGGACAACCTAATACAAGTATCAGGAAATCAAGCCTAACAGTGTTTTTCCGCTTCTCTTAGTTGAGAAAGAAATAAAAAGATATAAAAAGTGACGTGGAATAAATATAGTTAGTTATGAAAACGAGTGGGTTAAATTCTCGGTACAAAGCATAGCGATATCAACGTGTTGCTCGAAACGCGTCTACGAGGGAAGTGCGTCGCGGTAAACGATCAAGCGAGAAGCTATTTTAAACTAAAGAGAATCGTAGATTCTTCTGGAATGTTCGAGGCGGTTTCGAGAACGTGCGGCGCAAATCGTTCTCATAAAATCAAAATTAATTATGTGCACGGTTTCTATTAATTTTGACATTAAAAAGTGGTTTGTTCGCGTGATGGGTTTTCGGGTTAGAAGTCTATAGTAATGCTTAAGTTTCTTGAGTTTTATAAGTACTTATATTTTATTGGATGTGGTACCGTAAGGTTCTTCACGTTTTGTACAATATTAGCATCGTTTTGAACATAATGTAGGATGAGTTGGATAATGATGGCCCATTTTTTTTTTAATTTTAAAAGGCTCAGTATATCGTAACTTCAATTTAATCTTCTATAACCAGAACTTTGTTTGCTTGTTAAAAGAAAATTACAATTGATATGCAGCTTCTCATTTTGTGTTACAAGTTTGCGAATCAATAATTATTATTAGACTGCGGATTTCTATGTACATTTCTATGTATGTATGGAAAGTTTGAAAGCACAGAAATAGGCAGAATGGATACAGTAAGCAAAAACGTATAAATAAATCTAAAATACAATACTCGTTACAATATTTGCTGAATAAAATAATTGCCTATCTAGCTTCTGTTCTTTTAATTATATTCATAAAAATCAACAGTTTAATTACTATAAACAGACTGTCTAGTATCGGTATAATAAATCAAATTTGTTGATAGTACAATAAATGAGAAAAATTTTTAAATATGAATATGTAAGTTTCATGGCACTGTAGAGAGTTAACTGGCATCTAATTGTAAGCTAAAAAAATATATTTGCTAAAGTAGATACACATATAAATGTATAACTTCAGTATACTACTAAAAGCACCTGAAAAACAAAACATTTCAAAGCCTATACGAGTTCTAGTCATCTCATTTGCAACACCATCTCACCGAAAATTATAATTATATTTATATATTCGTACAATTTCGTTCTTTTCATAGAATTTTAAACCAAGTTTGTGAGTACATACTTGAAATGCGGGCGTGCAATACGATTTTTTTGTCTCTTTTTTTAATTTTATAAATAGCAACATGTAAAATAGGTAGCTGCACAATTCAGAAGAATCGTAGAAAAACCAATTAAGCCACGCGTTGGACATGGCTGCTACAGATAATTGTCCAACAATCGGTATTTGATTTTCTGATTATGTTGAATTGTAACATAAATTCGTTCGGTCATCGCAGATATCTTCTCTTCTAATTGTAAGAAACGATTGTTTATTTCACTGTTGCGTGACTCAACAGTGATAATAGTAAAGCCAGGAGCAATTAGTTTTGTGGCGACCCTCCTACACTCCGCCATCAGAGGGATTTCGTACTTATACCGATCCCTCTCCTAATTTCAGTATCCCCGTGTCTAAGGCACGGGCCTGCTAGGATGTCTTACTGGCGAGTCCACTAGCAGGCCCCGGATGAAACACCCTTCCTATCCTTTTCCCTCATTGAGCCGCTAAAGTTTAATCGTAGCACTGTTACTCATCACAAATCCTGCCAAAGCTATTGATCACATAAACTGAAACGAGTTCTTAGAATGTAAGATTTAAAAATGCGTTTGTAAGAAATTTCGTCTTCGGGAGCCTACAAAATACGCTCCAGAAGGCAAGGTCCAGTTTAACCTTCCAGAGTGACCCACCCTGGGTTTTTTCGACCCGCGTTGCTCCGATGATATACCGAATCGGCATAGCAACGCAGAGACATTCTTGGCCGAACCGCCGTACGCATACCATGAACAGAAATATTGTAGCTGTATCTCAGAGTAAAATAAACCATTTATAAATAATAAACATTTCTTACATATGTTTGGCATACAGGGTGTCCCAAAAGGTGTGTAGGTCTTTTTAAAGAATGATTCCTGAGATGGTTTCAAGCAACTTTTTTCTTTACGAAAATGTCAATATCAGTTTTGTTAACGAGTTATTGACGAAAAACATTGACCAATCACAGAGCGAGTAAAGCGGCTGGCTGCCAGCGGGAGCATTGATTCTGTGACACGTTTATGCTTTGACGAGCAAGTCAGAATGTATCGAGGCAACTGTTGACGAGCATTGAATAAAAGTTATATCAAATAAATAAATAAATTATTCGTGTAGAACAAGTAAAGTGAGTTTCAACACTCGTTCACGGTTGCTTCCATACATCCTGACTTGTTCATCGAGGCACAAGGGTGGCGTGGAATCAATGTTCCTGCTGGCGGCCAGTTGTCTTACTCTCTTTGCGATTGGTCAGTGTTTTTCGTTAATAACTCGTTAACGGAGCTAAATTTGACATTTTTGCAAAGAAAAAAGTTGCTTAGAACCATCTCGAGAATCATCCCTTAAAGGGACTTACAGATCTTTTGGAACACTCTATATAATGTTGTTCGAGTTCAAATAAGATACTATTGCTACAGACACAGCTCGACAAATTTTTTGGTGTAAATAGTAGTAGTGTAATTGGTGAAAGAATAGTACAAAAATGGGTTGCACGATTTCGATCTGAAAATGTGAGCTTGAAATGCAAGCAAACGGGAAATTCCGATGTTTGTAGAAGTCGCTTATCATCGTCACCGTGCACTACAGAAGGGGAAAGCGAGGACATATAACCAATTAACTGTGGCGATCTCTTTGCAAAGCGCGCACCACTGTGTGTCGGGGTAATCAAGCGATGACGGGTATAGTTAGCTCTCAGGAAGTTATGAATCCAACTCAAATTATTTATAATTTTTATTTGTTCGTTTTATTTCGTCTTGATCTCTAAACATTTTAAGAATATTAAAATTTGCAAATATAATTTAGTTTTCGCCAAAATTACAGTTTAAATATCAAATTGTAACAATGTTTCACGCATCACGGATATAGTCGTCGTGACACAAAATTCTGCCACATCTCCACGACGGATATAGTCGTCAAACACACTTAACTGGTTAAGGGTGTCATAACTTAGGCCCTTTCCTTTGCTGCGTCGTAGACTTGCAGGCCCCAACAGCTTTGCGACCGCGACGCCTAAAAAAACTAGGTATTCTTTGTGCAGTCGTGGGTTTATACGGACGTACGAATGAATTGTTGTAACATTGCAACGAATTTTATATTTACGAATAAACTTAATTTTTAGAAACACTAATAAAAAGGTGTACCACGACCTGGGTGTCATTTCGAATTTGACGAAGATGCTTGTTCGGTCCTAAACGGCTCCGAATAAATTAGCAACGGTCCTAAATCAGATCATCACGGTTTATGACATGGTAGGCTAGAGACAGCTAATTCTTGGGTGCCATCTGGCTTGTAGACTATCGATGGCACGTGCAAGTTTTGGGCCCGAGTAGCGGTACCATGTCATAAACCGGGAAATACCAAGGGGGTAGGTTGGCGCGACCGAAACTGTTTCGCCAACCTGGAGGACCACGTGGCGACCAGAAGACGGTCTTGTTGCCAACTCGCGGCCTACCTACCCCGTAAGATGGACACAGTTCCCCTTCCAGAAAATAGCACGCCAAGGGCCCATTGGAAGGGAGGAACTGTGGCTATATAGCGAGGTGCAAAATGCGCCCCGACAGACATTTTAGAGACATACATAGACACATAGACATTGTAAGACTTTTAAACATTCTCGTTATAGACTACATGGTATGACACTTCGGTCATATACATTGTAGATTACACTCATAGACAATTTAGACATTAGTATACATTCTTAGACATTGATGGACATTTCGTAGACATTCTAGATTTATACATTAGACATTTCGATACATTTTGGTTATAGACTACAGGGTAAGACATTTCGGTCTTACCCCCTGTAGACATTCATACACATTTTCGATTAGACATAGAAAGACAACGTGAGATACCGTTGCCCATTCATAGATACTTGTATATCGACAAGGATACAAAACTGAGATACAGTCCACTAAAACACATACGAAGGGGATTCAATAATTCGGTTGGATTCCACCGCGTCGTTTACTCATCGCCAATCACGGTCGACGCTGCGACGCACAAACAATGCTTTGCAAATATCAGTGAAAGAAAACCACCGATTAGCAAATAAGGATTAGACGCTCTACAGACATTTGAATAATATGTATTACGTTTAACCGAACGAATTTAAAATTATGTTAGAACCTAATATTTTCACAAACTTGTTAGCTAGGATTTAATAGGATTTAAGCTCATCTTTCGAATATTAAGCTACACCATCGTCAAGATTCACTTTCTAAACTATAAGCATTGGCTGATTCATATAACATTGCCACTGCTGCGAACTTGCATAATGAAAGGACTGTGAAATGTACCGCCGCACAACGAACGGGAGACGCGTACAATCAGATTACACAGGAAGGTTATTACGTGCAGTCTAATCAGATTTGCCATCAAACAGCAAATCATTTAACGTCGTTACACGCTCCGAGTGTAATAACTTTTGTCACGCATTGCTAACCTTCGTGACATGCGCGCGTCACCATACACGTTTTAAATTAGATCCTTGGACTAATGGGACGTAATTTTGCGGCAGTCAAACGCTCATCGATTGGGACAATTAGCGTGCAAACTCGCTGCAATTCTGCTTGATAAAATAGGAACTCCCGATCGTTGGGATAATCTGTGATTATTGACATATGTATCGAATTCCAGTATATTTCGATTGCAATGACGAGTATATCGTTTTGATATTTGTTGTAAATGGTGTTCCTAGTAGAACTGGACTGACTGGATGATTGGAATGTGGAGATTGACAGACAAGCAAACACGATAATAATTGCAACATACGGTGTGTTGAGTGCTAGGCGAAGGATCATTAAATAGTACGTTAGTACAACAAATAAATATTTAATAAACGCAATACTATTAACCTTGTTAACTCCTAAGATTGGGCTCTTCAAACTCATAAGTTGAATAAAAAAATTCTAAAAAAATTATTTATTGCCATTTACATATTTAAATTTGATATTAAAAAATCTTCGTTATTATACGTAAACAATATTGTGTATAAGAAAAAGAAAACGAATTAGACATCGTGATAGACCCTTATGCTCTTCTTAGCTTCGAAGAACAACAAATAACCACAGAAGAATCAAACTAATTGGAAGAAGCTGATACAGCATTTTCAGTTGGAATCAAACAAAACGATTTAAAGGAAAAATTCATTCTAATAAATACGTGCGAGTTATAAACAGTTATATTCGTATATTTGAATATTTTTGTCGATGTTTTTTATATTTAAAATATTCAGTGACAGTGAAAGTGTCATTGACGAACCACTGTTATTGGATAGGGAAAACGCTAAGAATAAATAATAGTAAATAAATATAGTAAATGATGCAAAACGAGAAAAAAGAGGAAGATGCTATAAGTACGCAATGAAGGCCAAAAACAAAATAATTAAATATAATAGTTTGTCTAAATCAAAACAATCTTGTTTTATCACGTATGCAGAAATATTTTATTGTGCCATTCTTGCTTAACATCGGAAGAATCAGAAGAATCAGATTCAAATTAGTCTCATATTAGTATACTACTTTATGATGCTATATATAAATAAAAATAAATTTTAAGCCAAAACATGTACTATCTTGTTTGCGATACATAATATATTCAATTGTTATACAATCGTCATTAAAAAAAAAAACAATTTTTTTAACGTAAATACCTGTATGTAAGAAGAAGGGTGGGTTCGAAGAGCCCTTTCCCCCAGGAATTCACATGACAACTCGAGGCTCGGAAGTTCTAAGACGAAATCGTACAACGAAACTATTGGCGAATACGAAAATAATAAGAGGACGAAAACGAAAGTAAACGACAGGGGGAAAGTCACATCAACAACTTAGGCACTTTACTTTAGTTAACCCCTTACCTAACACCTTACCTTACCTTACAACTCACTCGTGGTGAAAATTATGATACAAATGCAACAAAGACACAGTGTACTTGTAATAAAGTTTAGTTTTAATTTTAACCGCAGTTTCACTTTCTAAGATTGAGAATTACCGAATATAAATTACACAGAATACGTATATTTTAATTTTTTGCATTTGACACGCTGTTAAAAGCAATGAATAGCTATCGTTAACATGTGTGGCTGCTAAAATAATAATAAGGCAAAGGGTTAAGCTCGGAGCTCTGACCGTTTTCCAACAGGGTTTAATGACAAAATACGAATCCGCGGCCCTCAGCAACGTTAGCCGAGATTTAGAAAACTACCCGAGGGCACTCACTGTTTAACTCTTTGGGGCACGCTGGAATTAAAAATGGTCCCACCTTTTTGATGCACCGTAATGCATGGTGGGATATTTTTAGTCCCGCCTTGATTTAGGGAAAAGAATGTGCTTTAATAAGTACCATTCATGAACCCATGTGGCACGGTGGGACTATTTGAGTCCAATCCTATAACAACAAATTCAATTGAATTGCCATTATTTTTTTATGTTTTTACATTACGTGATTCCTTTATTAGTAAAGATATACCAATTTTGTTTCATTTAACACTAGATTTACGGAGATTAATCGGAACATTTTACGGGTATATTGAACTGTGCTTTTTTTGTAATAGCATTGGTTCATTTTATTTGAAATTAATAGGTTTTTATTCGTACAGATTTAGTTAGTACGTTTCTTGCATTTAAATTCCATTTTGAGCGTACATTTTTCACATGCATTGTTAAGGACAGCGAACGACTTAATTTATGATACGGACGAACTCTAGCTATTTTTGAGAACGGTCATTTTCACATCTGGCATGTTATTAGTTTACGACCTAGAAACCGGCGAATATTTCGGTGTTTGTCGATTTCTGCTCAATAGCAAAGTGCCGTACCCTAAATCCTCACCAAGAACTGACGCACGTGTACTTGAGCTGCGACCTTCTGACACCGTCACATCTGCACCTACCTGACTTGGGACTGACATACGAACTCTGAGGGCGTGACATTGACCACCTCTCTTGACACCAGAATTTNTGCGACCTTCTGACACCGTCACATCTGCACCTACCTGACTTGGGACTGACATACGAACTCTGAGGGCGTGACATTGACCACCTCTCCTGACGCCAGAATTTTTGACTGATTGGACATAGCATGCCTCCCACCCTCTTGGCGACGACACGCCTAACAAGGGTGTCTAATATTTAAGGCAGGTGACTGTTACGATTAGATTAGAACTGCATTAGAACTATACGAGAACTGATTGAGAATTGAACTGTGAACTATACGAGAACTATACGAGAATTGTACAAGAACTGTTTGAGACCTGTGGGTGAACTGTATTAGCATTGAACTATATCAGAACTACATAAGAACTAGTTCGTATTATCATTGAACGAGAACTACATCTGTATTGGAACGAGAACTGTATAAGAACTGTGTGAGAACTGTATCAGAACTACTGTGAACTTGTATTATATGACTTAAATATATATTTTATATTATTGTTATAAATCGTGTTGGCATCTTTGATGCTATATAATCGACTCCACGAACACTGTGGGAGTCAACACGCATAATTACTGCACTTTAGCATGAAATCAGAAAGCCGTCAAATTGACCGGTTCCGTAAATCTAGTGTTAAAACGCAATTAAATTTCTATGCAACATGGGTCTATTTTATTATCTGAAATCCTGTGCCGCAAAGAGTTCAAACATTTTCAAATCAAAGTGAAAAACTGTAATCGTCCTGTAAAAAGTCCTGTGCCGC
>SMSQ01026065.1:219826-232988 GCA_019453375.1 Ctenoplectra terminalis
AGCTGCGACCTTCTGACACCGTCACATCTGCACCTACCTGACTTGGGACTGACATACGAACTCTGAGGGCGTGACATTGACCACCTCTCCTGACGCCAGAATTTTTGACTGATTGGACATAGCATGCCTCCCACCCTCTTGGCGACGACACGCCTAACAAGGGTGTCTAATATTTAAGGCAGGTGACTGTTACGATTAGATTAGAACTGCATTAGAACTATACGAGAACTGATTGAGAATTGAACTGTGAACTATACGAGAACTATACGAGAATTGTACAAGAACTGTTTGAGACCTGTGGGTGAACTGTATTAGCATTGAACTATATCAGAACTACATAAGAACTAGTTCGTATTATCATTGAACGAGAACTACATCTGTATTGGAACGAGAACTGTATAAGAACTGTGTGAGAACTGTATCAGAACTACTGTGAACTTGTATTATATGACTTAAATATATATTTTATATTATTGTTATAAATCGTGTTGGCATCTTTGATGCTATATAATCGACTCCACGAACACTGTGGGAGTCAACACGCATAATTACTGCACTTTAGCATGAAATCAGAAAGCCGTCAAATTGACCGGTTCCGTAAATCTAGTGTTAAAACGCAATTAAATTTCTATGCAACATGGGTCTATTTTATTATCTGAAATCCTGTGCCGCAAAGAGTTCAAACATTTTCAAATCAAAGTGAAAAACTGTAATCGTCCTGTAAAAAGTCCTGTGCCGCAAAGAATTAAACGTTGACTTGAGCAGTCAGTTACCGAGCATTTTTCCTTCTTTGAGAGTTGCATATGCATTGTATCGAGATTGTTGCTAGTTTTCGCATTCAACGAATTAAAGAGCTATTCCTGATACTATCGTTAGAACTGTAGGCTGTAAGAAAACGCACGTGCTGAGCGTGTGAGAGGCCAGCGACTTTCTGTCGTACTCTACTTCCTCGAGAACTTTCGCAAGGACCCTGAACAAAGATTTGGAAAATTTCCAGGGGGAAAGGGAAATCTCGAGGAAGTCACACGACATGTTGGCGTCGCCGAAACTGCGTCGCCAAGCCCTGAAACGCCAAGGGTTTTATGACCTCCTTTATTTTTGTACTCAAGTTCGCTGATGATTCTCACCCCCGATTTCGCTGATGGAAGAAAGTGTCAACGTTTGACTCACACGAGGGGCTTCGTTCACTATAGATGTAATCCTTGTATTTACAGGTCAACGGTATCGATCATTTAAATGGAAACTATCGTGTGTTTTAACCACCCTCGGACGGTTGATGCCGAGTCAGAGTTGACCCAATATATTTTGTTTCAACCGGCATACTGAACGTGGAAACAAAGTGTTGTCCCACTACTTTGTTTTTTTTTTTATTTAGATTCTGATATACTTTAGTAATGTATTGGGTC
The DNA here is from genome assembly GCA_019453375.1 of Ctenoplectra terminalis. Lineage (NCBI taxonomy): Eukaryota > Metazoa > Arthropoda > Insecta > Hymenoptera > Apidae > Ctenoplectra > Ctenoplectra terminalis. The sequence goes on from SMSQ01026065.1 coordinate 221,233, forward strand.
AGTGCAAAAGTTCGCGCCTGATTTCAGTAGATGTGACTAAATTAATTATTTGCAAATGACATCTGGTGTTGCTTGTGCAAACTGCATAGCAGATAAAAAGTGCGATATTCAATTGTTATTCTAACAGCAGTCTCTTGTATTTTTGATAGCATTTATATTGTGAAAAGAGATTTTTAGAATGAGCGAAGAAACATTCATTTGCGTCACGTCATGCTCTACAAATTTCACAAAGGTGTAACAGTGGGAATTGGTTTGAAAAATTCAGATGTAGTGATTTTCAACTTAACGACGAACCACGCTCTGGCACAACTTATTGCAAAATAGGAACAAGATTATACAAAGCAACGGAGATTGTATGAGTGATTAATAAAAAAAATTTTGTATGCCAAATTATTTGTATTTTAATGCGAAATCGAGTACGAACTTTTGCACTCACTCAATACTACCTATTATAATATGTTAAGTCGTAAAATTCCCAGATTAGGCATCCAAGAGAGGCGAAATTGTTTTACAAGCCCTCTTCCACGCGCGCCTGACCGAAGCGAACGGGACCAGATGTCGTTATCTTTCGGTACAATAGGACAAAATTCATAAAAATTTTCCCACTTTCACCAAGTCGACACTTTCCACCCTCACTACATTAGACACACCTATAGCGAAAATCATCTAATAGAAATAGAATCTACCTACTCCGTGCACACCGAAAAACCAATCACAGCAGACACAACATTTATTAAGTACCATACACGAACACTCAAAAATGCAGACATTCATTCAAACATCTTATCGCAATCACATTCCGACGATCGCGGACACTCGTCAAGAAATCAACCACTTTTGTACATCGCGCAACATTCAAGAAATAAAGCAGTGAATACAGTCCACTTACATTTGTAAAAAAGTTTCAGTCAGAACACAATTTCTGATTGCAAAACCCGCGTCATTTAATCGTCGTGAAACAAACCGTCGTGCAGTGACGCACAGCATAATAAAAAAACTGCGATTTTACTATTGGGTCATTGATAAGCGAGTATAAAAGTATCCGCTGACGGACGGTTAATAGTATTCATATTGCAGTATCCAAACGAAGCTTTGATAATTAAAATAAATATTTGGATTTCTTAAAACTTACATTTGTTTGAAGTTTGTTCTTCTATCGGTTTTATTAGGGATAGGTTAATGAAAGTATCTTATATTGAGCATGATTATACAAGGTGTCCTGAACAAAATGGAGGATCTCTTAAAATGGTGATCCTTGAGATGTTTTCAAGCAACTTTTTCTTTTGCGAAAATATAAAATTCGGTTTTGTTAAGAAGTTATTAACCCTTTCACTACTGTGTTCTAAAGACCAAAAGTGTTATTGGTACACAGATCAATACAGTTTTTATTAACATAACATAAATATGGATATTAAAATGTAGGTATATTGTATAATGAATTACAACACATGCAAATGTAAATAAAAATAGTTCAGTGCTATAGAAAATCTCCATGCACAAATTTTAACAAATGATTACTTTATTTCTGAGGGTGTATATATACGTCTTTCGTATCGAAAGGGTTAACGAAAAACACTAGTCAATCACAGAGCGAGAAAGGCGGACAACCGCCAGCGCAAGCGTCGTCTCCGCATCGCGCTTGTGCGAGTAACTCAGAACGAATCCAAAAATTAAATTAAACCCACCCAATCAGTAAAAGACTCGTCTGCTGCTTGAAAATATGGGTCAACGTGTCATTGTATCGATCTTGACCATTGAAGAACGAAATATTTTACGGCGTAGCGAACAGCTAGATTGCAAGTTTACGACACCACCGAACGTTAAGGGATTTACGACGTGGCCAACGTACCTAACAGTTGTCAAGAGTCAAGATCGATACAGTGACATAGAGACCTACCTTTTCAAGTAGCAGACGAATCATTTGCCGATTGGGTAAGTTTAATTTAATTTTTCGATTCATTCTGAGTTAATCGTGTAAGAGTCGCCAATACCTGCGACGGGACGGCGCCGGTTGTTGAGCCTATTGAATGGTGGTGCGAACAGATTTATGGTTGCGAGTGAGACTGAACCGGGTATGTTTGGAAAAGTGTGACCGTGGACGACTGTCTTGGGTGGTCGAAAGAGTGTGTTAGAAGAGTGTCTGGGTTATGTCTAGGATATGTTTGGGACTGAGAAACTGGGCCGTGAGAACGAAGTCTATGTGACTGTGCGATTGGAAGGAAGGGATGCGAGGATTTTGGGTGCGAGTGAAAAGGGATGTGCGTGGGAAAAAGATAGAGCGATTGAGGGATGGATACTTAACACTAGAACTACCGGCGATTAAAGTAGAGTTATTTGTACCAAAGAAATCAGAAGGATAGGTATTTTGAAAAATAGCTTTAATAAGGGTAAGAATTCTTTGTGCATATTTTTTACAAAAAATTGCGGAAAATCATCCAAAATTTATTATTGTAAATTTCTAAAATTTCTATGAGAAATTATGAACATGTCATTTTGACTTGTTCGGTAGTTCTAGTGTTAAGTGAGTGAACGTTCGGAGCGCAAGGATTATTGTACGAGTGTTGCGAGGGAAGAGAGTAGCGAGGCAGAGCAGTGTATTGATAGTAATATTGAACTTTTTTATAATTTGTAATAAACCAAGTAGTCTTACGTGCCAGTGTTCGATCATTCCTGATAAACCTTCCGAAAAGTGTCAGTGACTACCTCTTCCGTTTTCTCTCCGTTCTCTCTCAGTTTTCTCTCTCTCTCTCTCTTACCCTTACACTCGTTGAAATCAAACGTGGCGCGGAGACTTTCTCGCTCTGTGATTGGTCGGTGCTTTCCCTTAATAACTCGTTAACAAAACTGAATTTGACATTTTCACAAAGGAAAAAGTTGCTTCAAGTCATCTTACAAATCATAATCACGGTTACGGGGGGACGACGCTTCGCATGAGCATAGCCGTTGTCCTTGGATCTTCTGTACGAAGATTATCATATTGGGTATTTTTACCTGCTGATTTAATTTTCCCAGCCCAAGAAACATTTATCATGTGCAATACAAGTTAAATAACAAAATATTATGCGTAAAAACCGATCATGCACGCAGAAATTGTCCGTTACCAATCGTGGGTATAACTTCAAACGAAATAATATATATTTATAAGGATGAAACTAAAAATTCCAATTTATCCGTATTTTTTGTTTATACTTATAGTTTGTGTGTACAAATTTTTATGAGAATACTTCAATGTTTTATAAAAAAAATTTGCAAATTAATGTTAATTTGCAAAAAATTCTATAAACAAATGAATTTTTCCAAAATTTCTTTTTACCATATAATTAGCCTTTCAAAACCACACATTTTGTATTTTGAATTTTTTCTCTACACCAAATAGTTTTCGAGATATTCGCAAAAATGTGATTTTCAACCCAACTTTGAGGGGTGTTTTCACCCCTTCAACATGGATCATTGCAGATAAAAAAAAATACGTGTCAAATATTTTTTCGAGTTCTATAACATATCGAAATTTCATCAAAATAGGCGTGTGTCATTTGAGTGATGTCCCTTGTTAGAAATTACCCCTTCAGGAGTCCTTCACTTTATTTGGGACACTCTGTATAAATGTGGATAAGTATAATTAATTATAGAATATATTATGGCGCATTTCGCAATCTGCACATTGTATAGAAATTAAGGAAACTGGCAGAGGAATAAAACACGGGAAAGGTGATGTTATGCATTTGTTTTTTGTTTTAAATATACAGGGTGTCCCAGAAAGGGTGTAAGTCCCTTTAAGGGGTTGTTCCTGGGGTGATTCTAAACAACTTTTTCCTTTGCGAAAATGTCAAATTCGGCTTTGTTAACGAGTTATTAACGAAAAACAGTGACCAATCACAGAGCGAGTAAGACGGCTGGGCGTCAGCGGGAGCGTTGGATTCCACGCCGGGCTTGTGTTTCTACGAGCAACTCAGGATATATCGAAGCGACTGTTGACGAATGTTAAACAAAAGTTATATCGAATAAACTAATTAATTGTTATTCGTGTGGAACAAATAAATTGAGTTTATTCGATATTCCAAATGGATAATAGACAAATCAACGAAAAGTAATTGAAATTTAATAACGAATAGAATGCAATTCTTTTTTCTAATAAAAATTTATTCAAGTAACGTACAACATTATTATTGATAATAAATGTTAAACGTGGTTGTTTAATAATATTTAGTTCTATCGTTTAATTGTATTTTTATTAGTTTAATACAATATTTAATGGTAATATTAATTATAAATATTTAACGATATTTAATAATTGTTTAATAGTTTCGCCGAAAAGATTTTTTACGAAAACTTGGAAGAACACAGCCAGGAATAAGTTACAACTTACATTAAATTAAGAAAGAATAATCGAAAAATTGAATTAAACTCACTCGATCGACAAAAAGTTCAACTGCTGCTTGAAAATGTCTAAAAATTCACGTATCGTTGCATACAATGTAACATTGTATCGAGCTTGAGGAAGGGAATGTTTTTTACGGCAGAGCAGGGCTACCGAACAGCTGATCGCGGGTCAACGAACTCAGCGTTCACTTCGCGGCGTAGTCACTAATACCGATCACCAACAATCGACACCATTGATCACCGACAATCCGTGACACTAATCACTGACAATCCACGACACTAACCACTGATAATCCACAATACCGGGGTGATAAAGTTGAACTAATGGTATTTCTACGTTGTAAAAATTAGTGGCCCTGAAAAGAACCGATTTTGGCTGCTGAACGTGTATCCCCTCTTACTTTGTATCCACGTTCTCGTGCGTGCAGAACGACTGACGCAATGTTCAGCGCGATGAACGCTCGCTTCGTACGGAAAATGTATTGTGCATCAAACGTTCTAAGGTGCGGGTCGCGCGATCGTCAAATGTTCTGCGATCGTAGCGAAGCGAGCGTTCATCGCGCTAAACATGGCGTCAGTCGTTCTGCACGCGCGAGAACGTGGATACGAAGTAAGAGGGGATACACGTTCAGCAGCCAAAATCGGTTCTTTTCAGGGCCACTAATTTTTACAACGTAGAAATACCATTGGTTCAACTTTATCACCCCGGTATTGTGGATTATCAGTGATTAGTGTCGTGGATTGTCAGTGATTAGTGTCACGGATCGTCGGTGATCAGTGGTGTCGATTGGTATTAGTGACTACGCCGCGAAGTGAACGCTGAGTTCGTTGACCCGCGATCAGCTGTTCGGTAGCCCTGCTCTGCCGTAAAAAACATTCCCTTCCTCAAGCTCGATACAATGTTACATTGTATGCAACGATACGTGAATTTTTAGACATTTTCAAGCAGCAGTTGAACTTTTTGTCGATCGAGTGAGTTTAATTCAATTTTTCGATTATTCTTTCTTAATTTAATGTAAGTTGTAACTTATTCCTGGCTGTGTTCTTCCAAGTTTTCGTAAAAAATCTTTTCGGCGAAACTATTAAACAATTATTAAATATCGTTAAATATTTATAATTAATATTACCATTAAATATTGTATTAAACTAATAAAAATACAATTAAACGATAGAACTAAATATTATTAAACAACCACGTTTAACATTTATTATCAATAATAATGTTGTACGTTACTTGAATAAATTTTTATTAGAAAAAAGAATTGCATTCTATTCGTTATTAAATTTCAATTACTTTTCGTTGATTTGTCTATTATCCATTTGGAATATCGAATAAACTCAATTTATTTGTTCCACACGAATAACAATTAATTAGTTTATTCGATATAACTTTTGTTTAACATTCGTCAACAGTCGCTTCGATATATCCTGAGTTGCTCGTAGAAACACAAACCCGGCGTGGAATCCAACGCTCCCGCTGACGCCCAGCCGTCTTACTCGCTCTGGGATTGGTCACTGTTTTTCGTTAATAACTCGTTAACAAAGCCGAATTTGACATTTTCGCAAAGGAAAAAGTTGTTTAGAATCACCCCAGGAACAACCCCTTAAAGGGACTTACACCCTTTCTGGGACACCCTGTATATTTATCGATTGCAGATCGGTCGGTATCATCCATCTTCCATCATAAATAAATATTTTAAAGAAATTCAGATGTGTAGTTTGTAGAAGTGAGCAGGACACGAGATTTAAGAAAATAATAAAATTGTCGCTTTTTTTATACTATGATACTAACGATAAAACATAATTCAATAATTTAACAGTTTTTGTATCATACTGAAGCTATCAGTGATGAAAATATCTGTGAATGGTAACGTTAAATGTCTGGTTTGTCAGTAAATTATTAGCGTGCTACACAAGTACTGTTGTTAGGTAGTACTAAACCAGATATCACGTTTCAACTTAATCTTACATGACTAGTGAGTAAATGGTACATGTAGAGAGCTTAGCTCACGACGTTATAGTGTTTAGATAGTACAATTGCTATCTGTCTTGGTTGTTGTCAAAGCTATTTTAGAGTAAGTTTCGAATTGGTACCTGGACAATAAAAGCTATTCTTTGCATAGTTTGGTAGAAAACACGTTCTAGTTGCATAAATTATATAGCAAAATAATTAAATATTCTTTATGCTTCATTGGCGTTTTTTTTTTTTTAATTTCAAAATATTCTGCATTTAAGAAATATAGAATATTTAAGAGGCAAACTTAAAAATTAAATATATTAAATCGCATAAAGGAATGTCGATTACATTAGATTCGTGTAAAAATTAATTTCAAACCATACATGTATTTAAGAAATTATTTGTCAATATACTTTTATATATTCGTCAAACGATATCAAGTTATTTATTACTAGCATCGAGATATTAACGTCACTGATTCATGTTTATTAGAATTATCTTTTAAGATAACATATATCCACGGTAATCTAGTTCTCTAACAACAAAGCAAGAAGCTTTAGAACAGTTGTACACGTGAAAAAATTTACATATTAATTATATTGTTACGTCTTGGTCTCTCCGAATTCCTTCTTTCGGGTGCACTCGTGTCTCTTATTAATTAAACGGTCACGAATCGAAACACATTTATTTACACTGTACGCAATACGTCGGTGAACATAATCGTACTGCGGAACCGGAAGACAGGAACCACGGTGCGTCCGCTTCCGTCCGTGGTTCTGGCGATATTCGCTTTGTAAACACTTTTCCATGACTTCAGTTCCAATCAACCACCTCGTCACCGCTCAACTGTGAGGATTTGTGTACAGCAGTGTTTCCCAAAGTGTGGTCCGCATACCCTCTGGGGAACGGGAACAGTTTGGTGGAGGTACTCGCTTGCCACCGCGCTTCGGTTGCGCCTGGTGCAACAAGCAGCTTACTTTTTAATATTGAAAATATTTTTGTCGAGGTTTATAGGGAGAAATTTTCTGGCGAGTGCCAAAAAGTGTCACGAAAAAGTGTCACAAAAAAGCATCATGAAAGAGCGTCACGCGGTGTAATGATGTGTATGCGTGTTAACAGATCTGAGATTGATTGTATCAGTCAAAATTCGGTCGTTCGCGAGGGTTATAGCTAGTGGTGGGGGTGTACAAGACGACATAAAGATGCGTTTGATTATTTTCAATATCGTTGCCTCTTGCTTCCTAGCGAAGTCTGTAGATTTTTTTATTTTATTTATATTTTATTATGAATGAATTTTATTTTTCGTTTATTATTATTTTGTTTATGTACTAAAAAAGGAAAAAAATAAACATATTTTAATTGTTATTAAAGTATATGCAATTTTTGTTTTTTTGTTTTTTTACAAAGGGTACTCAGTGTTACGAAAATTATAGAAGGGGTACACAGATGTCGAAAGTTTGGGTAATACCGGTGTACAGAGTTATCCTTGATCGAACGTTAAGTTCAGCTCGATCTGAAGGTTTATCCATAGTGTTGCAACAATATTAGAAACGCGTTACATAGTTTATGTCTGCTTAGAGTATTCAGGGATAATGTTTTAAAATTTGAGGAAAATTGATTCAGTAGTTCTTGAGTTTTGCGCGAACATAAAAATCGGCTGTCTCGTTATATAATTATTTATTATTTATTATTTTTAATGGTACCCAGTTACTAAGCGAAAACCTTATCACCGACATTTACACATTCACATATTTGTTTAATCTTTCTTGATTCCACACCACGTGCAGATCAGATACCAATAACGTGTGCACGTTTATTAATCTCCGTGCAAATCTACTGATTATTCATTTTCATTCTTCTTTCTCCGTTCACGGATCGTAAATACACATAAAGCAAACTTTAATACCTCTCCAGTAATTTCAAATGAGAGCCTATGCAATCCGATTCACGCATCCTTTCCTGTATAAATCTTCGATTAACAACTCGTAAATAGATTGAGTGTAACATTCTTGATCTCCAACGCTTTTTTTATCGCGAAATCCCTAGCATTGTACCATTTTTATTGGACATTGCGTGTACTCGTATCGAACATAGTGTCCTATCGGAACGAGAAAAAAAACTCGTCCTCTTGCTGTTTGCACTTTTCCGTTGCTACGTTTGATACATCCTGAATTAACTGCATCGAGAACAAATCGTGATTATACTTTGGTGCAAACTAGTGAAACTCTGGTCACTGTCATCGACTTTACGCATGAAGAATTTGATTGATGAATTGTTGTACATACATAGAGTTCGTGCGGAAATAAATAGACAATGAACAATAACATTTTTTCGAATTTTACTTCGCTTTCAAGGAAGTTTACATTTTAGTCAATACAGAGAGAGTTGTTTTTTAACTGGGGGGGGGGGGGTGGCTCTTCGAACCCACACTTGTTTTTACATATTTATGTTAAAAAAAGTTTTTTTTTTAATCACAATTTTATAACAATCGAATGTATTATGTATCGCAAACAAGATAGTACATGTTTTGGCTTAAAATTTATTTTTATTTATATATAGCATCGTAAAGTAGTATACTAATATGAAACTAATCTGAATCTGATTCTTTTGATTCTTCCAATGTTAAGCAAGAGTGGCACGATAAAATATTTCTACATATATGATTTTTGCATTTAAAACAAGATTACTTTGGTTTAGACAAACTACTATATTTAATTATTTTGTTTTTGGCCTCCATTACGCACTTATAGCATCATCCTCTTTTTTCTCGTTCTGCATTATTTACTATCTTTATGCTTAGTGTTTTTCCTATATAATAGCAGTGGTTCGACAATGATACTCTCACTGTTACTGAACATTTCGAATATAAAAAACTTCGACAATGATATTCAGATATACGAATATAACTGTTTATAACTCGCACGCATTTATTAGAATGAATTTTAGCTTTAAATCGTTTTGTTCGATTCCAACAGAGAATTCTCAGTTGGAAAAACCGATAAAGTATTCTGTATCGGTTTCTTCCAGTTAGATTGATTCATCTGTAGTTATTTATTGTTCTTTGAAGCTAAGAAGAGCGTAAGGGTCCACAATGCATGATCGCTGTTGCCGCGATATCACGATATCTAATCAGTTTTGTTTTTTTTATGCACAATATTGTTCACATATAATAACGAAGATTTTTTAATATCAAATTTAAACATGTAAAGGACAATAAATAATTTTTTTAGAATTTTTTGCGGAAGGGAAATAGTTTTAAATTAACGTTATTCAACTTATGGGTTCGAAGAGCCCCCAGGAGTTCTAGGGTTAACTTAATTCATGAAAATTGTTTACTTTAATCTGAAATCTAGGAATTAGTGATCGTTATGAATAACTCAGTTGATGTCAGTATAGTCTTTCTCATTATAAATAAATTACTTTTAATCTACCTTTATTTTTATCAACTGAATCTCTAAAAGATAGATATAGTCTTCTGCACTAAGTGAATTATTTTCGTTGCACAAGATTCTTCAGATGTACAGTACCGGACAAATAAATTGGGACACTGACATTTTTCTATTTGTTTGTTGTCATGGTATTGTCACGTACTTACGTCACTCACATATTTCTTTACCATTTTAAAATATATATTTATATTATATATATTTATATTATATATATATTTATATCTACATTTATATTTATATTTATGTGGGTAGAGAATATCTTAGTGTGTGTGTGTGTGTGTGAGTGGGTGGATGGTTGTAAGAGACAGAGAGAGAGAGAGAGACCCTCATGAAACCTGGGTCTTAAGTTTTCGGCAATGCGATGGGACCTAGTTTCCAATTGGTTCGGCCTTTAGCTGAAAAATAATATAAAAGAGCCGAGGAAACATAGTTTTAGTCAGAGTTATAGAGTTTAAGTCAACCACTGCAAAACCACTTCAATATACACTACTATTCCTACATTTATATTTATATTTATATTTTATTTTATATATATTTTATATTGAAATTTGTTATATTTAATAACAAATAATCATGTAAGTATACTCAGAAACATCATTTGCCCGAATAAATTTGTCCGGTACTGTATGTTGCCCTTTAATACAAAACATTTGATCAGTTTGACGAACAGAACGTCTGAAATTGCTACGTATTCAGCGTCAGATTTTTCCAAACATCAGGACGCACGTGGACGTTACGACCGTGACACTTATCGACGCGGAACGTCGACGAACCTAGGGCTTTTGGCGGCCGGCCAAAATTCAGAGGCCGTGAATTTCCGCGGCGAGGCTTTAACGTCGAATTGTCCAGCAATATGAATGAAACGATGACCAGAGCTTAGCGCGNTATCTATCAAATCACTGTTTTCGATGTTAGTAGAACTTTCACTGTCCTCGTCAACGCTTAATATTCTTTTTGAAGATATTTTCAAGGGTACCTTTCTAATATATTTCAAGAAAATATATGTGCACGTCCGAATGCGGCCAAAAAAATGAGTACCACGTACCACGTCTCTCACGCGATATTGTAGGCGAAATATAATAGTTAACGAAAGCTGGACCTTGTTAAGATTGGTATTTCGTGTTTTACTTTCGACTTGTCGGTTAGGCGATTCGATTGACTCTGTTAGGTGGTTCGATGAATTCTACCCGTCTCGAAGACACTGTTTTTTCAAAGCACATCCAAAAGGGAGCATTCATTGACGCGTAAGATCCGCGAATTAGAAATTGGTATTTTCGGGAGTCAGCAAAGGAGGTACTCCTTTGTGTTGATTGGAAGGAAAAATGAATATGAAAAATGACCGTCTCCTAGTTGTCAGACACTCGCAAGCACTGTGCAGAGCTAGAAAGATTTCCTCCGACAGGAATGAACGTTCGACTGGTTAGAATAGGAGATGCACGCCTTCTCACGCGCATTTTCCGCTTTCGCGTATTATTTGCCGAAACGGTCACGCACATTAATCGGATCGCATCACCGTAGACGAACTGAGCAAGAGACCCCTTGCTTTTGTACCGTCCCGGGAGAAATCTTTCCAGCTTTGCATAGTACAGTAGGGAGATGAGAAGTTAGCCGACTACCGCTAAGCTGAAATGTCACAAGGGAAAGGGGTATCGCCACTCGCGGTACCTGACTATGTATATAAAGGATAACAGTGACGCCCAAATTCAGATAAATCATCATTATTGGCTGAGTAGTGGGCTATATTAATTGGGGCGTTAGTGTTATCCTTTCTTTACCCAGTCAGGTGCCGCGACTGGACGATTCTCCTTTCCCCTGTGATATTTCACTTTGTAGGTAGTGAACCAACTTCTCATCTCCCTACTCTAACAAGGGACGTTCGGTAACCCGAATATTCAAAAAAATTTGAAGCTTTGCTGGTTTGTAGATGATCTCGAGCTATGTATCATGCTATTCTTTTTTTTTTTTTTTTT
>SMSQ01026065.1:235684-255126 GCA_019453375.1 Ctenoplectra terminalis
TTTTTTTTTTTTTTTTTTTATGTGCTGATATTCGTGCCGATTTTTAGGGTGAAAACACCTCTTAAAGTTTCTGGTGTGCTTTCCTATTTTCTTGTATGTAGGATGCGAGAAAAGAGTGTTTGATATGAACGAGGGGTTAGGAAAAAGGGTTTGGGTCGAGTGACAGTGTCGGAAAAAGATTAAAGTGTGAATGGAAAAGTGTTTGGTCCGAGTGACAATTTTTATCCGAGTGAGAATGCGTGCGCGATAGAACTAAATGCAGAGTTTGTGAATGCGTGTGTAAATCCGTGATTGAATGTAAGCGTGCGGATAACTGCTCAAAAGCGAAGATAGAATTAAGAGAAGAGCGTTTTGGCTGCCAGTGTATCGAGGAGTGAGCGTCGGATATTTTTTAATAAAACTTATCGATTACTATCAAAAACAACACCACTTAATATTATCTCCACATATATTTCTTGAAAACTATAACAGATATCAATAAATTTTTAGATTAAGAATTTAATGGTTTTCTATGCCCTGAAAAACTGTATAATAAAATTGTTAAATATTTATTGTTTAAACAGAAACGAAACCCCCACCATTCTTATTTTTGAAAATTTTCATTTTCTTGTCTGGTCAAAAAATGTGCAAAATTTTATCAATATAAAAAAATAGCTTCTTAATTTTGACGTTCTCCACGCTAGTGGATTAATTTAATTTTTACCGTTAAAATATTTCACAAATTGTTGAGTATCTATACCTAATATTGAACATGGATATATCTAAGGATACATCTTTCGATTATTTATCGACTTGTAAAGTTTCGACAAAATCCGAGAGTTATACTTCATGAGTTCCTTTTGTCAAACAATAAGCATAGCAAGCAATAAATTTAAAAAGCGTTGTGACCTCAAATGAGCATGCTTAAAAATAAAGGACTCGAATGTACTAGATGTGCATCTCTGGCAATCAAATACAGTGACGAACTACGGAAAAAAACTATCCTTTAAGAATTAACATAACGGTGGTTGATGGCTTCGTGAGTTGACTGCTGCTACGAATGATTTCCGAATTTCGTAAGCGTGACGGTTATTGCCGTGTACTCGGAAATTCTGACACCGTTATTAGCGAGGACTAATAAACCACGCGTTATTTATTGTTTCCCATAACAATGTTACATTGTTTTCAGTGAATTGTGTTTGTCGTAATTTCGCATGCACTGAATCTTTGTTATTCGCCTGTGGTTTGGCAGGTGGAATTTCACCGATTACTGTCTTGCTTCTATACCCCAGCCAATCTTTGGCTTTGCATAGGAGCAGGATATAGTTTGATTGGTAGTGGGGACTTTGTGGTTTTTAGTGAAGAAAAAGTTTGCTGTCTCTGTCCTATTACGTAAACATAGTCATTTTCTTATATTTTCTTGAAAACATCCAAAAACGATTATCGATAAAAACTGATCGTGAGTGCATCAAGGAGCCACGATGGCCATCCGTGACACAATCAAAATAAATGCAATAATGATAAGGGCATGTCTTTATACAACCATATGTAGGAATGTTGGGTTGGTTCAAGTAAAGTGTACTCAATTATAAAATACAACAGTTTTTAATGCTAAGATTATACTCTTTAATTCTATATCTCACGCACTCTCTCTATATTCTCTTTCAAGCTCATTGTCTGACTCCCTATTCTCTACTCTCCATCATCAACTGTCCATTCTGAATTCCCCCGCACGCACATTTTTAGTCACCATATATTCCAACATTCTCTCCCTTTTCATTCCTTAATCTCTCTGATTCTGTCCAGGCATTCTCCGAAAATCTTCGGTCACCCGATGATCTCGTTCACTCGATCCAAACACTCTTCTTTCGCACTTCTATTGCTCCATCCCAAGTACTCTTCATTCTCGCATCTATCGTGCTGCTCCACTCTTCTTTCACACCTCTATCGCTCGGTCCCAAATACTTTTCATTCACACATCTATCGCTCAAGACTAAACATTCATTCCCGGCTCACGATTCCATTCCCACACATATATCTCATTATTGTACCATTATATGCTTAGAATAATACGAATTCTCTCGTGGTCCCTTAACACGTTGACTGCCGGGTGAATATTGTATGCCTTGTCCACGATGCCGGAGTGGTTTGGGTCGTGATTTAGAATAAAATTAAATGCATCGTGATAGTATTCGTCAGATGGAATGTAAAACGTCCTGCGAACTTTGTCTTAACACCTTCGCTGCCGATCTCACGCCAGCGCGTGATAGGCACTAGAGGTAAAAGTATTTCCTAAATGCCGCATCACGCGCTGGCGCGAGATCGGCAGCGAAAGTAAGAGAATCCTGTAAATATGGCTTGGCAGCAATGTGTTAACGTTACCTTAACACTAGAACTACCAAAGTGGTCAAAATGACCCATTCGTAATTTTTTAGACATTTTATAAATTTACTGTGGCAAATCAGAGGCAATTTTCCGTGATTTTTTGTTAAAAATGTAGACAAAGCTTTATTTCCCTTGCATCGTGTATTTTTTTTATATACCATTCATTATGATTTTTTCGGTAGAAATAAGTATGCTTTAATCGTCGGTAGTTTTAGTGTTAACACGTTAAGCGCCACGCCGGTCTCTGCGGACCGACGCAGAAATTTTCGCTTAGGCGTCGTTGATTTCCGAAAACTGACAGTATCAATTTCAAAAAATNGTGTAAAATATGAACGTTGTTTCACGATGGATATTCTAAGCATGGGAACATTTCTGATTTATGTGGAAAATTTAAANGTTCTGAATTATTATCGCACCACACAGCCTAAAGGAAAGTCGACCAAAATCAGCGTGGCGTTTAACGTGTTAACGATTTATCGGCCACGGTCCTTATGCGAAAACTACGACGGATCGATGCATTGTGGCGGGTTTACGTGCTGAGGGTCTTTTTCTCAGCCTTGTTTGAAGGGCCTCGCCTGTTTACGTTTAGATCCTTATCTCCAATGCCAATAGTATAGACCACACCATGCTTCGGTTCATTTGATTTTTCTTCAGTCTTTCTCCATATTCTTTAAGTTTCAGATTCTTCTTAAGTTTATTCTAAAATTTTCCTCCAAGAAATCAGAATTTTGTTCCTTATAAAGCTATTCATATAAGCGTGCATATCAAATCGGCCCGTGGCATTCTTCGCATGTACTCCGTAAAATGCACGGCAGTAAAAGGGTTAAACAGGCACATGAACGTATTCTTGTTCTCCTGAAGTTCTTCAGTCTATACTTCGTCTCCTATATCTATTGATTATCTGAAGAAAAAATCGTTTGTTGGTTTTTTTTCAGGTACGGTGGTTCCAGCAGCAGCATGAGAAGAAACGCAAGAAGAGGGACTTCGTGCCCACGTCGTTCGCGTACGCCGATTATCCGGCGTTTTTCGATGAGTTCGGTCCTCGTCCTAGGCAGGCCACGTTCCATCGGCAAAGAAATAGAGGCGTACCTCTTCAGAACCTGTTCACGGATCCGCTCTTTAAGGAACAGTGGTACCTGGTAAGTGGATCCTTCGATTTTACTTCCCTAGAACCTCGACCAAAATGAATCTACGTGACCAGAATATATCCACCGATCTGTTAGACTTAACAACGTTCGGTGACTGTTATAACGTATTCGTGATCTAGTTCCTCCTTTCGATTCGTCAAATCTGTTTTCCTTCGTCAATTTCTGTTGACTGAGATTGACGTGTCTAGAAACTATATTTTAAGGGGTCATATGGTTATTTTTAACGGGTATGTTGACTAATTGGTTAATAACTTAGGACTAACATATACCCTACTGCGGAAAGATTTGTGACTGTATAATCAAGTTACTTCTGCCGTACCATTTGTTTATTTTCAATGCCGCGATTGTTCATTGCTTACAAATTACCAGCGCCTGTTAAGAAATTGTTAAGAATTGAGTATGTAAGTAAATATTGTTTATTAAAGATTTTGTGTTCTCTTGCTTTATATTGGATCAATATTCTTTTATGTATATAAATAATTTAAGATTGTGTAAAATATTGAAGTGAAAATGATTGTTCAGAGCTGGTTAACTAATAACCTTCTGGATTATATGATTAACTGGTCAATCAAACTCATTCGTATAAATTTGTATTAATTTTGCATTCCTAAAGAATTATATATATAAAAGGTTACAGTTGGATATAAAAGAAATAGACAAATTTTTAACCGATGAAGAAGAATAAGCTTCAGCTGAATAGATTTAAAAAACTGCTGAATATTTGTTATAGATTTACCTCTTATAAAACAAGAAAAGCGTACAAGTACGTCATTAAATTGTTACTTTATTTTTAGGAAGCCAATTTTTGTTTTGTTTAAGTTTATCATACATGTATTATAATTTCTGTTTATTAGTATTATTTTTTTCTATATTATTAAAATATAAGAAAAAAATTAGTATGTTATAATAATATAATTTTCTTGACATTGTGTTGTTTTATTACCACTTAAATAAGTTTCTAACAACATTTTCTTAGGTGATTTTACCCATAGTCAACCTACTCCATACTGTAAGTCTACTTGACTAGTATGGAAGGTTTCAGAAAAACATAATTGTTATCAAATTAAATCAGTTTTTTATAATTTAATCAGATAGTCAAATGTATATCTTATTAAATATAATAACCGATATTTTTTATTATTATTATAATAACCGTTATTGTAATATTTCATTCGCATAATTTATTAGAAACGAAACATTGAAAAATTGGTTTACCAGCCCTGGTCTCCCCTACATTTATTGATTTCAAACATCGAATTTATTTTTTTTTATATATATTGAAGCATATACATATACCGTAAAAATATTTTAAGCTAAAAACGAACTTCAATTAGTTCGACTTATTGACGAATTTGCAACCGTTCAAATTAAACGAGTCATATTCATATCTATTATCTAATTACGGGTACAAATGTAAATTAATACCCAATTATCAAATTATTCACAATAGGCTACAATGTATCAGTAATTTAATTATACACCGTTTAACGATACTTGGGGATATTTAATTGCGTTTAATAACAGAAACTCCTATGAATATCAAATAAATTCACCTTCTAATAAAACGAAATTGGTCACACTGCTGTTTAATCAAACCACAATCAAGCATGAGAGCGCAGAACCTCGATGAAATTCGAACCACCGTCGTGGCAAACAATTGATGAATCCATTTTTGAGAATTCCGTTTCCGTGTGAGCGATCAAAAACGATCGTTATTCGCGAACACCCAATTATATCCAATTGCTCACTCGTAGCTCGATTATTCAGTTCGTTAAGTATCGATGCGTTAAACGATCAAGTCACTGGACTACCATAAATTCAAGAATCAGTCGTTTTTAATAAATTTTTCAGATTGAAGTCCTATTTGCTAATAAAAAAGCATTGGATCATTAATATCACGGTGGTGTATATCACATTTCCGCCGTTAATTCTAGAAACGACAGGAGCAGCGATCGCTGCTAACTATACCGAAAACGATCGTTCCAAGCGACGTGCGGAGAATTATGAACAGCAGCGCATGAGAAAGCACGGCCTCTGACCGTGTTCAAATTTCTCTTGCGTATCGACAATGGATGGATCGTTTTCATGGTGTAGGAGAATATCGATATAATAGTGCTGTTTAAGATTTCTAGGACAGTGGAATAAATTGGGAACTAATTTGAGGTACGAAAGGATAGACTTCTCATATTTTTGAGAATACAGTGAAAGAAAGTAGAACTTTGGTAGAAAATTATTTCACCTAACACCTATTATAAATAACACTATAAATTTGTATATTTTGTAGGGTAAGCGCGGGATAGTTCGACCACTATTTAGAAAGAAGCCATTGTTGGTTTTTTACATTTTTGTTGTTTTGGGGAAAATAAAACAGTGCATAACTATTTAATAATTATTTAATAATTAATAATAATTTTATTTATTCTATATAATTTAGAATAATTTAATATTCTAACTAATTTAGAATATATATAAATCACACTTCGAGACATATTAAAATATTTATTTCCTCTTTATTTTTTTTAATCAAGAAATATCAACATTTCAAATGGTACGGTCTTATTCGTGTGTTCAGGTTAGAGCGTCCACCCATTAGAAATATCAAAAAACGTAGTTTATATTATACAAAATATAATACAAGAGGAAATTAGTCGATACGTTGCTTTTTCTTAAATTTTCCACATAAATCACAAATGTTCCCATGCTTAGAGTATCTATCATGAAACAACGTCCATATTTTACACATTTAACACAATTCTTGCTTGCGGAGGTTTCGAAATAGTTTTTTTTAGTTTTACTTTGTAGCATGAACAAAACTTGAAATGTAATTAAAAATATATATACGGTTTTGCGACAATTATTAGTACGGGAATAATAATAAGCCGATTTATTTGTTTTATTTTGAGATATTAATACTGGTCAGTCTCTACCGGTGGTCAAATTATCCCAGGCTTACCCTATATTTTTTCACATTAAGCGCATCTTGTGTAATTTTACACCTTTAAATTTTCTATAAATACATAAAACATCGCAGTCTAGATATCGATAAAGAACGATTCGTTTCCACTGTATAGGAGAATATTGATATCTTATCACTGTTTAATGTTTATAGAACGAGGGAACAAATTGGGAACTAATTGGGGTATAAAAGAAATAGATATTTCTGCTCAGTATCGATAATGAATGAATCCTTCTCACTGTATAGCAGAATATCGATATGATAGCGCTGTTTAAGATTTCTGGGACGCTGGTATAAATTGGGAGCTAATTGGGATATAAAAGAAACGTAAGAGGAACGATAAAGAAGTGGTACTTCGTTGGAACGTCTTTGACCGTGTTACGGTCTTCGAGGTTTATTCGTTCTGGTCATGTTCTCATTTCTTTAACCCCTTGATGTCAGGTATAATAAAATAGAAATCACGCAGACAGGAATCATAGAGCCAAACTTCACAGTTTTGATTTTTTGATTAACACTAGAACTACCGGCGATTAAAGTAGACTTATTTGTATTAACCCTCTATAAGATCGTGCGACTTAAAAGTTACAAACTGATGTATCTACATTTTAAAAAATTAATTTTGTTTAATTATCACTGCACTATTAAATTTGATTATTGTATTACTGTAGCGACACCACGATCCATCTACAGGAATTATTAGTTAAAACATTTTCAAATCAAAGTGAAAAACTGCAATCAATCGTAATTTTTTCTCCAATAAGCGGACAAAATTCGGGCTATAGAGGGTTAAGTTCGTACGAGTTCCAGTTCTCATACAGTTCACAGTTCTCACGTGTACAATGTTCAAAGTTCAGTTTAGAAAATACCCAGAGAAATCTCACCTCATCGATAGTGTTCCGTGTTCAATAATCAATAATCAATAATAGTCAGTAACAGTTAACCCTTTGCCCTATAACCACGAGTCACACTCGTGATGCCGATTCTGGCTAAAATACAATAAAAACACACTATACTTATGATAAAGTTCAATTTTTAATTTTAACTGTAACTTAAATTTACAAGATTGAAAATTACAAAATACGTGTAATATTTCAATACTTTGTGTTTAACAGAGTGTCAAAGCGGTGAATAGTTATTGCTAACATGTATAAATATTGAAGAAATCGTAAGCCAAAATGTTAAAGAAATCAAAATGATAGATATTTGAAAAAGTACCTATAATAAGGATAACAATTCTATGTAAGTCATAGAAAATCCCCCAAAATATATCATTGTAAATTTATAAAATTTTTATAAGAAATTACGAACCAGTCATTTTGACTGGTTCGGTAGTTCTAGTGTTAATCCTTTGTAACCTGGATTTTGTTTGCTTATCAGAATAAAATTACCATTGATCACAGTTTCTTGATTTGAAAATTGTTGAACTAATAATTACTATAACTGGATTACCTCGTATCAATACTATAGTACAGTAATAAGTAAATAAAATCAAATTTAAGAAACACGAGCATACAGGTACTGTGCGAGTCTCATAAAGAAGTCTCGCGGGACGACACAGAGGCAAAAGGGGCACAATGTTTATCCGTAATAAGCAACTGTTTTCTTGCTCGAAATAAGCAACTCGCTGTCCCCTTTTCTTTCTTTGAAGTCATCCGCAGAGCGATAGACCCAAAAACGAGCGAGAGATCCGTGGAAGCGAGAAGCCATAAATTTTTGAGGTCGAATGAACAATGACATCGTTCAATAGAAAAAGAATATAATATGTATAATGCTTTTTCACTCTAGTATTAACGATTCCGGCGTGTTACACCCTTTTCCAAAAAATAATATCGCTGCTCGGTCGACAATTTTATGGTTTGTCACTATCTCGGACTTGCCACTCGTTTTCGGTGTTATCCCTTTTCCCGTTCTAGGACAAAGTCAATCCGAATAGTACCCTTGATAAGCTCCGTAATAAGCAATTGGCCGGTCCCGAGCGAGTTGCTTGTTTCGAATCAATATTGCATTCTGCTCGCTCCGCTTAATCGTGTCTTGTCGCTTTTCTGTGACGCGAGACTGTACGATCCGATTGATAGGTATAATCGTTTCGGCGAATAACAAAAGTACGTGTGCCTTAATCTTACAACTGTGTTAAAAGAAGATGGATCTGCCACATTCTAACCAATCAAACCCGCATTCTTTCTGCGAGACTTCTTGTCAGACTCGCGCAGTACGTAACTTTTAATTGTAAGTCACATGATAAATGGTTAACAACAATGTGACAGTTTGTACTTCCATTAGATGCAAAAATCGAGCAAGTACACTGTTTAGCAGAATTGTATACTTTTTAAAGTTTCGTATATTTTTATATATTTCTGCCGATTGTTTTATTCAATCTTCTACAAATTTCAAAATTTTAATTGTAAATCGAATAATAGCTAAAATGTTTCAGTGCCTTTATTTTTGATTTCCAAGTCATGGAATGAAATTTATAAAGTGTTCAAGTACATGTTACGGAGCTCGTTGACAAAGAATTTAATATAATGTTAAACGTGATTTGTTCCCTATATTATGTGTATTTGTATAATTTATGGTGCCTTCATAAGTTTTGCATACGTGTCAGAAAAATCTGATTTTGATTATCGAATCAGAGAGAATTGAGCACTTTCAGATAATTAAACCGAAAAGTAGCAAAAAATTGGAATTTTGAAAGAGAATAGATTGATTTAAACATTTTATTCTACTTCCTTTCGTTTTTTTTATTATTAACTTTTTTATAGTATACGTAGATTTTTTTTCAGCGAGTTAGACGCTATTCATAGTTTCGTCATGGCTTTGTTAAATATTCTCTATACTTCGTTGGAAACGCTTTTATTTTTCTTGTATGGCTCGCCCCATTCAATTATTCTCTGTTTAACCGGTTAACAGCTAATTTTTTTCCCCGTTTTTCTCGAACAATCTGTACGGAATTTTCTATTTTTTCTATTTTTTCGTTTTAGTTCGTGGTCGAGTCGACGCGATTCGAAATTAAAACATTTCACTTTGTTTTTGGAAGAAAAGGTTCCTTTTTTTAACTTTTAGTTATGTATTGTACCTTCCAGTTTATTTTTCGTGGTATTTTTTCGCAAATTGTCCCATTTATAACGATCGTAAAAAAATTTGCCTTTTATACATACAGAGATATGTGTAATTATTAAACCAATCTATAGAAAATTAAGTAACCAGAGTTTTTTCTTCTAAATAATACTTTATTTATTCTCTTTATTCTCCATTTTCTTGTTTTTTGTATTTAAGTCGATTATTTTTACTAGATTTAAATTTTTTTTTACTTTCCTGAAAATCGTAATTGTATATCAAAAAACAAGGTCAATAGTCACTAAGATTTGTTTAATCAAAACGAATATGGAACTATCCGTGAAGGTTAAAAAATATCAACTTAGCACCCGACCAACCGCGTTTGCCACGATTAACCCTTTGCGATCGGCAGATTTCGCTTTTGGGAGTACCAGTAGGTCGGAGCAAATCTATCGTTTCGCAATTACTTTTCCGTACAGGATTTAAAGTCAATATATGGATATTAAAACACAGAATTTGTTGAAATTGATTTGTTATATTTAATACTACTTATCATACGTAAGAATACCAAATTTTTAATCTCATCACTACTCTCATTATCTTGCGAATCATTTTTAAACCCTTTCATTTTTGTGAATTACACTGAATTTTTAAATTTTTGAACACAAATTTTATTATTCATAAAATTGATACTTTTGTAAAATAAGGTGTGTGATGTATACAATAACTAGCTTTTTAGCGACCTCAATGTTTCTCGAGAGCTCATTCGAAACTGACTGCCTGTAAATTTCTCTAAACAATTGTGCATTGTTATTTCGTAAATCGACCGAAAATTTGAATCACGAGGCATAGGGGACGATAGTGTTTTGTCATTTTTTCGATTTTCGAAGGTTCCCGCTGCGGGGTCATTGACTTCTAGGACTATTTAAAAATGTCCCCGCTACGGAGACACCGACCGCAAAGGGTTAACTGTACAACTGGAACTAAATATTATTAAATAACAAAAGAGAAATGATAAACAAAATAATGGCCAGCGCGTTGTTAACCGTTTGAGTGCCAAGAAGCGATTTTGTGCTTCTGTTTCGCTCGAAAAGTACCAGCGCTCTAGGCTGCGAAGCCGACAACCGGGACAACTCAGTTTTTGTCGATGCGCGACTTCACGGCTACAAAATATTTAAATAATATTTTTATATTATTTAAACACGCTGATATCTGTACTTATGCTCGGAAAGATGTCAGAACCACGCTGAATTCAAAAAATTACAACTTACCGTATAAGAGCAGAAAACAGCGCAAAAGCGCTCCTTGGCATTTTTAATCGGAGAATAAGACAAGCGCTATCGCGCCGCTTGGCGTTTTTGGAGAGGGAATAAGACGAGCGAAAAAGCGCTCCTTGGCACTTTTGGACGGGAAAACAGGAAAGACACGTGGCACTCAAACGGTTAAGGAAAAAATGAAAGATGTCCTCAGTTGGTCATTCAACGACTTGCTTGAAAACAGGGAGATATCCCCATTCGGTTAGCTAAGTTAATACTTATGATTAACCGTTTGCGGACTACCGCCGCATATACATGTATATATTACGTAGAACGCATGTATATGTTCTGCGTAAACCATCAATCTGGCCAATGAACTCATATATGCGTTCGGCGAAAACAAGTTACAGAGCCGAAAGACTCGTATGGGTCCAGTGTAAACACATCGCTGTGACCGGTGAACCCATATATGCATCTGGCGAACACAATTGATAGAACAAATAGACGTTTTATTTATCCTGTGGAGAATCTGTGCGTGTACATGTATCCAGAATTTGGCATCTTGGAGTGCTATAAACGATAATAGCGCGTAGACAGAAATGTGCGCTGGCAATTTTAAGACAGCGGCTCGGCCCCACGGTATTGTTGGCTTCGAATCGTTTCGTCCGCAAAGAGTTAACCCTTTGCACTCGGAGCCATCTCGCGACATTTTTATAGGAAAGCGTGCAAATAGAAATCGTTCCATATTTCGATATACTCTTGCCATTTGAAATAGAGAACTTCAAGGAAACATGCATTTTCTAAAAAAGTTATGCAGACGTAAGTTCATCCTCGGTAATCATTAACATCATTAATAAACTCTGATGTCCCCTGAGAGGAGACGTTCGAATGCAAAGGGTTAATACTCATGTACGACATTACCTAAATTAGAAATCAATTAGAAATTTATTAATTTAGTATTATATAAAATATACATGTTATAGTATTTAAACCATAATATAAAATATTTGTTACATTGATATCGTTTTTAAAGTTTCATGAAAGGGTACATGAAAAACTACATAATGCAAGAGAGACAAATCTGTATCCATATATTTTACTGAAAATCCCGAAAAATCTTCAAAAATTTACTACAGTAAATCCAGGGGCGGATTTAAGTTGGTTGAAGCCCCGAGCGCAAAATTGGGGACCCTTTAAACATTAATTTAAAAAAAAAAAACTTAAATATTGAATTATGAATTTTATTTAATTAAATATAATAAACAGTAATTATAATANTATTTCCAGGCGCCTTTGAACACGGTCCCCGGACGCGCGCCCGGTGCGCCTTCCCTTAAATTCACTACTGAGTAAATCTATAAAAATCCTATCAAAAATTAGGAGCAGATCATTTTGACCACTTTGGTAACGATAGTGTTAACTCAGCTTTTATACAAAGTAATGGAAAATCTATGCATTTTACGCAAAAAGAGGCTTATTGTCTTAAGATACTTTTTGTATCCAACGGTAAAGGTGTTGGAAGAAAGAAAAAAAAAAAAGGAAAAAGAGAAAAGGAATGAAAAATATTCCAAGCGCGGCGGTAGAATATGATCAGCGTTCGTGAAACGTTTCCAGTAAAGCTTGTATTTTACGACTGGGCTTCGTGTTATCGCGCTTATAATCGCTCGATTATTACAGCGACCCTGTAATTGAATGTTTACGCTCTCTCTATAAATTTTCTGCGACGATTACCCGACACAGTGAACGTACACTGAGATATATATCGTTGAATCGTGCCATTTCCTCCCTTTTCCGTTCGAAGACCATTCGTCATGTAAAGAAAAATTTTATTAGAATTATATCGAAAAGTTCCAACGATGCTGTCCAATAAATTTATTCATTCTGACATGTACCGGGTGTGATTTATTGTTATTACAGCATTCGGTACACGAAAGAACTGGCCTATATTTACGCACGCCCATTAGAGGAGTTAATTAATTTCAAGTATTGCAAACATGATATTTCATTTCTGACAAAATGCGTTATTACCGAATTGCGTCCATTCGTCTCGCCACAGTATAGAACGCGCATATTTCTTGCCTACGAACCTGTAAATTGCGAGGCAGAATTCATTGTTTGCCTTTAACGCGGCTAATTCTGTCCAGATTTCATTTATTAGATTTGCAAATTAAAATATACTCATAATTGTTTCAATCTTGCTACGGTCCTTGGGTCATTTATAACCCAATCGAGTTTTTCTTTCGTTAAAAAATTTCCTAATTTTTAGAAAAATATAAAATAGCTATTGTCGGTATGCGAATTTCCGTGCTTTAATTCTATATTAACACGTTGAACGCCCAGCGTGAATCGATGGAGGTTCTCCCGGGGCCCAAATCCCCGTGATATCGTGTTTAACACTTTGACTGCCATGTTGGTCATATATGACCGGCAACGGTTTCTCCCGTGACGCCATGTTGGTCATATATAACCGGCAACGGTTTCTCCCGTGACGCCACGGTGGTCATTGGTGACCGGAGCCTTTCAACTTTTTACAATTGTAAAAAACGAAGGCGTGTTTTAATTTGTCTTTATCAACCATTACTAAGGTGCTACGGTGGTCACCCGTGACCACCGGTAAGATAAACGCTTCATTTGTGTTACGAACGCATCCTCCACGGAGCCGAAACGGCGTAGCGTTTAGTCTAGTGCCCCATGGCAGGGTTGACTCATTCTAGGGGAGCACATTCCTCGGTATGAGTCTAACGTACCCCCTCCTACGAATTTAATACTTTTTCGGGGTATATAAGGAGCTAAAATTTTGGAAGCTCAGATCAGTCTAGAGTAGACTAAGAGTACGCCGTTACTCCGTCAGTCAAATATCTGTATTAGCAAGATCGGGTTGTATTCCCTTTCGAAGCAGTCTTCAAACTCGTTTAAATAACGTAAGTCTCGGATAGACATTCTCAGACTATCTCCGCGTCTCGCGCTGCGTAAAGGCCGAGAAGGATACACTCGCATTAGAGCGTAGAACCATTTATCTGTATATCTTATTATAACCTGCTAGTTTAAAAATATATTGTTGAGTTTTAACTGAGTTGCTTAATTCTGATACCCATCCTTAGTTATTAAACAGTCGAACTAACGGGTATTCCCACATTGATATACCTTTACCGCTCGAGGTATACTAATAGTAGATTGCAAGGTCCAATATCCTTAACCTATAGTGGCTCCTGGTAATATAAGGCACTGGTTCGTCCACGCTTTCCTTCAGTGGCTCCCGGTATTAACCATATATCGGTTCGTCCACGAAACTTACCTTGTGGCTCCCGGTGATATAAGGCATTGGTTCGTCCACGTTTACCTATCCTTCGGCTCCCGGTGTTACCCATACACCGGTTCGTCCGATCCTGACCAATAATCCTATCTACCCATAAACCCAAGGCCGCGCGATAGCGCCTGGTCCACGCCCCAGCCCTTGCAGCCGTAACATTTGATAAAAATGTTGTCTTCTAACATCAATTCATTATTATATTGTCATTATATGCTTTGAATAATAAAAGTAATGCCGTGGCGTCCTGGGCAAAACATATGATTTCGGCGTGGCAGTCAAAGTGTTAAGCAGCGCGATATGTTTGAAGAAAAATACAATACGCCTCATAAAGAGGAAGCAAGGAAAAATGTACAAAAGACTGTAACGTATTGTCCTGAGTGTCCAGAGTCACCTCAGATGTGTCTACAGTGTTTTAACGAATACCATCGTAATTAATAAAATTGTTTGCAATGTTTTAAAAACAAATTTATATTTAAGTATATTTCTCATTTGTTAGTAAAAATATATTTTATAAATTATTATTTTATCTCGTGTACTCGACATACTTGTATTACAAACAATATTACTATAAACTACCCCCGAAATCTTGTTTTAATTACACGAAGAAAAGTGTCACCCACTTATGGCTGACTGAGCCCCCGTGGAAACATAGCCGCCATCCATCCTTGGATAACGGAGCGTTCAACGTGTTAACCCTCTATAGCCTGAATTTTGTCTGCTTATTGGAGAAAAAATTACGATTGATTACAGTTATTCACTTTGATTTGAAAATGTTTGAACTAATAATTCCTGTAGATGGATCGTGGTATCGCTACAGTAATACAGTAATCAAATTTAATAGTGCAGCCATAACTAAAGAAGATTAATTTTTTAAAATGTAGATACATCAGTTTGTAAGTTTTAAGTCGCACGGTCTCATAGAGGGTTAAAGTAATAATTGCTATAGATGAATCGTGGTGTCGCTACAGTAATACGGTAATCAAATTTAAAATTTTATAGTTCAGTGATAACTAAACAAAATTAATTTTTTAAAATGTAGATACATCAGTTTGTAACTTTTAAGTCGGACGGTCTCATAGAGGGTTAAAGACACATTTTTGTCAAAATTAAGAACTTTTTAGTAAAATAGGTCGAAAAGAATTAGTTCTTTTTTTAAACATTTTTTCCCTATTATCTAATCGCAGAATGGCGGAGCTAAAGACGGCTACGATATGAATCTCGGGCCAGCGTGGCAAAAGGGCTACACTGGCAAGGGTGTCGTCGTGTCGATCCTCGACGACGGCATACAGACAAATCATCCGGATCTGGCGCTGAACTACGATCACCAAGCCAGCACGGATATCAATGACAACGACAACGATCCGATGCCAAGAGACAACGGCGACAACAAGCACGGAACTCGATGCGCCGGCGAGGTGGCCGCGGTCGCTTTCAACCAATACTGCGGCGTCGGCGTCGCGTACAATGCGAGCATCGGAGGTAAGAGATTGCGAATTTTTCCTGCTGGACAAAGGGAACCATTGGGGAACGAGAACGTAAGAGAGATGGAGAGCTCTTCCGTCGTTTTACCCTATAAATAACCCACCCTCCTTTCCGTGTGCTCTGTTCCGAAATGAAAACGCAACTGCAGCGAATTAAATTTCATTCGGATACACGGTCCTCTTTATTAGAAGTGACTCCTCCGCTATCCGGCGATATGAATTACGATCTCCTTCTGTTTCTTTCTTTATACGCTGAGGTGTTTGTCTGAAATTCCAGTTAGGAAAGAGATTGGAGGATGGGTGGGGTATTTCTCAAAGATTGTCGTGTTTACGAGGATTCTTCTTTCGGTGAAATCGAGGATTGGATAGGTTCGATTTTTTTATTTATTTCTGGAATTTAGGGGGTGCGACAATGGCGAACTTTTAAGGGTGGAGAAAATTGGGTGGTTTTATTGTGAAATGTGTGAAATTGATTTTATTTATATTATTTATATAGATTGAGATATATTATGCGATATCTGATATTTTTAAAAGTACGTAACAAAAGTGAAAATTTAATTATGAAGGAAATTCAATAAATTGGTAGATAATTGAAAAATGATTGTAGAAAATAAAGGAATAATTGCTAATAATTGTGAAGAAATCGGTTTTTTCCAATCTTTTCTAAAATGAAAAATATACTCATTGCTTATTAGATTACATGGTAGTTTTAAGAAAATTTTCTTCCCGTTTAAACGTATTTATGAGATTTTTAAACATTGAAAAATAGTGTGACGGATATAAAAAAAGAATTGTAATTAAAACTAAAATAATATTTAATCATTGTATAGAAATATTATCAGAAATACTTTCATTGTTTAACTATAACAGTCTTTGTAGCATTAATTAAACGATTTTGTTTACAATTACGCGTTTATCTTTAGAGGAAAATTTGAGCAGTATTAAAATATTCAAATAAATTTGATTCGCGAAATACATATCACAGTACGATATTGCATTAACAGTTTCACTTAACCATATCGATGCGTTGTATTAATATTATAATTAAAGATTAATACAGGCATATTAATTGCAGCGCATTATGGATCATCGTGTTCAATTTTAAATTTGCATAACTATTGAATACAAGATAATGATCGATCCCAGGATTTTATAATTACATTAATATTTATTTTAAAATGGCATAAATTATTTCACAAAGTCTCAATATTTTTTTTCAATATAATTGAATTAATCATTAACGTTTAAGTTAAAAAAGTTTTGTTTGACCGTTTAGCAAGTGACGATAATGAGCAAATAAATTTTTAGAGTTACGAAAATTAATATGTTTCGTTATTCAGTGTTTTAAATTGTAATAATCAGTCATAGTTTTATACTTTCTTCTAGGTGGAGCGAATATTCTGTGGATCAATTATTTTTATATCCAGATTGGAGACACATTTAATATTTTATAGCTGTTTTTTTTTTTAAGAATAATTATCGAAAAAGTTGTTTTTATGTTTTTTAATGAAATTACATATTTCGTTTTACAATGGAATTACATTTAAATTTCGATTCTTTTGATAATAACGTAAAAAACACTTTATGTCATAATACTATTAATATATTTTTATATTATCTACGAGAAGATTTTTTTAATTCTATTTGATGGCATATGTTTTTAATTTGGATTTATCTTAGTTTAATTTCTATTGTTAATTTTAATCTTAATGCCATTTATCAGAAAAACGGGTTAAATATTTAAAAGATCCCTCTAAAATTGAATAATGTACAGAATTTAAGCCGAAACTGTAACCCGAATATCGGACATTCCTATCATAAAACAATTTCCAGGTATTCTGTCAGCCAGATGTTGACTCTTGAAACTATCATCTGTTAGAAACTCTGAACAATGGGTCCATTTCAAAATTAACATCACGCATCCTTGCAGACATTTCCTGCACATAAATTTCCGACCTCCACAGCGTACAATAGCACACTGTCTACAAAATTTTCATCCAATAAAATCCTCAATTCTGCACCAGCAAACAATTTTCTCTGCTAACACGATTGTTTTGTTACTTCTATAGGTTTATTACCTTTTTTAAACAATATTTAAAAGTCGAACGATACGTTCAATTCGATTTTAAAAAGTTTTCATCAAGATTCCATCCGGGTGTAAAAATATTATTGTAATTAATTCGAATTCAATAATTAAATATAGCTGAAATATGTGATAAATTATTTTGATATTTGAGTTATGCACATACTGACACTGTAAATAATAATTTCAAAGGTAAATTCACCGTGTAAATCATATGAATATTTGTGCTATTCATTTTTCATTTTTAAGTAATGTCAGAATTAAATGTTTTATTATTTAACTTCTGCAAAAGATTCAATTAAAAATATATAACTGACGGAAGTATAAAAATTGATTAACTATAAATATTCGTAAGATTGTATAATTAAACACAATACTTCAATTTTACAAATAAAAACAAAATGATTAATACGTATATTCGATTGCAATCTTTGTTACATTTAATTATTGAATTCACCTGTATTCTATGTACTTTATGTACTCTACGTTGAATTTTCTGCCATTAGGTCATGTAATATAAAATAGTAGATTTTTCAAGGAGAAATATTTTATTAGTCAAAACAGGCACCATCAGATTATATTGCCTTTAACCAACGTCATTCTGACAAAAAAACTTCTTTACTCAAAGAAAGTTCTAATTTTTATTACATGGATAAGATTCCAGCGAAAATTGAATTACCAAAAATTGAAAAAAGAAAAAAAAATTAATAGCAGCTTACCAAGAGTAATATTATCTTTAAATCAATACCAGAAACCTCCGAATTATTCTACACTCAATTTACGTATGATTAGAAATTTCATATTACGCGACCTAATATTTTCTAAATCAACGAAAGAAATACAAACTAAATTTCAATCTTTCTATTATCTTTCAAATCAACTGTAAGTAATACCACAAAAATTAATCTATAAAAAGAAAATAGCATAACAAGTACACGAAAGAATCAGATATCTATTATCGTACACAATTAATACCATAAAATCTCATTATAAAATCCTTTTACCCTCATAAGATCCAACAAATTTCATCCCCAGCGACTTCATTCACGTCACTTAATCGCGTCTCAACAACCTCGTCCCTGTTGCAAACATTCTTCCCGCTGTTTCATACATTCTGCGTTCAATCTTCCGCAGTCCCGTAACAATTACCCGAGTGCCACTCATTCCGCGTATCGAGCCGCCGCTTGTAAGTCGTTTCGCCTCGCGGGAATATCGAGTTCCGATAACATTATCGGCTCGTTTCCATTAAAATGCATGTCAACAGTCCGTGTTCGATTTAACGCGTTCGGAATATCGTACAACAGCACGATATCGAAGAGAGACACGTTTTCCATCGATGGAATTCGATGGTTAGACGGCGAGGAATGAGGGTATGGGGCGAGAAAGAGAAGGAAAAAATGGAAGAGAAAGCGTAATTAAAATTCCGCGAGGTCGCGTCTCTTGCCATTAGCTCGTTTTGTTTCGCGGTGAAGCCTCGGAATCGCGAATTCCATGAAAATCTGAGGATTCGAGGGGCGCGAGCAACGAGAAGGAAAGCTATCTAACGCACATACCATCCGTGTTTTCAGGCGTGCGAATGCTCGATGGCCCGGTAAACGATGCCGTCGAAGCCAGAGCTTTGGGATTGAATCCTGATCACATCGACATATACAGCGCTTCGTGGGGCCCGGAGGACGATGGCAAAACTGTCGATGGACCCGGTCCTCTTGCCAGAAGGGCATTTATCTATGGCGTAACAAGCGTAAGTCGCGTTCACTACGTATAACTTTCTTTTTTTTTTTTTTTTTTTT
>SMSQ01026065.1:255829-295741 GCA_019453375.1 Ctenoplectra terminalis
TTTTTTTTTTTCATATTTTGTTAATCCTTTTGATTGCGGCACACTCTCGCACGGAACTACCAATATATGTGGCGCGATATTTTTTGATCAGTCGCTGTGACTAATTATCCCAAAACGTTATGCTGGCTCAATGTTCAATTTTTCGTAAAGTATATTATAGTTTATTCTTGCCTCATGAACTCGAGAAAAACCGAAAGTGAAATAATATTTGATGTCAATGTCGAAATATGTATTTATTATGTCGTTTCAGGGAAAATACTGATAAACTTCCGATATCATTTTAAATTAAAGACACATTAAATAAAATGAATGATTAATCGGTATTCAATTTTTCATAAAGTATACTATAGACTTATAGAAAAACGATATTTTTTTAAGCACAATGCACTTAAAAAATAGAAACAATTGTGATAAAACTGCAATCAATTGCAACGTACAAAAAGGTGTAATTTTACGCCAATGACCGTTAACCGAAAATTAACGAAAAATTATAAAGTTGCAAATATTAGCAACTACGAAAACATTAAATACAAGATCCACGAACTTCCTAACGAGCCAGCATCATCTTACTTAAATCCTTCCAAAAAAACAAAATATTTTATGCCCCATTCACAAAGTCTCTGCGATCCAAAAATTCCTCTTAACACGTTAAGCGTCGCGTCTGTTCCTACGGATCGACACTGAAGTTTTCGTACAAGTGACATAGGTTCTTAAGGATCAAGGATTTCAATTTTAAAAAATAATACCTTATAATTCATTAATTAATTTTATTAAAATATGTTAAACAAAGATACGACTTTACTTTGCAGGCTTTTACAATTTTCTTCTAAAATTCTTCCCCATTTTTTAACCAAACGTTTCTGAATTCGCATCGTAGTACACAACCTAACGGAAAGTTGACCAAAATTACCGTATCGCTTAACGTGTTAAACGTTCCATTTTCACCGAAAAAAACATCGTCAATAAACCAAACAAGAATGCCTCTTGACCCACCGCCAGGTAACCAGTACTTCAAAGATCTCACTATAGAATTTCCAAACTAACAGGGTCGCAAAGGCAAAGGTTCGATCTTCGTGTGGGCGTCTGGTAACGGTGGTCGGCACACGGACTCTTGCAACTGCGATGGCTACACGAACAGTATCTTCACTCTGTCTATATCAAGCGCCACCCAAGGTGGCTTCAAGCCCTGGTACCTCGAGGAATGCAGCTCGACACTCGCCTCGACTTACTCGTCGGGTACGCCAGGCAACGACAAGAGCGTCGCAACGGTTGATATGGACGCGAAACTAAGGCCAGATCATATTTGCACGGTCGAACACACAGGAACTTCCGCCTCGGCCCCGTTGGCCGCTGGTATCGCAGCTCTCGCACTCGAGGCGAACCCGAGCCTCACGTGGAGGGACATGCAATACCTGGTGGTGCTTACCTCGAGATCTGGCCCTCTTGAGAAGGAGCCTGGCTGGATCCTGAACGGGGTGAAGAGAAAGGTCTCCCACAAATTCGGTTACGGACTCATGGACGCCGGTGCTATGGTGAACTTGGCTGAACAGTGGACCAACGTGCCGCCTCAGCATATCTGCAAGTCCGATGAGATCAACGAGGAAAGGCGTATCGATCCGACCTATGGTTACACGCTGAGCGTGTACATGGACGTCACTGGTTGCGCTGGATCCTTGAACGAGGTTCGCTTCCTCGAGCACGTGCAGTGCAAGGTAAGACGATGAGAGGGAAAAATTAACCCTTGTTGGAGATTGTTGCTGAGTAATTATTATAATTGAAACACAAGAAAAAAATAGATTTTACGGAAAGAAAAAATAATAAATCTTCTCGATAAATCACAGTATCTTTAATAATTGAATATTATCGCTAATTCTATTGTACACTCTTTCAGTCTCTCATAAAGTATCTTTCACACGCTGTCCGTTCGGCTAAAGACTTTTTCGCATATAACTTTCACGCATCTCTCTCACTCATACTAATCATTAGAAAGCAAAACTTTCTAAAATTGCAGGAATGTTATATATTTTTTCAACAGAAATTTTGGGGGAGATTTTGTAATGATTATTATTTGAAAGAGCTTTGCTGGATTTGCGGATGTTACTAATAAATCAAGAGCAAACCTTTTGTACTTCAATTTATTAATTTATATCGCACACGTTAAGTTCGAATTATTAATATAAAATTGATAATATTAACGCTTATTATATTAAAAGATAAGAATAAATAATATGAAATTAGATACCATTGGAAAATCAAGAAAGTGCCTCAGAGGCATACTCGAAGTACAAAGGGCTAAATTTAGCGATAAAAATATTGAAAGGTTTATAATCGAAAGAACGTT
Source organism: Ctenoplectra terminalis (assembly GCA_019453375.1). Taxonomy (NCBI): domain Eukaryota; kingdom Metazoa; phylum Arthropoda; class Insecta; order Hymenoptera; family Apidae; genus Ctenoplectra; species Ctenoplectra terminalis. Next base: position 258,171 of record SMSQ01026065.1, read on the forward strand.
AACATTTTGTACATAATAGGGAGGTCGAAGTATTTTATTCGGTGCTATATGACAAGTAATTTCTAAATTGAAGTAGTTTTTTTTATTTATTTCTCGGGGAGTAAAATAAATTGATGTACGCATAAAGTAATTATTAAAACAATACTAAACGTGTTGGTTGCTGCTACAGAAATATTTAAATGTGTCATGCGACAAATACAGATAAATTGCAATGTCACGTTAGAGGTGACATACCAGCGACAAAGGTTAAAATAAAAAGTAGAGGGTAGTTCATAATATAATCAAAAAGGGATGATTTTTGATGCGACAGAATGGAGTAGGGAACGGTCAATTTTTTTCTTTTATAGGAGACTTTCGTTTTCAAGAAGATCGTTATGACGAAGTGTTATGTGGAAAAATTGTATTTTTCCTCAATTTATTTTAATTAAAAAAAAAAAAAAAGTATTTTTTTAAACTTCCGATTTTTTAAATTTTAGTCTCTTTTCACGGTCTAAAATTACTTTCATTATTCTACACGAGATTTATCCAAAAGAACATATATTTCAGTTCTTTAAATTTCGCACCGAGAAAAGTGAATTTCAACACAATGCTTATATGCATATATGATTCAATCGTAAAATAGAGTATTTTATCATGCGATATTCTCTGTCCAGTAGCTAATACCTTTTTGCCTGGTTAAATATACTTTTAATGGTACGATCCTTTAAATTCGTGTATTATGTACGAACATTCACAAGTTCCGCTCATAGAAAGAATAAATTCACGGTATCGTTAAAATGTAAATTTTTTAGAGCCATTTTATGAATCATAAGCCAGAACAAAATATACCTTTACATATACATAAAGTGAAAATAAATTTTATTATAAACGTTCTTGCTTTCCTCCGGTATTCTTCTTTCCGTTAGATTTTTCATGCAATAGTCGCTTATGGTTTTTTTCATTTAATTATTCGTTCTTTTATTCAGTACTTTCCAACGTCCTGAATATATCGTCCGTTAAAGAACAGTTTTTGCGAATGTATCGTAGAAACTGTTTTTATTCACAGATGTATTAACAGATAGAAGTATAACTATAAAATTTTATTTATTACTAAAAACACAAAATTGAATTCTGCGTGGGTTTAATAAGAATAATAAAGCATTAATTTTTATACTTTTTATTTTATAACATACTTCTATCTTGAGAAGTAAAAGTTTTATATTTAAAAATAATATTTATAATTTTTAAATAATAGGCTACTGTTCGCTTAATCGCATGAAAACATAAGCTTTATCGTTCGTAACATTTTAATTATACTAAAAAAGAAAGGGAAACAATCATACATCACATATTTTCCTAGATAAAGAAAATAAGGAAGTATTAATTATTTGACGAACTAAGAATAGTGTAAATGAAAAGTAACTATTTAATAATTATTCTAAATAACGGCTAGATATTACCTTTTCCATTATCAGTTCCATAAAACGGTGAGAAAATAAAATTCACACGTTCTGCTCCATATAATTCACTAATCGCTCCCAATAAAACACCAAAGGTTTAATTTCAATTCCGGATAAAAACATTTTCTAATTCACCGCTGTATCAAATCAATAAATTGAATAATCAAGACACTAAGAATTAAGTGAAATAATTATTTCTCTATAATTTAAATACCGTAATGCAACTTTTTCATTATCTTTAAGGTGTTACCAAAATTTTAATTATTTTAAAAAACCCCACATTTAATCCCTGTATGTAACGTGTTAATATAAATATATTATACAAAAAAGTGCTCAGGGTTATTATCAAATTAAATATCATATAAAACAGTTAATACTGTACCGTTATATTTTCACGGCTGAAAAAATAACGAAAAATAATTTTTTAATCAGGTTTCTCTACGGTTCTTCCCACGTGGAAATTTGAGGCTGTTGCTGACTTCTCCAATGGGCACTACATCGACGTTGCTGTTCGAGAGACCACGAGACGTTCTTAGCTCAAGCTTCGACGACTGGCCTTTCCTCAGCGTCCATTTCTGGGGTGAGAAGGCGGACGGTCGATGGACCCTGCAGATCATTAACGCAGGAAATCGGCACGTAAACTCTCCAGGCAAGTAATCGTAGCATTCCGTTTCAACTCTATGGTGGTGCGTGGATTTATACCAGTGTTTCTCAATATTTTTTCGACTATGACCTACTTTAACTTTTCAAACATTTTGATATCTCATTTAGTGATTTTTTTTTTTAACTATATCGGTGAAAAAGTGACAAATGCAACATTATTTTCTAATTACTCTCCCCTCTTTAGATTATTTAAATTGTTTCTCTGTAAGGTGCATAGTCCACGTTGAGAAACACTGATTTAACCCATCGCTGTCTAGTTAATGCGTGGATTTAGACTTCAGACCATTGCTGTTCAAGTGAGACTTAATCTTCTTGGTCTCTCGCATTTGCATGTATCATCTTCTATTTCAGAGTGAAATAAAGAAAGAAGGAAGTCGGTAAAAACCACAGGAAAAGTATGATAAGGTCACATTTTCCGTTTTTTTAGAAGAGAGCATGATAAATAATTTTAATTATTTTAGTATAATTTTCCGCAATTTCTATCTGATATTGATTTGAACAGCACACGAGGATTAAAGTATTCTTTTTAGCTACTGGATGATGTAAAAATTAGGAAATGAACAAAAATGGACTTATTATGATTTTTTACTGTGGTTTTCATATTAAATTTATCGACATTTTCCTGCACTTTTTTTCTTTCATAATAACGAAGAAGAACACAACCGCGTAAGAGGTCGCACCTGTGGATAGTACCGATTTAAATCATAAATTGATGTTTAGTATCGGTGTAAGGTCCATATGTTTGAGCTATACTAATCATTTAATCATTTAGCTTGGAATAACGACCCTCACATATGATACTTTTTTTGTTTTTTGCGTTTAAGTAAGTTACATTTAGGTTGCACCATTAACTAGATAATGTTTACTTTAACAATGTAACAAACGCTTGGTCAATTAAAGGGATTATGGAATTTTAACAATATAATAGTATACTTTATACTAAATTCAGTATATCGACTAAGATGGATTTAATACAGAGAAATTTTTCATTTAAGAGACCTTTTATTTAATTTAATATTTATTTTTTCAGGAATGAGGTGTCATTCATGCTATCATCGAGCAATTAAATCTAAGGATAAATGTGTCAAACTAGTGGACAAACTATGTTTCTACTTATTTTTTCAGAATTTTTCACGCGTTTCCACGTTTTTATTTATCAAATATAACCAAATCTAAGAATATTCTTAATAATCCTTTTGATTGATACATACATGATGTGCGAAAATTTTATGTTAACAACGGTGTTCAAGATTGACCATTTTCATACATCTAAATTTTAACCCTTTGCGAACGGAAGCCGGTCGGCGCGCGAGTATCGCTGTGGACGCAGAGGAGGTATTGGGATAGGCAGCTGAGAAAATATACATGTTGAATGTTTGCGTTATAGAAACTAAAACTTTATTTAAATTCAACAAAGACTTCACCGCTCAAAATCCCTGATTTTCTTACAAAAGAAGGGTAATAATGTTTAGTATATTATACCGTTGCGTATCTTATCGCTCAGAAAAATAATTTCTGAGCGAGCTGCTGTATAATTCGCGTTCGCAACGGTGGACAGACTTGGGCAGCTATTTACTGACACGCGTCCGCAAAAGGTTAAAAATAGACTTAAACGACGATAAAAAACATTTACAATAATAATTTGATTTATAACTACAGAATTGTAATTGCATATGACAAATATCAAAGGCATATCTACATACATCATATAACCAAATATAAAAGTCGAATACGCGATCCATTTAACCTCCATCGCCAAATATAAAAATCTATAGTAAGAATTGCCGCGATTAACATTTTAAACAATCAGCTTAATCTTTCATCACTAGTTTGCAGGTGTTTATGAAAATGCATATTTTTATAGAAAATATATAAAGAATTGAGACCTAGATAGAAACTCGTTTTGTGATTAGAGGTCTCTAAAATTATATTTTTTATTTTGTATATTTTGCATAATACATATTCTTTACATATCGCGTGTGTATTTCTAGCATATTTGTCAAACGAGTTATATCTTTCTCGTGGCCTTTTTTATTTTTCGAAATCACACACATATATACTGTTGAGAGCCGGAAAGAAGTCTCGCGGGACGGCGCAGAGGCAAGGGGTCACTCGCTCGGTTTTTGTGTAGCGATGCGACCCGATTAGTATGCGTGATTGTTTCAGGAAATAATACGTGTTCGGTCCTAAACGGCTCCGAATAAATTAGCAAGGAGCCTAAAGCAAACCATCACGGTTTATGACATGGTAGGCTAGAAACGGCTAATTCTTGGGTGCCATCTGGCTTGCAGACTACCGATGGCACGTGCAAGTTTTGGGCCCAAGTAGCGGTGCCATGTCATAAACCGGGAAATACCAAGGGGGTAGGTTGGCGCGACTGAAACTGTTTCGCCAACCTGGAGGACCACGTGGCGACCAGAAGACGGTCTTGTTACCAACTCGCGGCCTACCTACCCCGTAAGATGGACACAGTTCCCCTTCCAGAAAATAGCACGCCAAGGGCGTATTGGAAGGGAGGAACTGTGGCTATATAGCTAGGTGCAAAACGCGCCCCGACAGACTTTGATAGACATTTTAGAGACTCTAGTATACATTGATAGCACACATTTCGTTGGTAAGACAGTTCGGTCTTACATATTCTTAGACATTCTTAGACATTTTGGCTATAGACTACAGGGTAAGACATTTCGGTCTTACCCCCTGTAGATTCGACATAAGACAACGCGAAACACCGTTGCACATATAGACACTTGTATATCGACAAGTACACAATTCTGAGATACAGTCCACTAAAACCCATACGAAGGGGATCCAACATTTCGGTTGGATTTACAACGCGTCGTTTAATCGTCGCCAATCACGGTCGACGCTGCGACGCACAAACAATACGCGAGAATAGAAATGCGTGTAAAAAGAAGGTATGCATCTTCTACTCTGACCAATTAGGCCCGCGTTTCTTCCTCAGGACTTCTTTTCAGCTCCCAACAGTATATGAACTACCATTGTCATTAGCAACATACAGCATATTTTTTGTATGTTTGTTATATTAGGTGTCGGAAAAAGTTCGTGCGGATTTATGGTACAAAATTCACAGAGTCCGAACTTCCCTGAAATGTAATTTTATTTAATAAAGTAATCATTATTAATTTCCGTAGCTCTTTTCCAATATTTTTTAAACTTATATACATTCCATTGGTATAAAAATCTGGAGTTCTGATTGCGAAAAATAAATTAACCACTGTTTTGATCTCGTTATCGTTTTCAATTTTTACCAGCTTGGAATAAACTCGAACCAGTTTGTTATGCTCTCTTTGTAATAACAGAAAGATCTCTACAAACACTACAAACGCGTTCTGTTGTATTTCTTGCTGCGTTTCCAAATTTAAATTCATAAAATACGAAAGCATGAATTTTTAACTTTGGATAGATAACGGAACAGTGAATCAAACGAAGAATTGAAATAGTGCACACCAACTGCTTGGACAAAATCTTTTAATGGTACCATCGTTATTATATTACTTCTACAAAATACTACAAGAAATTAAATTTGAATTTATCTGTGGCAAAAAACCGCACGAACTTTCTCCGGTACCTAATATATCGCAATATATTTAACACTAGGTTTACGGGTATCGACTGGATCATTTTGATTGGGTACATTGAAATATAAATTTTTTGTAATATCATCAGTTTGGTTTACTTCAAATCGATAGGTTTCTATTAGCAGAGATTTATTTAGTACATTTTTCGTATATAAATTTCATTTTAAGTTTACATTTTCCGCACGCATGATTGGTGGATGATAACCCTTTCGGTACGAGCGCCGGATACATCCGGCATTCATCTGATGACCTGGTGTTACTTATATAATTAATCAAATTTTATATAAATATCTTTTAATATTAAAACTATAAACGACGCTTGTTAGAAGAAACAATGTTTTATTAATACGTTGACTACCATGGGGGCCACCGGTGACCGGCGGCGTGACCAATAGTAAAATACATAATTAGAGTAAATATCGATACTGATAAATTTTCAAATAATACCACTGTTACTATAATGGTTCGAAGAAATAAATGCCATACGGAACATGCAAATATAATTTTATCGATACAAGGAAAATATAGATATTATTTTTTTCAACATAATATACATCGCATAATAAGAAATTCAAGTTGGCGCCATGGGCAAACCACGTAAAATGCGCGCGGCAGTCAACGTGTTAAACAGAGTTCTTATTTAACGCCTAGAAAAATCTTCATACAAAAGAGGACTGACCACGCGCTGTGTGTACATTTTCGGAGCTGCGCCTCGTACAGCGGGAGTGTCACGGCGGACAGAGCGCTCGTACCGAAAGGGCTAAACTTAAGCGCGAAATTTGAACTGCGTCAAATTGACGAGTTCCGTAAATCTAGTGTTAAGTTACATGTGATCGTGTGCAGTCTACTCATTGTTATAATATTTACTGTTACAGGAATCCTTAAGAAGTGGCAGCTGATCTTCTACGGCACCGCGACCAACCCAATCAGGATACGAACACGACAATTTAACCCGGTACAAGCGCATTCTTCGTACGCCTCCGTGCATTATCCATTTCCTGTAGACGATGATTCACTACCGCTGGGCCATCGCGGCGACGTCGACTTCTTTCCTTCGTCTACCTTTCAGGGCTACCAGGGCCCCTATGTCGGCTCCGCGTCCAACGTCCAGGCGTCCGTGGCGACGTTAGACGGCTCCTCGGCTCCGATCCTCACCAATCGTTTGCCTGGGGACACGTCCTCGTCTTTCGATTCACCCTCCTCTTCATCGCAAGTCGGAGACGACTCGCTGGACACCACTAGAAAGGTTCTTCACGACTGTGATCCTCAGTGCGATTCTCAGGGCTGCTACGGCAAGGGGCCCACGCAGTGCATCGCGTGCAAGAATTACCGACTTGACAAGTAAGTTTTTTACTTATTTTTTTGGAACTTTTTTGTTTTTAATTCGTGTGTTATTGATCGTTAACATCTTATGTTTTATCATTATCTTCTTTCTTTTTTTTAACTTAAGAAAGTAAAAATGGAAAATGATGGTTGATGATAAATTATATCTACGAGTAATCGTTCCAGCTAAATATTTTAACACTAGAACAAAGATTAACTCTGCCTTACAACCACGAGTCGCACTTGTGGCGCAGATTATGGTTCGAATACAATAAAAACATACTATATTTCTAATAAAGTTTAATCTTAACCCTTTGCACTCGGTTGGCGCCGCTATGGCGACACGAATAATTTTCTTCACAGATTATATTTTTAATTAGATTCTATATTTTCATCAATTCGAACACTTCTTTTATTTTAAAATAAAAGTAAATTAACCAAATAAATAAGAAATCGTAAACATTTACAATTTTTTTCTTTTCTTTCCAAAAGAACACTAAGTTTTCACAATAGTCCTTTGAAACTTAAAAAAGTCTTCGAGTGCAAAGGGTTAACTTTAATTACAATTTTAATTTATAAGATTGAGAATTAGCAAATATAAATTATGTATAATATTTCAATATTTTGCATTTGACAAAGCATTAAAGCAGTGAATAGCTATTACAAATCGTAAGGCAAAGGGTTAACGGTTTAAAATAAAATCACATACAGTAGCGGCCAATAAAATTGCACCACTTCCGAAGAACACAGGTTGTCGATAATTTAGATACGTTGAAAATTTTGTAATTATACTAAATTGTATTAACATGGTCTTTTAATAGTTTTTAATAATCTGATGCAACACTGCTGCATTATATCGCGTCAGTTGGATTTTACATCAATTATTTCACAGCTATGTATGATCGTCAATTTTGGAAAAGCATTTACAGCTTGTGGTCATGGCTCCTTATGTAGAGTGATCGAGCTCAAAAGAGACCTCGTCCGCTCCCGCGTTCCCACTTTTATGGGTAGCAGAGATGCACGCACACACATACACACACATCTCCGCGTTCGATCGAAGATCCACGACGGAGTTGTCAATCACATAAGGGTGGCATCCGTCCTTGATGTCGCGGTCGTGGTCGTCCACGTGCCGAATTCGCCGCAGCCGCGAACCCGATAGCTGTCGGTACGGTAAACCCACGTGCCTATTCTTGAGGCGCGAACCCGATAGCCGTCGGTACGGTAAACCCACGTGCCTATTCTTGAGGCGCGAAAACTGTGAATTTGCGGAATCGGTAGATACCGATACCTTCTGCTATGCGGCAATGCTTACACTTATCAACGGCACACACGGTGATAGAAGATGGTGTAATTTCTCTGGTCACTACTGTAATACGAGAAAGACGGATATTTATCTAAATTATTAACGGAAAATCATGGAAAATCACGAAAAATCTCTTAACCCTTTGCCCTATAACCACGAGTCACACTCGTGGCGCCAATTCTGGTTAAAATAGAATAAAAAGACACAATATTTATGATAAAGTTCAATTTTTAACTTTAACTGTAATTTAAATTTACAAGATTGAAAATTAGCAAATACAAAATACATGTAATATTTCAATACTTTGCGTTCGGGGGAGTGTCAAAGACGTGAATAACTATTGTTAATATGCATGAAGACTGAAGAAATGCTAAGCCATGGGGGTAAAATGTACAACAGTATGTATAGAATTTTCATGAAAAATTAGGAATTGGCCGTTTTCATCACTTTGATAATTCTGGTGTTAAGTAAAATTCATATTTATGATTGAATAGTTTTGTAAACGTATACAAGTAAAGAGTTTATTTGGTCAGAAATTTATTGTTTATTGAAAAGGAACAAGTTATTAGTCTTCAATGTGTTAACATATTGCATCATGGCACTTTGTTTCGTAAAGGTACTCTGTCTCTAGTGGTAATTATGTGTAGCATGATTAATTTGAATCTTGGGTAATTTATATAATGCTTGAATCATGTCGCGCAGCATCCATTTTCTCTTGAAATTCAATTCTGTTGATTCTCGAATGTAATTAATTTAATTAACTTCGTTAATTTTTGTTATTTGTTCAATAATATCAAAATGCATAAAATAATTCCAATTAATGTGCTTTCTTTTAATTTCTTTTTCAATTTCGATTTTTATAATATACGTGTTATTTATACTTTGTATTATTTAAAAAAAAAAAGAAAACAATAGCTGCTGCTTCTATAAGTTTTGCAATGCATTTTTAAACATATTTTAAAAAACCATAGAAAATTGCGAAAATGTAATATATTTCTCCTACATAAATAAATAATTGAAGCTCATTCATTATATACTAAATCGCTCAATTTACAATAAATTCGATGTAGAACACTAAGTTGCTGCTCGAAAAGAATTTTTACATAAAATATAATTCTAACGTTTGATATTTTTCTTTCCACGCGTTACGTATACCCTTTTGAACATGTCGTGGCTGCACTGAAAAATTTTGTACAAAGGATCTCGAGTTCTAATTAAAAGCAAAAGTATCTTTCATGGTTCCGAGAAAAAGACAACAGTAAAAAATGTGGAATTCTTATAAATTGCGCACGTCCAGAAATAAAATGTTGTAAAACAATTTTGAAATTTCATGAAGAAGCTTACACGAGACAAGTAACAGCGTGCACAGGATTGTTTAAATTGCTCGATTTTTTACTACTTTTTATACTTTATCCCATTCTTCTTTAATTCGCTAAAACAGTGTTAATTCGCATAGCTTGCATCTATCTTATTTCAAAATACGCGTTATCTATTTTGGACCACTATTTTTTAAATAAATATATCACTTCATATATTTTTATATAGATATATCCAGGATGAATCAATAAAAATAAGTACATCAATCTTAATTAGGACAGCTTCAACACTTACACTAAACATTCCTATACCTTAAAATTTGTTTTAATTTTAAAATATTTTAGATTTACAAAATTATTCGACATACAATGTTAAATAAGTAAGTGTAAAAATTAGATACACTAAATATGATACAAGAATATTTAAAAGCATAGTATTTATGAAAAGTAAATTTCATTTTAGGTCGTATAGACTAAAGGAGGATAACAGGGGTTAACCCTTTACGCTGCAAAATTTTTTTTGTTTTACAGGACTATTATGAAAATTTAAATTGTCATTTTGGAAAGTAAAAAATGATTTTATGTTCATGATTTTTATACACTTTTTTTATGTTTATGATTTTTTATTTATTTGGTTTAAATTTATTCGTTTTAAAATAAACAAAGAATTGACTTAATTACAAAATTTAATTCAGAATTTAATATTTGAAGAAAATTGTACATGTCGTCAATATCTTCAAAATTATTGAAGTAAGAAAAAAATTTTAGATATAAAAAAAATTTAGAAATAAAAAAAAATGTTAGAATACAATAGCTCTTTTTATAACAAGTCATTTTTATATGGAAAAATTTTTCCCTTGATTTTATGGCTCTGAACTTATTCACGGCGCTCATTTTTATTGGTCCATCTTATATATAATATTTTCAGTTAATAAATTTTTATATTTTAGGTTATTTTTTCTTTTCTCACGTTTATTATCGTTACGAGCTTGAGTTATTATTTTATCAAATAAACCGTGTTCAGAAAAATTAGGAATTGAACAACGCAAATAAAAGTTTTATTTTTAAGTAGCTTTATTTACATGTATGGTCTTTAAACTATTTTTGGCCAACAAATTTATTTAGAAACGTATCGAGTTTCTGATCAAAATTTCGTGCTTTTTGATTCGTTTCATTTTAGCACACTTATTGAAAGCTGAATATGCATTCACATATAATTGGCTACGAAAATGTATCTAAAAATTTTTTCTCTTTTCTATATAAATTTTTAAGTATCCTTCTCATTTATTTATTAAAACGGTAAATGTTAAAATCTATATTTTTTATTGAAAATCTCGTCTCAGTTTCATAATTGAAAATATGTTTCACCAAATACGGTCGTTTTATATTTCTTTGAAATAATTAACGATTCCTGTTACATATTTCTCTTTCAAAATTACGCTTTGAAAAATACGTCAAATTTTTGAAATTATGCCGAAATTAATTAATTTCTTTGCATATCGATAGGTATCTATAGGTATTTATTGATAGTTATCTACTTTTTCCATTTATTTTAATCAATATCGTTAGGTAATATTTTTGATTAAAAGCATGTTTTTTGTAGTTAAACAAAGAAATTACTAACGGAACCTTGAAAACTCACCATCCGTGTCTGTTACAATTTATTTCGTTTCACGGTACATTTCACGATATGTTACACCATCTGCACATCCATCGTGTCTCGCAAACGTTTTGGAGCACAACTGTTATTTATAGCGATACTTTTTATATAAAAATACAGCAGTGAAATTTGGATCCACGAATATCAGTTGGCAGGTGAAATTTGATATGTTTTTTTAAATAAATTTCACAGAGCATTCAGACATATGTTTTACTGCGAAATCCATTATTATAGTATAATTTGTACGGATTCGAAAGTCTTACAAAAACTAATTTAATTATACACAGTATCGGTATTGTAATTTTTTTCCTTGTGTTTCTTTCTTTTATTTTAATTTTACGTAAAACAGTTCGATGTAATTAATTTCAATTCTCAGAATAATACGAAACTATGATTTTTTTTTCTTTTTAAGAATAAAATAAATATAATTACTTAACAAAAATTAAATAATTATTAAATTTGAATTTAGCATTCAATTCATATAACATACGTATAATATAATAGCAGGTAATTTATAAAATATTAATAATTTTCGTCGATATTTAAATTCTGATAAAAAATATAAATCTATAACAATCAAATATTCGTTGAGCAACTAATTGTATATTTATCTCAAATATGTTTTTAAATTCGTAGATAAAATAAGAACAGTGCTTAATTTGTACAAGCAATGGTGTGTCAAGTAAATTTTTCCTACATTACCAGACGAGAAACTTAGACTGTTAATTTTGCGAGATTAAAGCAGCTTGGTATTCGTGTTCTTTTTTTTGTGCTTACAGTATACCCCGTATTACTACGTATACTATACCGTAGATTCATCGCATGTTCATAAAAAGAAAAAAGAAAAAAAATGAAGCTTCAAGCAGAAAACTGGATTATCTTGACTAGTAAAACTTTTTCAGCGTCAAACTATTCTGTAATGAATTGACTTTTTGTATTTGAATTTCATTAATTTCAATTTTGCATATTTTTCAAAGTTGGAAACAAATACGTAAACCGTATAAAATAACTTCAGTAAATTACCTTGTTTTATAATTTAGAGCGGAATACATAATATTTCGTTAGTATGCACTCAATGTTACTTTTTATTTTTATTTTCGTTTTAATCATATTTATAAAAATGTATTCAATCCCTAATTGAAGAGCACTTTTTAACAGTATTACTTTGTTACATAAAATTATATTTTTATTGTATAAATAAAAGCTTCTGTTTATATATTTATTATTTAAAATGTACACTTTCTGTTATTAATAGGTCTGCTGTTCTTATTAATATATGCTGCTGTATTTATTTATTTATTTATTAAATGCTATATTTTTATGCATGGTAAATATTTTGTAATTGTTAAAGGTATAAAAATTGAAGTTTAAACGATTTCAGAACATCGCTAACATCTTTTTATCGCGAACAAAAATAATATGAAATAAGTGCAATGGCTGCTTGTCCATAAGGGCTGTAAGTCTATAGCCGCTCCAGTATAAAATGAAAGTTCTTGTTTTATTATCTTGTTTTATATAATATGTGTTTTACAAAATGCTTAAACATCATTGAAATCGGTGATGCGTTTAATTTTATTAATAATTTTTTCAATCTATATTTATCTTTTTTTACTTTTATCGATACAATCTCACCACTACAAATTTTTAGGAGCCGCTTTTATTTTACCTTATATGCTCTTTTACATTTTATATTAGAGGAGATTGTCTAAATATGGGTTAGTTGAAGTATTGAGTCATATTGGATGTTTCACCCAATCAAGAATAAAATTAAATTATGATTTATGAACAAAAGAGGTTGTGCAGAGAAGATAAAGACCAGCAATTCTTTTTATATGTTATGTTGTAATACCTTAAAAATCTTCAACGTGTTTCAAATCCTAAAATGAAAGTGCTAGCCTATATTCAGACCAATCCCGTTTTTTACTCACATTAATTTATCATCTCCTTACCGCTGTGTAACAAAAAGTAACACAAATCATTTTAATCCTAGCGCATGTTCCGTGCCATTAAACCTAACACAATGCCTACATTATTATTTTATAAAGCTGAGAATCTAATATATTACATGCTCGTTTCCTTGTCATTGTAATAACTACGAGCATCAATAACAATGTTCGATGCATCAATTATCTGGGATTTACGTCTTCCCTTCGACCCGAAGGATCCGATAAAACGTGAGCGTGCAACTAACAGGGTAAACGCTTACTTGGACTCCTAGAAAGAATGAAAAACGGATTCGAAAAACCGAACTGATACCAATAAAGCGGTTAGAACGGTAAGGTAACCATTCGAGAGAACTTTTGTTTGGAAGATTTCAATTACAGCACGTGCGTGAGTCGATGTCCACCGAGGAGCTTTCCAAATCAAGGCGGTGTCTGTTGGCCTTGCCACGAGTCCTGCGAAATCTGTGCTGGAGCCGGCCAGGATTCTTGTCTCTCTTGTGCACCTGCTCACCTACGAGTTACTGATTTAGCGGTGTGTCTGCAACAATGTCCAGAAGGATACTACGAAAGTAAGTATAACGAATGCAATGGAATAAATAGAGTAATGTAATTAACCAGTTTTTATTAGTTTGGCTATAGTTAACTAATTCAATTCCAGTAATGGTTTTTTTCTCAAAATTTTTATGAAATATGGAGATCTTTGGCAGTGTAGTAACTGAAAGTGTAATTTTTTTTTATCGATAGTAATTCATGTTATTTCTATTTTAATTTCGATTACTTATTTTATTTATGTACTAAATAATATAAGTTATACAAAATAAGTACAAGAAAACTTCTTTAATGTAAATTTACAGAATAGTATAACAGATCTAATGGAGTAAATGCAATCATGTCATTAAACATTTCTATTATTTTGGTTATAGTCAATTTAGTGACAATAATATTCTTTTAAAAATTTTTATTAAACATATATGTATATCTTTAGCAGTGTATTAAATAAAAATGTAATTTTCTTTATAGGTAATAGTTCATGATATTTCTATTTCAATTTTTGTAGCTTATATTATTTGTGCATTAAATGATATAAGTTTTATTTAAAATAAATACAAGAAAACTTATTTAATATAAATTTGCAACATTTACCGGAGCTTCGGTAACTTTACAAAAAAGTATAAGTTATATAATGAAATAAATAAAATAATATAATTAAGCAATTTCCAATACTTTGATTATAATTAATTAATTTAATAACCATAATATTTTTTTCAAAGTTTTTATGACATATATATCTTTAGCAATTTAATAAATGAAAATACAATTTTCTTTATGAATAGAGACTTTTGAGTAGGGGCGTATATTTTTGATTTAATACTAAAACTACTAAAATTTCTCATAGAAATTCTATCAATTTCTAATGGTATATTTTTCAGTATTTTCCATGATTTTCTGAGAAATATACGATTCACCATTTGCACTCCTAAACTTTTTAAAATTTCACAGAACTACCATAAAAGCTTAGTGTTGTATTGGAAATAAAAGAAATTATAAATATTTACAATTTTTCATTTACATGTTTAATTTCCTTAACTTTAAAAATAAAAAAAATTTGAATTATCAAAAATACAAAATGTAATTTAAAACTTAACCTCTGAAAGAAATTATCCTTGTCGCCATAGTTGTGTCAGCGGAGCGCAACGAGTTCAAGATTATGTATCTTTTTAAATATCTACTATTGTAATTTCTTTGATAAAAATATGTATACTTTAATCGTCGATAGTTTTAGTGTTAAATCACCAAACGTACAAGCTGTCTAGATAAATAATATTCGGGTATTTTCAGATACAGAGAACAGTACATGTGTACCCTGCGAAGCAAACTGCGCCAGTTGCCAGGATAGGCCGGATAAATGCACCAGTTGCGAGCATCACCTGGTCATGTACGAAAACAAATGTTACGCGGCATGTCCTCTATATACCTACGAGACGCAAGATTACAACTGCGCGCAGTGTCATTCCACGTGCGAGACTTGTAATGGCACCGCCGAGAACCAATGCATCTCCTGTCGGCCCGGATTGTTTTCTCTGAACGGTACGTGCTCGTCTAGACGCTAATCCTTAAAAACGACACTCGAGCGTAACCGATAACCCAGATACCTATTTCTCTGGATACGATGGTATTTATAAAAGGCTCCGTGTTTCGGATAAATCATACTTTTCAGTTTTGTTGATTTGTATTTGAAGGATCCATAAAAAAAAGGCAGAGGTCGATTTTTACAAATTTTGGGTTTAACAGTTTTTCGTATTCGCATATATATCGCTCTTTATTATTGGCTATGTTACACTGCGAGTTAAAATTTTTTATATTTTATGGTGGTTATAAAAAATTGCGGTGTACAACGGAAAAATGTAGAATGTCAAAGAAAACAGTGCAAGAAAGGGGAACGTTAAGATTATATTTGTATTTAAAAAGTCCATGAGAAAAGGAGGAAGGTTGATTTTAATAAATTTTGAATTTAATAATTTTTCGTACGATACTGTATATTGTTCCTTATCGTTGATATGTCGTGTTGGAAATTAAAATTTTTTGAGTTTTATAGTGATTATAAATAATGACGGCGTATAACGAAAAAATGGGAAATGTCGAAGAAAAGCAGTGCAAGAAAGAGAATGTAAGGTGGAATCAGGATTCGAACGGTTTTTCAGAAAAGAGTCTGTAGGCGTTTTTGATATGCGTTTTAATAATGCGTGTGTTCGCTCTGAAGGCGGTTACAATAATGTCCTTTCCTTGGACTATCGAGAAGTCGTGAGGACGTTCCCGCCAGTATATCTGCCTGAGTTTATTGCCCTAGGTCCCAAGGAATTTCCCTTAAGTGGGGAAGTGCCTTGACGAAACGCACATGGCCTGCTTCAGCTGTTCGTCTACCGCGATTTCTCTAACAAGAAATGTTAAAATTATAAGCAAAAGCTGAAAATGATGCAGGATAAAATGAAGAATATAATGATGTTTTATTTTAATATCTGAGAAAATATAAAATTGTGACATTATGTATTAAAAAATAAGTTTTCAATTTGTGAGAAATATTAAGACTTGACATTCCCCCTTTTTCTTGCGAACCTTATCAGTTCACGACTTTAACTCCTAAGCAAGAATTTGTGTACGTTAACGAAGTCGGTTTCAGCAACTTGTTCGATAATATAGATGTTAATTAATTCCGATTTATTAATCCCTTGTAGTCCACGATACGCACCACGCGGCTCACTCGTATTTTTTATATTTGGTGCTATAAAAAGACGACAAGCCTGACACGTTACCCCCATATTTGGCCCATAAAACCTATCGCGAGTCTTACACGATGTTAAGCTTGATTTCCTGATACTCGTACTTAAATATCTGTTACAAGCTTGTGAGTTTGCACCTATCAGGAGTCTTACACGATGTTAAGCTTGATTTCCTGATACTTGTACTTAACCCTTTTAGTGCCAGCGGGCCGATTTATCAGGCCGCGGTCCTTATGCGAAAACTGCCACGAGCCGATGCGTTGTGGCGGGCTTACGTGCTGAGGGACTTTCTCTCAGCCTCGTTTGAAGGTCCTCGCTTGTTTACGTTCAAATTCTTATCCCCAATGCCAATAGTATTCTTCTATTCTTCTATAGTCCGTTCAACGAGACGAGTCACTAAGTAAAAACAAACAACTGTCCATTGACTGTCACATGTTACAACTCAGGGCTAAGTTATGGTGGTCCCTTGCCAAGGGGTCTTGCAGGCAAGGTTCGGATCCTACGATGCGATGTGGGCATCTAGAACCCGTAAGTCAGCCCTGCCCTGTTCACGTGCTCATGTTTATGCTTGGTCACTCGTCTCGTTGAATGGAGTATATATTCTTCTATTCCAGTATTTGGTTTTAGTCGGTTCATATATTATTTTGAAATAATACCTCGGTCAATAATGGCAGAGCACAAGTACATAACAGTTTTATAATTAAACATATTTTTCTTTTTTTTTTTTTTTTTTTAATTTATTATTTGTCGTCGCATCAATCACTTGTGGGTTATTAGCGACTCAGAGAGGAGGAGTTACAGTTTGTTGTATAATTTGGTTTCTTTGAGGTACTGTAGCAGGTTGTTCGTGGTATTGGTGTCTTTCAGGTTGTCCTTTAGGGATGGTTTTATATTGAGTCGTAACCTGTTTGTGTCGTATTTTTTGCAGTGACTGATGACATGTTCCACTGTAATATGGTCCTTGCATAGTTCGCACGTTGGAGGATCTGCTTTGTTGAGGAGGTGTTGGTGGGTCAGTTTTGTATGTTTAGTTATATTTTATAACTAAAAGTTTTGCTGCACAACGTTATATTCCATATTCTTTAAGTTTCAGAAGAATAAATAGTAAAATTTTCCTCCAGGAAATCGAAATTTTATTCCTTATAAAGCTATTCATATAAGCGCGCATATCAAATCGGCCCATGGCATTCTTCGCATGTACTCCTTAAAATGCATGGCACTAAAAGGGTTAAATATCTGTTACAAGCTTGTGTGTTTTCATAGTTAGTGCCGCCTCACGTACTTGGTTCTGGTTTACGATTAAGAGTCTCCTTAGGTTTTTTGTGCGTTGCATATTCATACAAAAATTGGTAGCCAAGCGAAAATTGGCCAGGTAATCACGGACGAGCCCTGCCCGACCCTCTCACACCCCCAGTTTATCTAACGCCTCGATCTGGAAGGGTTTTGGTGTTTTCTAAGATAGAGCGAGTAGGGAGGTAACGAACCACCATTGGGGAGCTCACTGACCGCGCTAGCCGATGGATTTACGATGGGCAATTGTTTGTCATATCGCGTTCAATATACATTAAGCTTTTTAAAAAAGGTAGCTCGGTATAGCTAGCTTGATAACAAGCGGGTGTATTGTGTTCCCCTCATAAACCCAATCCTTGAAACCATTAACACACGATATCACAGAACAATGAGTTAACTGAGAGTGTCGTTATTTGTTACAAAAGCATAGTAATAAGACAAGGTTCAATAAGAATCAAAATACGAAAATACATAAGAAAAATGCAGGAAGAATAAAATCATTCGAAGCGAGACCAAACGAAGTTAACTCTTCCAATTCCAGGATCTTGTCGAGCATCTTGCCCAGTTGAATATAGCGCCGACAAGAAGCGGCGGGAGTGCGTGCCCTGTCCACCTGGATGTTCCACCTGCACCACTTCGACCTGCACCAGCTGCGACGACGGCTGGAGCTTAAACGAGGAAGCTTTATGCGCCCCTGAGCACCGTGATCGTTGCCATACATCCGAATATTACGACAATGGCCACTGCAAGTCTTGTCATACTTCGTGCAAGACATGCGCGGGCCCTGAGGAGAACCATTGCATCTCCTGTCAAACATCGCTGCTTCTTCAAGGGAAACGATGCGTGTACCAGTGCGACGATGGCTATTATTCGATGGTGCAGCCCTCTAGACCAGTCTGCGTACCGTGTTTGCATACCTGTAAAACGTGCGTGTCTCGACTGAACTGCACTGCTTGTCAAGATGGATTGCAACTGCAGAGTGGGGAGTGTAGGTCTTCTTGTGCACAAGGGTAAGATTTTATAGAAAATTACACTTTTTTCGCATTCTTTTTAACAGGGTAAATCCAGGATAATTCGACCATTTTTTGAGAAAAGCCATTGCATTGTTGGTTTTCGATATTTTTGTTTTTTTAGTGTCATTTACGAAATATTGTATCGTTTTTTATGAAGCAATTAAGTGTGGTTCATTGTTGTAAAATGTATTAACGGATCAGTGGTTTTGATTAATCCTTTATAGTCTGTGTCACGATTTAAATTCTAAAGATTGAAGTCTGAAAAATAAATTAATGGAATAAATTGTATTAAAAAAAGCTATAATTCCTTCTCATGATTGATCGGAAATCATTAAGAGGGTATGTATGAAACTCGATTTAAAAATTGATGATTTTTGTGACATTTTTTCTTCTATAAATAATTTTTTCGATATACTCATTTGTCTTTGCAGAAAGTTTACAAATATTTTATGAAAACGTTCTCGAAAGAAACGTATTTCAGAATTGTTCGTTTAAGTACATATCTCCAATACCTCTGTATATTCGTTAATATTTCGAATGTTCCTATAAAATACTACACATAATTTTCTTAAGCAAAAGGAAATACTTTGGTAAACTTAATTATTCCAATTTATTGGTTTTTAAAAACTAATTAACTCTATCCCTAAATTTTTTCTATCAACTCATTTTAAGCGGTTCAGTAATCATGGATACATTTACGATACACACTTTGTATGCATTCCAGAACTCTAAAAAAAAAGTTTCTTTCGTTACCCAAATTATACAAACACCACTTTAACACGTTCGCGACGGGTTGTACCACCGGTGGTACATTCTTATCTGTTCCATGGGGCTTGATAAGCCACCGGTGGTACATAAAGAATTGTTCCATGGAGCGGGATGAGCCACCGGTGGTACATGAGCTATTTTCGCATCATAGCATTTATACAACTGATTACTGTAATTAATAAATTTATTTACAACTTTATATACATAAAAGAACTATTTACTGTCGTGATCTGCCAGAAGCAACAACGTGTGTTTTTATTTCGATTGTTTTATGCACAAAAGATAGACAATTATCAAACAAGTGGTATATGATTAATATGAATCAATCCCGTCAGATGGGAGAAAGTACCAAAAGCAGCGCCGTCCCAAGGCGGAGACACAAAAATCAGGGCCCGTCGCGAACGTGTTAAATCCAAAATCGTAGATACTCCCACAGCCAAAATATAATACATCAAATCGTAACACGATAACATCGACAAACACATGAAAAAAGAACGTGTTTCAACGCAGATATTACAGCGATCGTGGTCAGTGCGCGAAATGCTACCTGTCCTGCAAAACCTGTTCCGGGCCCAGAAGAGACCAATGCGTAACATGTCCCCGTGGTTGGCAACTAGCAGCGGGAGAGTGTCACCCGGAGTGTCCCGAAGGATTCTTCAAATCTAACTTCGGTTGCCAGAAATGTCACCACTACTGTCGGACTTGCAAAGGTAAAGAAAACAAAATAAACGAATCGAAATGAGCATGATTTTAGATTTTTCACAAAATTATACGTCTTTTAAATACGCAAATTCATTACAGGAGAAGGACCAATGGAATGCACTTCTTGTCCACCGCATTCGATGCTCGAGGGTGGCCTCTGCATGGAGTGTCTCGGAGCACAGTATTACGACCCTCTGACACAGCTTTGCAAAAATTGCCATACCGATTGTCGAAGATGCACAGGTCCTGGAAAATTCAGTTGTGCAGCTTGTTCGCCACCGTTACATTTGGATAAGTTGAATAATCAGTGCGTACCTTGTTGCACGGGTAACGAGAAGGGAGCGCAAGCTGAGGAATGCTGCCTCTGTGATCCGGAAACTGGTAAGTGTACTGTTTGATCAATAATTAACAGCAGGACCTAGGTTTTGCAAATCTTAGGTCCGATGCGGACGAGTAATTTTTGTTGCGATTTCGCTGCGATTATACGCCTTCGTTGTTTCTGACTCGAGAATCAAGGAAAGATATACGATCGCAGCGAGATCGCGCGGTCAAAAGTCGCTCGTCTACATCGAGCTTTACTATGGAATAAAGCAGTGCTCCGCTACCGCTGTGCCGCGAGGTGGTCTTGAGTGTACCGCGATTTTCTCGAGAATAATTAAATTTTTTAACCACCACATTAATTAGAAATTTGATTAAATAGACGTAAATAAATTCCAAACAACAAATTTGATATATAAATTTAAAATGGAAATTTTTACATGTAATCTATAACTAAATATTTTTGTTCCTGTGTTGGCGTACAGTTTCAATAGCATTATATAAAACTTAAATTAAAGTAGATGTCTGCATACATAGAGATATTTTATTGTATTTCTTATGTAATAAAAACGTGTACGTATTATTGTAATTTATGTATTTGCAAGCTTTTACTTGTGGTGTGCCGCAAGATTATCAAGAAAACGTTGGTGTACCGTGAAAGATACAAGGTTACGGAGCACTGGAATAAAGTATTGAATATGCTCTATGATACATTTGAACGATTCGCGGTCTCTTGTACTAACCCCTACGATTGGGGTGATTCTCTTTTATTTTGTATATCCTGCTAGCTAACGTATTCGGTTCGTCCAGTTTGTTCGCGGCCACGCTTGTATTCACTCATTGTATATTCACGGTATTCACACATAATTAATTGCGCATATTCAATTAATCGCGTCCCCAGATCAGTACTCTCACTGTTCCTCCACGGATCTCTTACTCACATACAGTTACATTCGAATAAACTTTTACTTATATATATTTTTGGAAAGAATTTGGATTGTAAGCATAGGGCATAATTGAAATTTAAAAATGATGAAACGATCATTTTTAAAAGTAACTTCTCATATATTTTAATTTGCCACTTTTCTGTGTTTAAGATACAAAGTATATTATAAAACATGCGATATTGAAGATTAGACATAAAAAGGGCTACATGTAGGGAGAATATAAATTAAAAAAAAAAAGAAAAAAAAAACTTTTATAGCCATCGTAATGTTATTTAATAACTTCTTTTTATTTTTTACAACTTCAAAAATATTCGCTATCATATGAAAAGCGACATTTTCTTTCGGGGGGATGTTTTCACCTTTAAACCTACCCCACTACTAAAAAAAAATATATGTAAGGTGGATCAATAAAAATTACTACCTTCGAACCTATAAAAATAGAAATATATTTTTTTAGAAAATGTTATTTAGTTAGGACTACATGATAATTCTTTTCACATCAAATGCCTTTTATTTGAAAACTTCCTTTCTTACCTTCACAATTAAAGAAATATGGTGACAATTTTTATCGATTTATTCTATGTATAATAGTTACCTTTTTCGAATCGCTTGAACAATATTTCTGCAAAATTTTAGATCTTATAAATTGTTCAAATTACTGAACTTCCCTTGTAAGAAATTATAAAAGCAACTAACCCATTTCAGAATTATATTACTCGATGTACAATCAGCTATCTAATATTATGTCAAACGAAACAAAAAAATTTTTTTTTTTCTAAACGTAAATGCAGGTGGCTGCAGGAACAGCTCACCAGCTGGCAAAAGAAGAGTGCCAGGAACAGAGTTCGCCGCAGATGACACATCCATTTCTGAAGTGTATTCAAATTACGAAAGGACAACCAATAAAAACGATTCGGCTTCGCTGGCGAGAACAGCGGCAACAACCATAGCCGTCGCTATTTGTCTTGTATCGGTTGCCCTGTTCGCTACTATATTCATCGCACTTCAGGTATGTACAGACTTTTATACTACTGGATTGTACGGAGACTTCGTAGCGTTTAAAATCAATATTTTATTGAATACGGTATCGATTATTTGTTTCTGTGACTTTTCGTCTGTTGGATAATTTCATGTTTCTTTTACGAAAAATATTTTATCTTCCTCGGCACTGAATTTCTCCAAGTAATTTTTCCAGACCTCTAGTTCGTTTAATTTCTTACCATTAAAAAAGTTTTATAAAACCTGGAATAAACGAAAGTTTTATGGAGAGAAATTTTTTATTTTTTTTTATTTTTTTTTGTCATTTTATTTGTCCCTTTGAGTCTAAATCAGCCATGTCCAACACGTGACCCAATTGAACTTTTTCTGCGACCCTTCTGAAGCGTGCAGCTGCCTGTATATTTTGCATTTACGATAATTAACCCTAGAACTTCTGAGCTTCGAGTTGTCACGTAAATTCCTAAGGGCGGGCTGCTCGAATCCTCGCTTCTTACATATTTGTGTTGAAAAAAAATTGTTTTTTTTATGACAATTTTATAACAATCGAGTATATTATGTATCGCAAACAAGGTAGCACATGTTTCTGCTTTAAATTTATTTTTATTTATATGTATTTGTAAAATAGAATAGCATCGTGAAGTAGTATACTAATATCAGACTAATCTGAATCTGATTTTTCTGATTTTTCCTATGTTAAGCAAGAATGGCACAGTAAAATATTTCTGCATATGTGATTTTTGCATTTAAAACAAGTTTGTTTTGGTTGAGACAAACTGCTATATTTTATTTTTTTTTTTTCGCCTCTATTACGCACTTATAGCATCTTCCTCTTTTTTCTCGTTTTGCATCATTTATTATCTTTATTCTTATTGTTTTTCCTATCCAATAGCAGTGGTTCGTCAATGACACTCTCATTATCACTGAACATTTCGAATATAAAAAGCTTTGACAAACATATTCAAATATACGAATATAACTATTTATAACTCTCGCGTATTTATTAGAATGAATTTTTGCTTTAAATCATTTTCTTTGAGTCTAACTGAGAATGCTGTATCGTTTTCTTCCAATTAGTTAGAGTGATTCTTCGTTCTGTGATTATTTGCTATTCTTTGAAACTGAGAAGAGCGTAAACCGTTCACTACGCGTAATTGCTGTCGCGATATCACAATGTCTAATCCGTTTTTTTTTCTCATGCACAATATTGTTTACATATAATAACGAAAATTTTTTAACATCAAATTTTAACATGTAAATGGTAATAAATTATTTTTTTTAGAATTTTTTGCAGAAGAGAAATAGTTTTAATTTAATTCTATTCGATTTGTGGGTTCGGAGAGCCCCCCCACAGGAGTTCTAGGGTTAGAGGAAATAGAATCAAATATTATGATTAGTTTTTTGCCTATTTTTATATATGCCTCCTATAAGAAACCAGTAATATTTTCTTTTTAACCCAACAAATAATTTCGGTTTGAAATGGCTACGCTAAATAGTTTTTTTTTTATTCCCATAAATACAGGATATATTTAAGTACTCCCATTTACGTGGTCTATCCTGTATGCTTAGAGTATTTTTTTTCCATTACCACGTGCCATTATTAGGATAATCGAACGTTTGGATAACTGATGTTTGCGTCACAGTTATTTAAATTATCGATATTCGAATCGTTAACACTAAGTTTACGGGAATCGATTGGATCATTTTAATGGGTACATTGAAATACAAATTTTTTGTAATATCATTAGTTCAGTTTACTTCAAATTAATAGATTTCTATAAGCAGAGATTTACTTCGTACATTTTTCTATATAAATTTCATTTTGAGTTTATATTTTCCGCACGCATGATTGTTAAACTTCAGCACGAAATCTGAAGTTTTGTCAAATTGACGGGTTCCGTAAATCTAGTGTTAATGATCTGCTGCAGCGTTGTTCAATCTATGAGTCCGCAGCCCAATACTAGGATGCGTTAAATTTTTAGCGGGTCGTAAGATGATAATTGTTACACTTTCCGGCTATATTTTTCTGCAGTTAAATTAAAAAAATGCTAATAACGTATTAAATGATTTAAACTTAATTGATAAAGAAATTGAAGTATTTGTTATTAACATTAGAACTACCAGAGTGATCAAAATGATCAATTTGTAATTTTTCATAGGAATTTTATGAATTTACTATGACGCAATTGGGGGATTTCTCTCAATGTTCTCTTAAGAATATAACTAAAGGTTTATTTCTCTTGAATTATACGTTTTTTTCAAATGTCTTTAATTTTTATTTTTTTAGTACCAACAAGCATATTTCAATCGTCGGTAGTTCTAGTGTTAATAAAAATTCGTCCGAACTGCTCTGAATATCAAATATGCATGACTTATTTATATAACATATGGTGACTCAAATCCACTAGTTTCTTAAAAATTATACATAAATATTTGGGCCGCGGTATCATTTTAATCAGATTTTATGAATCGTATGGCAAAATGGTTGAGAAACGCTACTCTACCCTACCTTTTTTTTCGCTTTCACAATAACAAAATGGAATGTTCGCCACTGTATTTCCAGGCAATGTCAGGAAGAAGAGAAACGAACAAGGGTTACACGCAACTGGCTGTGAGGTTAGAACCTCCGGACGACGTATACGCCGACGACACGACGGAGTTGATGACTTAGACCCCTTGCCAAGCTAATTAACCACCGAACCTATCATCCGAGTGTTTGATGAAGGTCGTCCAGTCTCAAGACCACGAATAGATTGATCATGTGTTCGCGTGGCAGTTATTAGGAACGTGTAACAATCGAGATAAAGAACAACCGCGCTTGAAGATCATCCAAAAGTGGTCCGGGACGAAGAACACAGAACGAAGAAACAAAAATAAAACAAACAAAAAAAAAAACAGTAAAACAGAAAAAAGAAAATAATGTAATATGTATTGAAGGAAGAGGAGGAAGAGAGGAGCAGACGAGTGATAAAGAGAAAAATAAAGCAAAAAAAGAAAGTAGGATTCGGGACGAGGAAATTGACAAAATGGCGGAAGGAACAATGGAGGGACAAGAGAAATTCATTGGAAACGTGATAGTAAAGACACATTTCTTTTTTTTTTTTTTTTTGCGCACTGTACGAAGAAAGTGTGAAATGTTGTTCACTATAAATTGATAGTGCAGTTGCGTGCGGTTACGTTGTGTGTATGGCGGTGAACGAGGTGTTTAGGTGTATCTTTTTTTTCAACGGTCAGGCGCGTCGCTGATTCTGTCGAGTGCACAAGTACCAGTGTGTAAATGGAGAATTAACTTTTGAAACCGATGTACTACGGTTTATAGGCGAGCGACACGAAGAAAGGGTGACAGACATTATGAAGTGCCTGATTTACAACGCCCTTGACAGCACCGTTTCGTCTGCCCTTTTTTATTGCCTCCTATCCTGAATTCTACGTTAAGCTTCCGACGTGTTACGATTTCTGGAAAGCGAAAGCTTGTAAACTGAAATTGGACAGGTGTGTCTAAGTATCGAAGATCTATAAAACGCGTCGTATCGTGCGAGTAAATAATTAATTAGTTATAAATCTTCTTACGAATCTAATTGATTTAACTGTTCTATTTTTATTCTCTCTCTTTTTTTTTTTTTTTTTANGTTCACTATAAATTGATAGTGCAGTTGCGTGCGGTTACGTTGTGTGTATGGCGGTGAACGAGGTGTTTAGGTGTATCTTTTTTTTCAACGGTCAGGCGCGTCGCTGATTCTGTCGAGTGCACAAGTACCTACCAGTGTGTAAATGGAGAATTAACTTTTGAAACCGATGTACTACGGTTTATAGGCGAGCGACACGAAGAAAGGGTGACAGACATTATGAAGTGCCTGATTTACAACGCCCTTGACAGCACCGTTTCGTCTGCCCTTTTTTATTGCCTCCTATCCTGAATTCTACGTTAAGCTTCCGACGTGTTACGATTTCTGGAAAGCGAAAGCTTGTAAACTGAAATTGGACAGGTGTGTCTAAGTATCGAAGATCTATAAAACGCGTCGTATCGTGCGAGTAAATAATTAATTAGTTATAAATCTTCTTACGAATCTAATTGATTTAACTGTTCTATTTTTATTCTCTCTCTTTTTTTTTTTTTTTTTAATATTTCTAACGATTCATATGTTCATCGTATTAAATGGTGAAGGGCATTGCGTATTGGTTTTAATTATCCGGACCAGTTAAACGTAACCCGAAGTATCTTAAAGCGTTACTATAAAATATTTATTCGGTTAGTATAATAGCAATGATTGTAAAATTAGAAGGATAGCAGGTTGACCAAAAGGGGAAGGCGAAAGAAGTCAATAGGAAATGCTTAATGACGAAACAGGAAAAAACAATTACAAAAAAAAAGGAAAACAAAAATGAAAGAATAGAAGAATAGGGGAATTTATTTCTCCATGGAAAAAAAAGGTTTTGCATAGCTTCGTTCTCGTGCAACGAACAGACTCGACATCCGTGGAAGAAGTATGCAAGCCCGTTATGATTTCTTCGTGATCCAGCATGTGTATCAGTCATTCCGTCGTGAACGAAACAGCCAATTGCGTTTTATTTTGTAACTGTTGTTGTTGCTGAATTGTCTATGTATTTTATTGTTTATATAGTATTCTACTAAACTTTTTTCCGCGTTGCTCCAGCTTCGTTCGTTTTATTAGTTATTGGAGATAAAAAAAAAGTGGCGAGAGTGAGAGAGGAAGAGTGAGAAAGAGAGAGACCACGCGTCTTTGGTTATTGATGTACCACACGAGAAGCTTTTTTGGATTAAAAAAAAGAAAAAAAAGAGAAAAAAACAAATATGAGTGTGAGAGAAAGAGAGCGAGCGAGCGAGCGAGCGAGCGAGCGAGCGAGGGAGAGAGAAAATATAATGTACGAAGAACACACGAAAAACAGTCCTCGGTAAATCGGTACCTTTAAGAGCTACTTGTCCGCGCCTACCGTGTGAATATTGAATTTCTCCTCGTGATTTGATATAAAGCTATTATTGTACTTTTATGATGAACGCGATTATAAATATATACATATATACATATACATATACATATATATATCTATATACATACACATACTCAGGCGTTTAAATATATTCTGAGTTCGTGTTCCCATTGAAATATCATTATTTAGTAATCCTCTGTTACTTTTTACCTTCACGCTCGTGGAACGATTTATTTAACATTTTCCATGACATCTGTTATGTTTTCTATGAGAAGGAAAACTTTTATTTGTCGAACGAAATATTCTTTGCTATACTGTTCAAAAAACATAAATAAAGAAAGGATTAAACTATCATAAATTCAGCCAAAAGATTCATAGATCGGTAGAAAATAGATAATTGATTGGCATTCACATTTTTAAATAGTTAAAATTTTTAAATCATTATTATTCATATTTTATTTTTTAGTCACCTTTAATTACAATCCACACACGTTTAGTAGTAACTTGCAAAATTATTTATTCCGTTGCTAAAAAATTCTAGTGCTTTTGAATTAATAAATTTTTCGAGAATTTCAATTATTACGGTTTCTTCTGCGAAGTTTTCTGTTTCAGAAAATTGTCTAATTAATTAAAATTATAATAATTCATGGGAAATGAAACTGGAAAACAAGATGTGATGAAACTTCGCATTTCAATTCCATTAGTTTCTATGAAATTAATTCTGAAACATAAAGACGAACGTTATTATTGATATTGAAAAAAGTTTGCAAAAATTTACAAATTCATGTAAAAATATATAAATCTAATTATGATATATTACTCTGGGAAGTCTAACTTCTCTCATTATACGAAAAACATGAAAAATAATTAACAATTGTTACTATAATTATGTAGTAGATCCCGATATACTTCGATTGATCATTTATTCCCCATCACACTAATATATTTCTCTATCTAAATATTCCAATACAACTTCTTTAGTCGAATTTAACACTATAACTACCGATGCTCAAAGTATCCTTATTTCTATGGGAAGAATCAAAATGAAGGCTATATTGAAAAAATACATAACGTAAAGGAGATGAATCTTTATCCATATTATTTGCAAAAAATCACAGAAGATACTAAAAAATGTATCATTAAAAAGTAGTAGAATTCCTACGAGAAATTACGAACCAGTTACTTGGCCGCTTTGGTAATTCTAGTATTAAGGTATCCTTATTTGTATCGAAGAAATCAAAATGAAACGTATGTGAAAAAATATATAATGCACGGAAGACTAATCTTTATCTATACTTATTTACAGAAAATCTCGAAAAATCCCTCAAAATTTACGATAGCAAATTTGTAAAATTTCTATAAGAAATTACAAATTGATAATTTTAACCACTTTGGTAGTTCTAGTGTTAAAGTTCTGGTGAAACGCTTACTTTTCTTTACCTACGAAACATGTTAAAGCTTGCTACGCGTGTCGTCTTATATCCTCTGATCGTCGTTTAAGGTAAGTGCATTCGCTAGGCTCACCAGTAATTACGACCAAGTGCACGAATAACAAGCAAACCAGCCGCGAGACTGGAGAAGTATATTCGCCGGTAATGGAAAGCAAGCCATTACGCTTAATGAAACGTTAAGGAATGAACATTGAAATGTAATATACTGATACGCTCTGAGAGTGGTTTTTTTACAATGCTTCGAGTAAGTTCTTCATTGGTTTTTATAGATCTGACGTGTTCTTAGTCTGTTTATCAGTGTCATTATTATTTTCCTTTTAATTTTTTCTTCCCGAACTACTTTTATTTATTAATCCTTTCACAGTGTAGTAAAATTGCAAGAAACGCAGAAGATATGACTTAATCCACTCGCTGCCATTAAAGTAGGATTATCTGAAATTGTGCAAAAAAGAAGAAACAAGAAAATTATTTTTTAACATTTCCAGAGACGAAAGACCCTCTTATGTAGGGTGATTCCGAGCGAGATGGTCTTGCGGGTCAAATGACTTGGGCTCGTATAGCCTATGAAATGTTCTGTCTTTCAGGTGTTTCTGGTAGTATACTTAATAATATAAATATAAATATAAATATTATAAATCCGTATATATTTACGTTAGTAGACATACATTTTTTTAAATCATTAGTTTTTTCTTTAAAATGGACCATTACTCTCCAATTTATTCTATATATTAGTTCGTAAATCAATTTTAGAAAGAATTAAACTCCTTAACCAATCTTTCATTGACTTACTTAATTTATTTATTAAAACAAACAGATACTTATCATTAATGGAAAATTAAATATATTAAAATACTAAAAATCGCCATTAACCCTTTGTTCTATAACCACGAGTCATACTTGTGGCGCCGATTCTGGTTAAAATACAATAAAAAGACACAATATTTATGATAAAGTTCAATTTTAAATTTAACTGTAATTTAAATTTACAAGATTGAAAATTAGCAAATACAAAATACATGTAATACATTTCAATACTTTACGTTTGTCGGAGTGTCAAAGACGTGAATAACTATTGCTAATATGCATGAAGATCGAAGAAATGGTAAGCCAAGGAGTTAATATTAATCTTACATGAACAACAGATGAGAGAGCGGTTAAAAATTTTGTATCAATTTGATACAAATAAATAAATTTAAAAATTAAATTTCCAGAAAGATTTAGAAATTGTACACATGTTATATCGTTAAAAGATCGCACATTATATTTTTTACACGCTTTTCCAGAACAACCGTAGGACACCTTTCCTGCTCCCAATAGTTGCAATAATAACTCAATATTTGGTACAGATATTTATTTCAATTTCTGATTATCGAATTAATTTTCACCGTTCTTACAAAGAGCTGCTATTTTTCAAGCGCGCCGTATGTCAACGAAATTGGAACACGATAAGAATCGTGATTTATCGAGCCTCGCCGAGGCTAAGACGCGACGCTTCTTTGCGTTTTCCAATGCATGAAGAAGCTGTTGAAACGAGTGAAAAATCGTAGATTATAGCGGGAGCAAAGCTGTGATTTATCGAACCATGCACCGTCATGATTCACCGTCTGCTAGGTTTCGTCGGCGTTTCGTCATTCGTTCAAAATTTCTGTATGCATTAATCATCAAAATGCTCGGCCGTGTGACAAAGCATCGAATTCGATACTTAAAATTGCATACCTCACGGACGCGAACGGTGGTATATTAATTGTGACACGGGCAACGGAATGAATTTTTGTTCGACAACGTATTTTTTAGCCGAAAAACGGGAAGGACGCGCTAACGCGCGAATATCGAGCGAAATATTTTATGAACGGACGAAAATTTCCGATGATCAATCGACTGTGATGCTACCGTTACTTTATCACGTATGCTTTCTGTCTTTGTGCTATTAATGAAAATATTTGGAGTGCGCGAAATAAAGGGAATAAATGTTGGTTCGCGTTCTTGGGTTTAAATATTTTGGTATTTATTGCGTGCGACCTGAATGCAGGAAGTGGATGAATATCGGGTTATATATTAGGTTGAAATTTGTTACAAAATTAATTTCCCGGCGTATTTGTGTTTATATTTGAACATGTATTACATACACAAGATGTTTTCAGTTTTTCACAGTAAACTATCGGAGCACAATCTATGAGAAAAAATGTAAAATAATATCTTTGTAATATCATATAAAACTTTGTTACAAAGGATCGCTAGATTTTCGATGAAAAATTAAAAGTGTATTAAAAATTGAGCAAATAAGTATTAAGCATAATAGGTTTAAAATAAATAGTTATCAGATACAATATTTAGAGTAGATTTTCTATCTTATTTTAAATTGAATTTATGGTAAAGATCTGATACCATTGGATTATTTTTAATCCATCGTACAGTGGGGTATTTGCATCTAAAAGCTGGCGAAAACTTGATTTTTAAATTTTGCATAAAGCGTAAAATTTTTGTTGCTTAATGTAGTTAAATACATGAGAAACGATGCGTCAACATTCTTTTTATAAGAAACAGCTCTTTAATCTGCTAAATGCGAAAACTGGCAACAATCGCGGTACAATGTACATGAAACTCTTTAATCCTTTGCCTTACAACGAATCCCTCCCGTGGCGCAGATTATGGTTCAAATACAATAAAGGCACACTATGTTTATAATGAAGTTTAATTTTAACTTTAACTGCAATTTCAATTTATAACATTGAGAATTAGCGAATATAAATTGTGTATAATATTTCAATGTTTTGCACTTGACACAGTGTTAACCCTTTCGGTACGAGCGCTCTGTTCGCTGTGACACTCCCGCTATACACACGAAAATGCACACACAGCGTGTGGTCAGTCCTCTTTTGTATGAACATTCTTCTAAGCGTTAAATAAGAACTGTGCTTAATAAAACAATGTTTCTTCCAACAAGTGTCGTTTAGAGTTTTAATATTAAAAGACTTCTATATAAAATTCTATTAATTATATAAGTAACACTAGGTCATCAGATGGATGCCGGATATATCCGACGCTCGTACACACAGGTCATCAGATGGATGCCGGATATATCCGGCGCTCGTACCGAAAGGGTTAAAGCAGTGAATAGGTATTACTAACAAATATAAATGAAAACTCTTAGACAACCGCGCTTGCTACTAATAACTGTACGACAAATGGAACTCAATATCATTAAATAACAAAAGAGAAATAAGAAACAAAACGATAGACTGCGCGTTACTAAAGAAAAGATGAAATATCTCCCAATTAAGTCGTGCAGCGATTTATTTCAAAACGGAGAGATATCCACGTTCGGTTACTCAGTAACTTATTTCAAAACGGAGAGATATCCTCGTTCGGTTACTCAGCAACTTATTTCGAAACGTAAGATCTCCCCACTCGGTTGGCTAAGTGTTAAGTCAAAATTTAAGCACAGATTGTGATAAAAGTAATTGAGAAGATTAAAAAGTAGAAGGTTTAAACTTTAAACTAGTTTTTGTTTCATTAACTTTGCATGAATTTTGACAAAATTATGGAAGTTCAGAGATTGGGTCTAATTTATGATAGACGTTAGACAGCTTATCGGTGCAAATACCCCACTGTGCATCGACTCTTGAAAAGATTTATTAAAAGAAATATATAAAATATATAAAATATTATATAAAAGAAATATTATATCATTAATGCCTCTATAAAAATCTATAAAAAATACAGTAGAAAACGTGCATATGTTGTTCCGTACGTGTTTAGATGCTTGTATCAGTAGTAATGGTCAACCATTCGCCCGCCTTGTAAGATAAAACTCTCATTGTAAAGATATTTTAATTAATATTCGTTTTAGACCTATTATACCTTAATACTTATTTACTCAGTTTTTAACCCTTTCCCTACTATGACCGACTATAGTAGACCACGAATCAACTTCTGTATATTATGGGCGACTATAGTCGCTCAACCATTGGATGTATAGTCACCCAATAGATCTCATTTATATTTGCAAATTGCAGGCCTATAATCGAGAAAAATAATATTTATTGT
Source organism: Ctenoplectra terminalis (assembly GCA_019453375.1). Taxonomy (NCBI): domain Eukaryota; kingdom Metazoa; phylum Arthropoda; class Insecta; order Hymenoptera; family Apidae; genus Ctenoplectra; species Ctenoplectra terminalis. The sequence goes on from SMSQ01026065.1 coordinate 291,183, forward strand.
ATGCGTATATGGTAAATTAGATGATTTAATATATAAAAGCACGAAGAATCGTTATAGCAAGACGATGTGACATAAGTCATTGGTAAGTACTACGGTCGCGTTTTTCGCCTGAGACCTCTGTAATGAAAGAGTTAATACTTTTTTAATTTTCGTAAGAAAATGTAGACCTTCCAAACTCGATGTATAAACAACATAGAAAAAAAAATTATTCTAGCATATGTTGTCCTTGAAACCATGCAACTTTCACTTCGTACAATTTTTCATATATCAAAAACTTCACGAGTAATTTCAGGTCGTCAAGTTAAACGAACTATCCTGTATATGAAATATTTATTTAAACAACAAATCTAGTTAACCTTAATTCTGCTTACAATTTCAACAAAAAAATAATCAAAATTTATAAATTATCTGGAACAACCCTAAAATCATAATAGTGATAAAATAATAATTATTTTAACCCTCTATAGCCCGAATTGTATCTACTTATCAGAGAAAAAAAAATGACGATTGATTACAGTTTCTAACTTTGATTTGAAAATTCTTAAAGTGATAATTGCTACAGATAAATCGTGGTATCGCCGCAATAATACAGTAATCAAATGTAATGGTACAGTGGTAATTAAATAAAATTAATTTTTTTAAATATACATACATTAATTTGTAACTTTTAAGTCACACGGTCCCATAGAGGGTTAATTACTTATTACAATTTTAAATTAAATTGTTAATTTGATTTAAATTAACAACCATAACGTAATAAAACAGAGTTAACATTTGACGAAATAAAAATATCAAATCGTAGAGACATTGAAAATAAAGAATCACTCAGGATGGATGCAAGCTCAACGAAATAACGGACAATGTCCGTGGCTGAGCACAAAATAGAAAGAAGAAGTATTATCTGAAAGGTAAGTAACTTAAGCGATGGCTTAAAGGATAAGAGCCCAGATTATTGAGAGCTAGAAAGCTTTGTATCGCTCGAATATCTTAGTAAATAGACTGTTTTTGTACATGGATGATCGTTTTATAATGTCACTCGAATTTTAGTTGGTCAATTAAATTTCAACTATTCGTATAAATGTAGATATTCATTTTTTAAATAATAAAATTAGTTATTGGCGTTTGATAAATTGATAAGTAATCAATTTTAATAATTGTTATTTAGACAAAATAAAAATATAAATAAATTGAGTAGGTTATTTTCAATGCATCAAAGTAAAAGTAAAAAAATGTTTGATAATACGTTAAGGATAAAAAAGTTGTTAATTTGTATCGAGGAAACTAGCATGTTCAGAAAAGAGACGTTATGTTTAATCCTTTGCGGTCCGAACCACTTTCGACACTTTAACCCAACTAGTTCATATTCAACAATCTGCTTCTAAAAATTGACAACAATTTAGCTGAATTTTCATATTTTCATAACCCGTAAGATATATACATAGCAAATTTTCCATTAACACTAAACCTACCGACGATTATTGTAGATCTATTTGTACCCAAAGAAATAAAAATGATAGGCATTCTGAAAAAAATATAACGTAAGGAGAACAAATCTTTATCTATATTTTTCACAGAAAATTACGAAAAATTCTCCGAACCGAATCGTTACAAATTTATAAAATTTCTATGAGAAATTATAAGCCGGTCATTTTGACCGCTTTGGTAGTTTTAGTGTTAAATTAAATTTTAATATAAAAAAATATATTTCATATCTCAAAACTGAAAATAATGGAACAAAATAAAATGTCGAGTCTGGCTCGACATAAGACCACAAAGTGTTAAATGGTAGAAATCAGATGTATAGATAAGAAGCAGGAGCTAAAAAGTTGATATTATATGTAAATTTCAAATATCTAAATTCTTAGGATATTTAATAAAAACTTGAAACTTACAATAACGAGATACGTACTTCAAATTTTTGATTTGATTTTTAAAGTTTTTGAATATCAATGAATCTAATATAGGGCGCAAAATGAAAAATTTGAACAAGGAATTATTTATTATATTCTGTATACAATAAAATTTGTGGGTGGAAGGAGCAGAAGTTTATTCACTGAATTTAATTCACTAAATAATACTTCAACTTTACCGTTATTCTTACAGTGATTTGTCACAGTAAACACGATCATGAGATTCGCGTGCGACAAATGCTAAGCTCGACTTACCATAATCACAGATCTGTGTGTGCCTACAGAGTGTACGGAAATGGGCACGATAACTCAAAGAATAAACTTATTCTTTAATGCGCTTCGCTTTTAGCAAAATACTATTACCGAAATTTCTATTTTTAATTATTGTTACGTAAAGATCACTATGTTTCAAAAATTGAAATAAAAGCATTCTTTTTCATTTGTTTCGAATGTTACAACAATACTTTAAAAGTTTTGTGTTATACATATATAAATTAAAAATGAATCAGCTATTTTATTTAAAAGTATATATATATTTTGTCGGTTAACCTAATGTTTAAATAATTTCAACAAGTCATTTGACTTTAAAATATAACATTAAATAATAATAATTACGTTATAAGAGGTTTTTTAAAGTAATAAAAAGTCCTCTTAACGCATCGAAGAGTAGCAATTTTTTTTATAAATTTTATTATGCAGTAAAATAATTAAATAAGTTGTACATCACACTGAATTATCAATATAGTTCAAAACTTATACTTAAAAAAATTCATCTCAAACATAATATTATTGTAAAAAGCAACCAAAAGAAAACACACTGAAAAAAAAGAAAAAAAATAGAAAAAATAACGAAAACTATACAGGTCTTGAACAGAATTATCCCATAAGACGTCATCCCAGAGGTTTCAAACGACGATTCGCGTCGAGGGAGATCGTGATATATGCTTTGTCGATACGTCGATCGAGATAACCGGATGGTCGATAAATTCGGCAGCGATAATTCGCGTACCCCTACTTTTATCAGCCTGGATGTTGTACCGTAAGCGGATGTCGTAAATTCGTGAAGGCAAATCCCGTTTGCGTATGTGCTACGATTTTATCGCGCTATCGCTTTAATTATACCAGCCACGATAATTCCGCGTCGATTTTCCTCCATTTTCAAACGGCTAACCGAACAAGCAAGAAATTTAAGGACGTGCAAATCAAAGTACATGTTGTAGTAGATCTTGAGATTGAAGAATATGAAGAGCCAAATATGCAGTCCCTGGCCATCGAATTAGGACCACGCACGAAAATTTCACTTTTATGGATATAACGTTATGTCATATATGGAAAACTGTCTTTGGTCGTTCAAATTATTACTATATACGTTGATAACGATGTATACATAGCAATTGATTTGTTACTATCGCGATAATAATCAAACTGTGTGGGTGATGAGCGATTCCGAAACCAAAAACATCCCTTTGCTTCCATGGCCAGGCAATTCTCCCGACTTGAATGCCATAGAAAATGTCTGGAGCTTACTCAAAAGACTGGTTTACACCTCTCCAAGCACCACATTATCTGAGTTGTAAACAAAAATTACAGATATCTGGGAAAGTAATGAAGATATAAAGCATATGATCGAGCAATGTATATGGAGCATGCCGGAAAGGATACAAGCTGCCATCAAAGCAAAGGATGAAAATACAAAATATTAACATGTATTAATAACGTTATGTACAGTAGTAGTGTATTATGTTAGTAGTTAATAAATTATATTATTACAATTTGAACAGGCTTTTTAATTTTACGGAAAACGTGAAAAATGCTGAAAATTTCTAGTGGTCCTAATTCGATGGCCATCGACTGTAGTATGGGATTATTCGATGAAGTATTTAATTAGGGTGTTGGTCGATTGCACGCTGTTTAAAAATATAATTGTTCGCGTTATTATATATCAGATATACATTATTATATACTAGAGCGTGTTCTTGGTAAATTTAGCAAATTGTTCGGATACTTATTTAAAATTTTCTTTTAACATAGAGTATGTTATACGGCTCGATCTACTGACTTTTCGGCAACGAAAAAAAATGACGCGGTTTTCACGACACTTTTGTTAACTCTCAGTTAGATTCCACCTCTACTTCCCTTCTACCTTCATTTACCTTTCAGCTTCGTCGATGAAAAAACTGTTAGACTGTTTCAAATAGTGAGTGAACAACGAAAAGAACATTTTTGTAAAATATTGAAAATTGATGAAAAGATGTCTAGGTACATCGCGTCACCGTCACTTCCAACGAACATGCAGAGGATCAATAAATACGCTCAAAAATAAATACTGTCATCGTTCGTTTACCCATTTGCATCACGACTTAAATTGCAAGGCCTGGTCATGCGTAGTTCATTAAATCATTTATAATTTGTCCCGATTTAAATATTTTCTATTCTCTATTAACCCTTTGAGGGCGAGTGTCGACAAATAGCCGCCCAAATCTGTTCACCGTTGCGGATGCGAATTATACAGTGACGTCTATCTTTCTGAACAATAAAATAGGCAACGGTATAGTATACTAAACAATATTACGTTTCCATTGAAAAAAAATCAGGAATTTTCAGCGATGAAGTCTTCGTTGAATTTAAATGCGTTGAATTTAAATGCGT
>SMSQ01026066.1:10186-20566 GCA_019453375.1 Ctenoplectra terminalis
AAAAATTGTTTATTAGAAAACAAGAAGGTTCACCAGCGAAAAGTCTTTCCTCGCGCGGCTAAAATTGTGGATCGGGAGGAGCGAATTGAAAATTTCAGCCGAGTAAAAGAGCTTAATGAAGAAAGTTGGTAAAGTGTAGGGGTTCGGTATTTTGTCGCGTGGTTAAGTGGCGCAAACGGAAGTAGGTGTTTGTCGATGGGCACGCGGGTTGGCCAGCGGTCGTTATGGAAGAAATTCCAGCGGCAAAACTCACGCCGGCTGGTTAGAATAAGGGCTCGCATTAACTTCCTGAACTCTGCGAGTATCGCCGGCTTAATGAAATTCTCCGTCTGCTAGGAAGTCTCCGGGAACAACTTCGCGTCTTTATCGTGAAAACGGGCAAGGAAAGCTGCCAACTCCATTTAGGGGCTCCTATCATTGCGCCAGTCCAGATATGCAGGCAGGTCGTTACGCCCGAAGCAGTAAGCATTACTACACGAGTAAAGAGCCGCGTTTGCGATGTTCACGACGCGCTCCCGTGGCCCGATCTATCTTGCCTGGAGTGTTTGTATAAAGGTAATTTAACGATAAATATATACAGTCGCGCGTGGCAAGGGTGGAGCGAAGTAGCGGCACGGAATATACACGTTTGGGTGGTAAGAGAGATGCGAGGGAAACGCGTGCGACACGAGACGATTCCGTAGTTTGGCACGCTTCGTTCGCGCCATCTAGAACTGTCTCGAGGCAACAAATGGTCCGAATAAGATTCCGTTCGTCACGCCTCTCTGCTAATTCGTGTTTACACGCTGTCTTGTTAGAGAGTTACGGGCAGGTCTCGTTGGATAGATTCTCTGTAATTCGTATCGACGAAAATTGCCTAACGACGAAACATCCTTACGGGTTAACAGAGCGGCGCGTATCGAAACGGTGCTCTGTAGTTCGACGCGAGGTTTCGTTTGAAACGAGAAGATTCGGTATATTATTACGGGAAGAATTTTACCCGGATACGAACACCGATTTTGTTTATTAATGATCTTGCACGGTACGGTATATGTAACCGTACCTCGACGAACGATCTCGGGTACGTTCCATGCGCGTTGTTTTTATTTCCGCGACAACTACCTACCGACGTGTGCAACGCGTCGTTCGCGAGTTCGAAACATAATCGTCTCGACGTGCGTGACACGTATTTTCAGCGCAAGTGGTTAAAAGAGTCAAGACTGGTTATTTGTACCTTAGCCGAATAAACTGATTAAAAGGCAACGGTGTAATTTTTCACGAGCGCATCGCACTCTCGTGGCAGTGTGGCATAGACGCGCTCGCCATTTGCTGGTATAGGTTAACGCCTGGGTACCGCATAACCGGCAATTAGGCCCTTAGGCTTAATCGCATTAATATATCTTGTCAGAGTCACATCTGAGGCAACGAGGCACTGGGTAATGAGAATCGCGGTGGTTACCGTGACGAATCTATTGTTAATAACGAGGGAAAGGATTACAATCGATCGAATCGGAAATATGTAAAATAGCGTCGTTAACATTCATGGAAATGGCCATTGCGATTTGTACCCCGATGAACGTTATAGACGTTTACGGCCGCTTTAATCCATCTCCATCCCGTTTTATGTTTTAAACTGGTTCGAACACGGGCGCCAACAGAGGGCTGAGGAATACCGGCGAGCATTCCAGTGGTAACGTTTAGGGAAAACAAATCGTGCGTCATGTAGGTGGCAAGTTCAACAGGTTGAGAAATCGAAGACCTTAGATCCGACTGGTAGTCCGAAAATTGAAGCCTCTTGACAGGTGGCGAAGATGCCTTGTGTTTCTTTTCTTCGTCTCTTGTTTTCATCTTCTCTTTTCCTTCGACTTAACTTTCTCTCAGCTTCTCGTGTTTCTCCTTGACCTTCGATTCCCTTTTTACCTTCTCGCGTGTTTGCACCGCTCTTTGAATACATTTGTACCTCCGTATCTTTATTTTCGCTTCTATTCCTTCGCTTATTTTTTTTTTCTTTCCTATCGTTATCCTTCTTCTTTCCACGTCTTTCTTTTTCCGAAATAATGATTCTCCGGCACCGATTACATTTTGCTCCCCGCGTCCCTCTTTTCGCTATCCACGTGCTTCGCGTTTCACTTTCCTGTCCTTTTTCATCTCGTTCAACCATTCAGTACTGTTTCAATTTCTTTCATTTTATTTTCCTTTCTTTGTTCGTTCCTCGAGCCGCGTCTCCTTTTCCACCGGATCTTTCATGGGCCCGTAACTCTTGACGAGTTCGAACAGTTGGGCACCCCCGGGAGAGCCTCCAATTGGGGGTATTGCGAACCCCTTCGAGTAGCACTCGTAACATCTCGCCTAATACCTATTATATTAAACTCTTCGTCGCGAAGGGGACTATTGTAAAGACCTTTTGTTAAGTGCAAACGCACAAAGCCAATTTGAAACGGCGCTTTAATCAAAAGTCGTCATAGTAACCGACCGTTCGGCTTACATGTGCGCGCAGTCGATTAAAGCGAGACGATTGGCAGAAAATATTTGCGTCGACGCGGGTGATTTACATGGGCCAATTAAGCCGCTGGATACGCGTAGACCGATGGAGAAGGGAGGCACAATGCCTCCTTCAAGCTGCGTTTAAATGTAATTTTTAATGCGTCGAAAACGTATCCACGAGCACTTTCGCTGACTAAATATTTATTCTCCTTTGATCGAGTCTTGCTTTGCGCAGCGGTGTTTTTGTTCACACAGTGTTGTTTGCCCTGCGTTGTAGTCGACGTCGCCGCCGTTTCAGAACGACGATTAGTTTCTCAACAGTAATTGAGATAACAACTACTGCTTTCACGATTGTAATTAAAAAATACTGGTGCTTGAATCGAGATAACCGTACAATTACTAATAACAAAAGTGCCTCTTTCGAACGAATTGTTTAAAATATATTAACAAGATTAAATCAAAACGATACAAACAAAGAGACAAAAAAAAAAATAATAATCAAATACGTATACCGTGCGTTGCTGAAAGAAGCAAAAGAGGTACTCTGCTCGGTTCGCATCTGCGTTTGTTTCTCATCCGCAATGCGTAGACGCGATTGTTCAGGAAAGTAACAAAATGATGCGATGCGTCCTTATAATGGTGTTAAAAGAAGATGAATCTATTACATTCTAACCAATCGAACTCGGATTCCTTCCGCTAGCCATCTTTCCAGCAACCCACGGTACTCAAATATCCCTGTGGAAGTTTTTAGCGAAATCGTTCCTACTCAGGAGTAGCCGAAATTCCCTATTAAAATTCACTTTCTATCCTCAGAATTAGGAAGGATGGTCGATAACCGTAGGTTGCCTAGAAAATGATCTTAGATTTTTATCGGCGACGCGCAGGGGGCGCTAGAACAATATCATCGAAAGCAAATTCATAGCTCGTGGGAAAGGAATGCGCGGATACCGCGAAGAAGGGGAAGAATCCATCGTTGGTTATGGGAATCGGGGAAAGGGAAAAGAGCACGAAGGACGGGGAAGAAGCGGTAGTAGAAGCAGAAGAAGAAGGCGAAGAAGATGACGGGGAGAAGGAAGAACTAGAAGAAGAAGAAGGAATAGCGGTGGCATCGTGCCAACGATCGATTGCAAGCATACAGCCGTGTGGCTTCGGGTTGTACATCGAGGAAGCAACTCGTAGGGAAAGCGCATATATCCGGGGTACACGTTCGCGGAGTGGTCGAGGGGGTTAATAAAACCTGTCTGCACTCTCTGTATGCACTGCAGATCTAAAGTAAACGTAGTCTATCCCTGTACCACGAGACAAGTTGCGTATCGGCGGTCTTCTAGTTTCTCTTTCCAACGTTTCTCTTTTTCCACTTTTCTCCGCTCTTTCCTTGTTACTCCGTTTTCTCATTTTCTCGAAATTGCTTCCTTTTGTTTATCTCTTCTCTGTTTACTCTCTCCCCTTTTCTTCTTTTCGTCTGTGCTTTTTTTTTCCTTCGTTTGTTTATTCGCCTCTGATTGGACTTCGGTCCTTCCGTTCTTTAATTTTTTTGGTGCATCGTTTTTATCGGTTTCTTGGTATTATTATTATTTTTTTTTTCTTCTTAATTTTAGTCGTCATCAATTTCTCTCCGAAGGATCGGTTTTCGCGTTGGAATATTAAAGGCAGCAAAGGAAGATCCGGGCCGGAACTTCCTGCGCTTAGTCGACGAAGGCATGTACTTACGCGGGGCGCGCGCTCTCGATAAGAAAAATATCGAGTTACATTAAGCGGCCATAAATTATCGTCGATCAGTCGGCTAAGACTTATTATCATCGATTACAGGTGGATGGGTAATATAAGTTGGCTCGATAGGTATAATTAATAATTTCTCACGGATCATAGGTGTCTGGAAGTCCTGTAATTTATTAAAAAAGAAAATCACCAGCCCTAGCAGCGATGAGATTTCAATTAATATTTTCGCGTTGAATTGCGCTTCCCGATATTGCGTAACCTAACGATGTCGTCAAACGTCGATTTTGTAAAATATATAGACGGACATTGGTCCATTTCGTCGATAGAGTCTGTCGATCCGGAACGATAGCGACATCTGTGTTTCGACAGCATCGATATTCCGGAAACCGTTGTTTGGAAAACGCGATTCAATTTTATTACCAACAAGCAACGAGTAATAAGTTAACGTTGTTGACGGTACGTGCCACGTCGACAAACAGAATTTCGATCTCGCGATCGTGTGCACACAAAGCGACAGAAGGCGTCTTTAATTTAATGCGGCCATAAATTAGGCTTAACTTGATTTAAATTTTCACGATTGCAGTCAACGTAAAACAGCTATTGTATATCTTAAACGTACATGTATGCGTACGGTTGCTCGCAAAATCGAGCGTACACTTACGGTGGTTATGAAAATTGACGGGAAAATGAAAGAAAACATTGATAGTTTCATTCGAATAGTTTAAATAACAATTCGAATTAATTTTTCGACGACAGATGCCAAAGTACTTTCCTATTCTTCGCACAGATTTGTCTCGAAGTCCCTTTTGTTTGTTAAATCATGTTGTAACATTTTTGATTCTATACAAGATTGCGTTATCGTACCAAAATATCTGTGTTTTCATTCATATTTCCCCTGATTTTTATTACCGACATACACCGTAAGTGTACGCTCAATTTTGCGTGCAACTGTACACGTGTGTATCGTAAACTTTATGCTAAATTATGGCACGACATTGCGCGGTGGGGTAGAGAGAAGAGGGGAATGGATGCGGTGAAAATTTCGTGGCGATGGCGGTGGCGTCGCATCTTCGAGAATGTCTCGCTCGCAGCGTAATTTTATAGTAGTGTAGCGGCGAGAGGAGAAGCAGAGAAGAGAGAGTCTCGTTTCTAGCCCGTCTGTGCCACGTCTCCGGCAGGTTTCTGACCCGAACCTGATCCGAAGCTGGCCCGAACTTGGCTCGTCTCTATCCTCGCCCCAAGTTCGCGTCCACCAGGCCTCGGCTTACCTTTTACCGTGCACGTCTTCTCGGTCAGTTAACTCAATTACCCGTTCTCCAGCGTAACGAAATATTCCTTGAAAATTATATCCCTTTTCCCCAAAGTGATCCGCGATCGAGTTACCGTATATCCTACGCGTCGTCGGCGTTGAATCATTGTTCTACGAATTTTTTCGGGATTCGTATCGTCGAACGAATATACGTCGGTTACTATGTTAAACTCTTTGTTTCGTTCGATGCACATTTTCCCACGATTCGTAAAAATATCTGTGGTACTCGTGCAGTGAATTGTTTTCGAAAAACATCACGCTCGGTGGTAAACATCGTTTCCATTATGGGTTTCTAAATATCAGTGCGAATTGTAAATAATTGGAAACGATCGCGAATCGCTGTGTTCGTTTAATTGGTTATGGCGTGCTTTTATGTTGCCCGAAGGGCTGATTCCTGAGTGTACGGATCTCCGTTCGAATATATATTTTAAAATCGATTTTCTGAATCGTTACGATAACACGGAAGAAACATGACCGGACGAAATGTAAAAAGAAATTCTCGAAAGATTTTCGTTTCGGTAAATCGTGCGAGTTGCCCTGCGAATGCTGCACGGAGTCGTAAGATGATGGCAATTCTGAAGTAACGCGTTTTGAGTTCTGCTGCGACGGCAGCGCCAACGTGATACGCCGTGGCCATCGTATACGTATGGCTCGGGCGGAGGCTGATTCTCGTTCAACTTTCGCCTAACTCTCCGAGCAGCTGGTAAATCGAGGCAGGAACGGATAATGCCACGCGAAAAGGGCTATTCGTTGCCGGTATACGTATCCCCCCTCCGTATAAACGCGAACGACGGTTTAATAAAACCCGGCGGCGGCTTTCTGGCCACTGAAAACGTAAGTAAAATGCAACGGGCTTTTATGTTCGAGAAAGCCCGCATGTATCGACTCGGTGTACGTTGCTTACACCCGCTTCACGACTTTATAATCCGACAGCCAGGCTCGCACCCGGAGAGTTTTAATGCTACGTGTAATGCATTCCGAATTGACGTGCTCGAGTCGCCTAAATAATGTCGGAGGTGTGCGTGAGGATCGCGCGCAACACCGTTGACGACATTGCGCGACGAACGTGCTCGCGACGTAATGATGCATTTCCACTGGACGAGAGGGCAGCCACGAGAAAATGTGGACCAGTAGTGTTTCCTAACCTAGTTTGGCCACGCGTTTCCTTCTTCCACCGTTGGGGTATTTCGTGAAAATTATTTAAATCAGGATTACATATTTTGCAGATTCATAGGAAACTGATAGAAATTATCGCGTATCGTTTATCGATTAACACCTAGGACTACCAGAATGGTAAAATTAATGTTAAGCGATTCGTAATTTTTCATAGAGGTTTTATAAATTTACTACGGTAGTTCTCGAAGAATTTTATTTGTGATCTTCTGTTAAAAATGTAAGATAAAAGTTTATCTTCGTACACCGTTCATTTTTATTTCTCCGGTGGAAATAAGTATGCTTTAAGATTAGAACTACCGACGATTAAAGCATGCTTATTTCTACCGAAGAAATCGTAATGAAAGGTATGTAAAAAAATATATGATACAACAGAAACCAAACTTTATCTATACTTTTAATAGAAAATCACGGAAAATTGCCTGTGAAGCACCACAGTTTGATTTATAAAATTTCTGTAAAACAAAATTAGGAATAGGTCGTTTGTACCACTTCGGTAGTTTCAGTGTGTAGGCATTTCGGGTTGATTTATGACTTGGCCGGGTCTCTCGGCGAGTGACAGGGACCAAATCACAGTTCCTTTTTGGTTTTCGTCTCGGCTGGTTCGTTGTTTGCTCTGGAAGTATCAACGTATAGCACAGTTTGAAATAAATCGCTTCGTACAGCATCCTGATTTCAGTTAATTACCTCGGACCATCTCCTACGAGTGTTGAGTTACCTGTTGATTTTACGAAGCACAGCAAACACGTTGATTTAACGTTGATAAAATTTTTGCAAAATCTTGTTTCAAGTATAAACGAACGTAAGACGATCGGTGAGAATCATCGCTCCGCAGACACGAACCAACGTAAACGATTGCTAGCAAATGTTTGCCCAGGCTTATCCAATGCAGACGCACCAGCGTCAACGAATCGATGTGAAACGACCCGCAAATGGTTTGTCGCGCCTTCCGCAGGGATTGTAGAGGTCTCGTAAAATGTGTCGCGAGCGAAATGGTCCTCGCGTTTGTACGAAGATTTATGATCCGCTCGATAATCATTCCCAAGCACGGTCGATGACAGTTGAAAAGAACAACGTTGTTCCTGTTAACGTTCCGCGAGAACGCCACATTTTACTTGGCCTTCGAATAATTGAACGATCCAGTTGGAACAAGAAAACCGTATGTAAACACAGTCATAGTACAGGAACCTGTTTCCACGATGAAATTTAATTTGCCTTCTTGGTGTACTTATTAAATGGTACTGTTAACGGACAAGAAAGTGTACATACTTTATTGGCGCGTGCTACGGTCTGAAACCGGTTGAACCGTATCAGCTTTCCGGCCATCAATGAAATACGACAACTTCCTAGCAAAATGTAGGTCATTCAACGATAAATGTTTCCTTCATTTTCTTGAATATAAAAGAACAATTTTTATTTTTCACTTCAAGTAAAGAAAAAGATATATATATCTTAATATCTTTCCTTAATTTGTTACCTTAAAATTCTATCGTTCTCATAGTTCGTTAATAAAGATTTTAGCAAATTATTCGTTTCACGAATAGCAAGTTCACTCGAGCTGAGAGAATCGAATTTCGAAATCCTCAGCACTAGGCAAGTTTGCGCGATAAAACTTTACGAACTAACCTCGCACAGTGCGCGCAACTGTACCCATACCCTTTCACCGTTTCCTCCCTCGCTATTTGCACCGGAAACGTAGGAACTGTTCGTATCAACTTCCCCAGGCATGGGAAATATCCATGAAAAATTCCTAGGAAACACATTGGTGTCTCTCGTCAAGAACAAAAATTCCCTCGATCGATATTATCGACGCGTTAAGATCTCGTTAAGATCCCCTTAAGCGAACGAAGCCTTGTCAATCGTGACGAAACAGTAAACGTGTCGCAAGGTTCGAAAGTTCGAGGGAACGAAGCTGGGTCGTTCGATTGGTGCCGCGATCAATTTTTTTTCCTTTTTTTTTTCCTTTCTTTTTCCTTTTTTTTTCGTCAGCTTGTAAATAAGAGACAACGAGGTAATCTGTCGTGACCCCGATAAAAGACTTGTGCGTAACGAGCGCCTTTTACGCGGACTTCTCCAATGAGGGGCGTGTTTTCGAGGGGGAGAACGATTACGACACGCGTCGTAACGCTATACCAACGCGGACTCGTACGGTACGTAACGCGGCTCGATAAACCGGTAGGACAACGATACGTCTTACGATTCAGGTGACATTGGTTCAACCAGATGGTGCATCGGTCATCGCGGAAAAAATTCATAGGAAAGATATTTAGTATCTTGGACATAGTTTTAAAATACAGAGATAAATCATTCGTCGTGTGTTCGGACTTATTAAGTACAATTATGACTCTTAAAATTGTAAATATAAATAGAACAAATAAGTACTTAGTCGATATTAGAAATAAAATAGAGAAAATACATAATAATAAACTAAGGAATTATAAAATATAATTCCTGTGGATTCGCACTTTAACTCAAAAGTGTTTAAGATTCCATTCATGAATTTTAGGAAGAAATTAGAATATAATTCTGAAATTATTATTTTGCAGCAAGGGTATTCGGTAGTTCGGTATTAACAAGGAACGAGTTGACCGTGTTATAGGAGGGTCAATTGTATATTCGAGAAAATTAAAGTAAGAACGAGAGACGATAAAAATTTCTATTAATTTCACTTTTCGATTTACCGCAGTCGCAACATTTCGCCGAGGAAAACGTCTCCAGCTTTTGTGTCCGACGAAATAATTAACAGGAACACGATTAATAGAATCGTCGATGGAAAGTTACTTTGTTTTCCGTGATGCGTTTACTATGATTCTCGCGATGATTCAAAATGATTCCCTAAAAGTTTACAAAGGAGAGTTTAAATTGAAGCAAGTTTAATTGTATTAGTCGGACGAGTTTTCGCGTACTGTTGTGCATCTCGCGTTCGTTGTGGCGCCTTTGTTAAAAAAAAAAAAAGATCAACACCTGCTATAGCATTCTTCTACTCCCACTCCTCCACCCTCCTCCTGTCTGCTAAAGGGAAATAATTCGTTGTGAAAGTAAATGTACCGTGAATTCATTAGAGCACAGTTGCAGTGGCGCAGTTAATTATTTCCAGGTGTAATTAATTATCTCCACCTGGTGTATCATTCGACGCACAAATGAAATTATCAACGTACTTCTGATATTGTCATCCGTTCTGAGTGGTCTGAGTGTGTCAATCGTAATTAACTGTCACCTAATTGCTGCTCGTTCAACCCTTAGCGATCTTATGTCGAACAAGACTCGACATTTTATTTTATTCCATTATTCTCAGTTTCCAACCAGTTGAACGTGAACTAGTTGGTCTAAAGTGTCGAACGTGTGGCTCGGACCGCAGAGTTAAAAAAATACGGTTTCACATTTCAATCTCGCGGACCGTAAACTATACGAAAACTTGTGGGTAGTTCACGTATACTGTTCGTGAAAAATTAATATCACCGCTAAAAAACCAAAACGTTAGTTAATGTTTTATATCGAAGTTTAAACGAATCAATAAACGATTCTCATAAAAGTTTCCGCTGCATCATTTAACAATAATTTGTATCCTGTTAAGAATCTCAATGTCATTTCGTTATACCACGTATCATTTCCAGGTTGGTTTAATAATTCGACCTATCGATTGATCTTTTCAGCATGCAATTTTCATCCATTTTATAGTTACCTCCGCGCAGCATTTTCTTCCTTTCCTCTCTCTC
>SMSQ01026066.1:21594-41228 GCA_019453375.1 Ctenoplectra terminalis
CGAGGTGTTAAATTGTTATTTGGCATAGATTTTCATGGTTTTTCTTGCCAGTATCTCTTTTCTAACCTGTCCGTGCGCAAAACTGGGCGTAGCGGTAGATAGTATAAAGTTCTACAAAGGTTCGTGCGCGGACCGCGTCGACGTTATCTTTCAGTTCTTCCCTAGTTACGTTTTAGACCGGTACTCGCGCGAAACACGTTCGTCTACTGTGAAATTGTATCACGTAATTGCACTTACAAACGTTTTCAACAATTTGTTTGTCTTTGCGTCTGAGATAATTGGAGCTTTTAGTCCCGAACTATTCTCGCGTGACAATTTGTCGAGTAAATCAAAGCAGGGAACAGGGGATTCCTAGTCCTGACCGTTTACTAGGGACATTTTCATCCAAAGCGTGAACGCTTTATAAACTAGGTGTCGCTTGTATCGTGGCAATTGAGTTAGCAGAAAAATGTAATTCGAAATTTTGTTGTTATTTATTTGTCAGCATTAGTGCCATTAGATACTGCGAACACGTTCAAAAATCTTTATCGGAACGTATATTACGCAATATGGAATTTAGATGGAAATTTATCTGTGAATTCCTAGAACGATCTGAACAATTTTAGATTTGCGAGTGGCTCGCACTTTCTGCGAAACGATTCGCAATATTCGCGGGCAAAAATATTTTGAACGCTGCGACCGGCCGCAGGCTAATACTAAAATTCGTTGCGAGCAAACGCTACACGAATCGCAAACAACTTCCAAAACCACGAAAACGTGAAACAAATGAACATTTTGTTTATGTTTTCTAAAAATAATCACAACAATGAATTCATAAAATTCTGTAATATTTTTCTTAAAATTTCTGTTCCTACGTTTGCCCGGAATCGGGTAAAGAAAATTTACAATATAATTTAAGAACACACGAAGAAGCAAGCAGCAATCGAAGAACATTTTATGAAACGTTAAGAATGAACGTCCGATGAAAGGAAGACTTGGAACGAATTTTCATATTATTTTCTATTTCACGCGAAAGTAATTCTCGTTCGATCCACCTGAGCCACGTTTACTAAGTTTTCTTCCCACATTAATTCACATCTGAATTTATCTATGGTGGAACGCCGCGTCCACGTCAGTGGTGGGGGAAGGGCGAGGAAAAAAAAATACCTAGAGCGGTTCGACCTAATTATCCAAGGTAAGATAATAGAGTGACTTCCATTACGAAGGAAATTTTGTCCGGTAGCATCTGGAAGGAAAAATTTTTATTACGCCCCAGAGATAATCTTCCATGGGTAGCATAAGACCTGGTGTGCATTGCAAATACACGGCGAACGAAGGAGATAGAACAGTTAAAAAACGGACATTAACCGTGCAGTGAGAGAAGAACGTTAACTATAAAATACGAGAGTCGACGGAGATGGAAATAAGGCGAGATGAAATGATAATGAAAATGAAAACAGTTATGTCTTCATGAATGTCGCAGTTGCGGAAGTTTATGTTAGAGAAAGCGAAATTGCCAATTAGCAGGTTTCGTAGTTTGTTTCTTGGAAATGACAATCTGTCGTTCCTAGGGAATTTCAATCTGAAACACGACACTGTGGTATTACATAAAGGCAGAGTTCATAAGCTGTTTGCCGCGCTAGTTTCGCCAATTATTGTGCTGCCAGAGGTGTCTATGCAGATTTGGTTTTCTTTTTTTCCTTTTTCTTTTTCGTTTTTTTTTTCCAGTAATAATTCCTGGAATATTATGTTTACCAACTACAGAATTTATTTGCCAGAGGACACTTCATTAGCCACTATACATTTACGTGGGTGAGGAAAAAGTTTTTTAATCTTGAATTCAAAAAGCATACCTTCTTAGTTAATCAGTCCAGTTTCTCGTGTTTTTCTATTTTTGTTGTTTGAAAAACTAGTCCGTACTTTCAAATAGATAGTAATCTGTGCGACAGAGCCAAAGTGAACAAGGCGGATGAAGAACTTCCTAGCTCAATTGGAAGTTTACACAACTTTTAACGTTAAGCTTTTTTTTTTATCATCCAAAATCCCCAGTATCGTTTTAAATAAGAAAACAAAAAAAAAAATGAGAAGAAATAAAAGGCAATCCCAATAATAAAAGGAACGCGTAGAAAAATCTTGGATAATTCCATCGCGGAGACCCGGTTTAGCATCTATCCTCTGAAAACATTTACTTTATATTATATCTATCGATACATATCTCACGCTTGCATACCTTTGTACAAAATTCCCAAGGCGCTCGTGTTGCGCGGGCATAAACCAACGATCGCGTGTAAACGCTTCGATCTCACGAGAGAACAACCTGTTACGACTAACAAAGTAGAATTGGAAAATTTCTTGCCCGCCAGCCAGCCAAGCGAGCCAGCCAACCAGCCCCAACCAAAGAGAATCGTACGCTGCTCGTCTTTGTCCGNCTTTTTCCGGCAGATACGAAAGATACGCTTTTAAGAGATTCTGTATAGTTTTAATGATAACGGTTGGGATAAGCAGCAGAATTCAAGCCGGCAGATTTAAAGTGGCGATTTTATAAAACGAGAAGAAAGTGCGACGTTTACAAGCTTTCTCACGATTGTTTATTATGTTCTCTGTTACAGATTACGGTCAGAGGAGATCGTCAACGAAAGATATAAAAATTGTTCCGTGGCTCCCTCTGGCGACTAATGGTCTAAACAACTTCGAAGAAAACTAATTTTATCTTTATTCTATGTAAGATACGTCCTGTGTATAGACAAAAACCTAAAGCGAAAAACTAAAAAGAAAAAAAAAAAAAAAAAAAAAAAANTTTTTTTTTTTAATTCGCTCTTTACGGAAATCCTTCGATCTCAACTTACGAATCCAAGTCATCTATTTTATACAAATTGAATCAGCACAATTGACAGGTAAACAAGAACAAGTTGAGTAAAGTAGATTCTAGTTTCTACGAATTTTCCTACGTTTTTATGTCCTACTTCAACAACGAGAAACTGAGTTTCAATTAATTCATTTAATTTTTCTTTCGACTGTGATAAATTTTGATTAAATTTTGCACGCTTCAACGAATTCACCGATTACACAGTCGAATTCGAGATTATCGTTTTATTTCGGTTTAAATCCGAACCGGCCAGGCAAGTAATTGTAAAAGTTTAACGAATTTCACATTATATCGGATCTGACGTCACACGGTTCTTTCGCAGAGTAAGTATATATATAAATAATGGCTTTGGTGTGCACGAGAATCACGTGATTGAGAATGTAGCGCAGCACCATTCAGTATATCGGTGTTTTACACTAATTGTAAGACTGTTTCACGGAACAAAATTCTATCGAATTCCGATATTCTAGTATCCTTGAATCGTGTTCCAATCCGAGACCTCGAAATTTCAGAATATCTCGTCGAACGTAACTTTCCTCTAATAACGAAGAAAGTTAAATTATCTTAAACTTATCGACAAATAGCGCAACACTCGGTATTTAAACATTCTTCGACGCAGTATTTATATTTCGTTTCCTCGAGGAGTAATTTATTTCCTAAATATATCTACCAGTTAGTTTTTCGAGAAGTTGTTTCGGTAATTAAAACGTTGCCGATAAAAATATAATTGTGACTAGTTGCTTTTGTTGATAAATCCTTCGCCAAGTGTATATAACTTTATTTATCCAATTCACGGTCCGTAATAAAATATACATTGTTCGTGACTGACAATTGTGCGTGAACTTTGAAGTTCGTGGTGCAAGCTCTCTGCGTAAATGGCTGAATTGTCCGATCCGATCCGATACGATCCGATTTCGAAATCGGATCATCGTGCACGATTGTATGAAAAGTTGGAACGTATAAGTTTCAGTCGACGCCCCGGTCTATTGGGACAGACATGTTGAAATTTGTTATTGCTGCAAATATGTATCGTGTGTATTCGCGTAGGATAGCGCGAATACGTTTGCGCGGAACAAAGATAAGAATAGAGGGAATAGATGCTGCCAGAATTGCGGAGGAGTAATTGTGTTTCGTATGAATCGAAAATTAGTTTGGTAATTTTCTGTATTTTTATCGAATCATTAAATCGAGGAACAGGAATCGCTTATGAATAATATATCAACAATTATAGAAGCAGTTATTTTGTATTCCGAACGGAAAATTTCAAGATTTTTATTTATCGTTATTATTACTTGGATCTGTAAACATGTAATCAAAAAGTAATAAGGATCTGGTATTCATGCTCGTCTGGGGAACTATTCGTATTCCCCTATATTTGATACGACAGAGATAATTCTTCTATGTACAGATGTAAAATTTCCACCGTGATTTAACTAATACAGTTTAGAAATTGCTAACATTTAAACATAAATAATATCACACGATATAATTTCTGGAGCTACGTTTCAGTTAGGTTGATGCGGTTTACAGAGTTCACTAAACAATATCTAACTTGTTGGTCGACATAAACTACTATTTGACGAAACGAAATCTCATGGAGATTAACTTTATCAACAGAGGGCTCCCCTAGCTGCATTATTTAATACGATAGTGATTTTCGGTGCTTACACATGAGGGAGCTTAATCCACGCATACGTTAATCATCGATTACCAGCTTAAACCCCGCGTTATGCACTGTTTCGTACATTCCAAAAATTTTCCTCGTACATCGCCTTTATTGGAAGTGAAATTAGCGATTATTCGAGGAAAATGAAAATCGTATCCGTGTTAAACGTACTACGTGGTTCGTGTCTTGGTGTAATTGATCGAGAACCACGGCCCCACTGTCTATGATCGAAAACTGAGTCATCCACGTGTTTCTTTTTAGCCGGTCGAGCAATTTCCTGTAACAGCCATCCGTGTGTAGCCTGAGTCGTCCACGTTCGAATGGCTTCCGTCTAACTTATATATCCGAAACTTAATACCCGGTTCGTCTGGTGTGGCTCGATTTACAATCGATTGTTAACGTAAAATTAAATTTTTAAATCGGGTCTCGAGCTATTGTGCCTTCGACGTGACTCTAAGTGGAACTTCAGCGTCTTTTCCTTCTTACTTCGTATTGGCTTACGTGTCTTATCTATGTTCTCTATACTCTATGGAAGTGCTATTTCAATGGGACCTACATTTTCCGCGCCCTATTGAGAACCCGTTTCCAATCTTTAATTTCTGTGCTCTATGACCCGTTTATTTCGTACCCTATCTTTTCTTTGCAGAAATTCTTTATTGTTGGTTAATGACACGAAAGCTGGTTCGGCTGGGTACGCGCTTGAAATTTTAATCGTTACACCGGTTGATGTAATTGCACGTAACCAGAGGTAAATTAAACATTACTAGGCAAAATTTCAATAACAGATGGCGCATCCACGTTAACCGTTTTGGGGCTGAAAACAAGCAATGGTAGTCATAAAGTATCTCGTAAAACAACTGTCCCTGACGGGCATTAAAATAGTTCGTTAGCATAATTTTCATTATGTTCGTCAGATGTCAGGTGTTATTACAGCGGAAAATGTTACCGTAATATTCTGGATATACCGAAAAATAGATCGTAAATTAAATTCAATCGAATTTCCTTGAATTATGCTAAAATTATTTCCGCCCCAGCGTTACGCGGAAAATTTATACGCCTTTAAGCTTCAATTCTAAATAAAATTATCGCTAAATAAAAGCAAATATAGATCTTCAGCTTGAATTTTTATATAAGCGATCTCTTCCTTTGGGTCGTTTTCAAATTACCGCGATTTTTTAAGCGTTCGCTTTTAACGAATGTGACCTTTTCTCTTAAATGATCGTCGAATAAACGAAAGAAGTACAATTCAAGGGTATTCGTGGAACATTTAATGCCAAAATATGGACATTGATAAATCGTAATTAACAAATACCGTGACAAAGAAGAAATTTGTCCAGATCATAATTAGCTTAGTCGACATATCTCTCAACTATCACCCAAGAAATCGAGGTTCAAATCTCTGTCTAGTGACGTATTTTCATATACAATTTTTCTCATTTTCTATAATTTCTTTGGTCATTTCTAGTTATATTGTGTCGGCCGATCATCACTGGATACGACGCAGGAGAAAATTAACACGGAAATATTTTTCACAGGTGTTGGTGGCTGCACGGATACCGGTCGGAGGAGGCGAAAAGTGATCGGCTGAAAGTGCACGGAAACAAGAAAGAGGAGCGAGAGAGAGAGAAAGCGTGGTGGTGCACACGTTCCACGGAAATGAATGGACGCGGTAACCACGGGAGCATCCCATCCAGAAGGAACACCGACTGATTCTAGACATTAAATGTACCCTCAGGAATTCAGGTTTCGCCCGAGGCTCTCGCGAATCTGGGATGGCTTCGAGCAATGATGATATCGGATTAAGCCCGGCTAACAAGTTCGCCGACGTTCTATCGTCCGTAAAAGTAGATAGGTTTTAAATCGAGTCTTGCCCGGGGAACAAGGCAGCGTTGTAACGCCGTTACCACGGCAAAATAATCCGAGGCTTATTGAATCCCGATGATATAATGGAAGTACACGAGACGAAGCGGTAATAGTTGGGTCGTGTGTGGAGCCTTTTATCTAACGAAATAGAGAAAAACCAGAGGAAAAGGTTCTGCTTCGAGCAGCGTGTGTGTGCGTCGCGTTGCTCTTGTACAATTAGAAGAAGAGAGCAACGACAGTAGCAAAAATCGATATTAGTTTAGCATTCCTCTTAATTTCCAACTTCCATTCAGCCGAGTACCTATTTATCGGCGAATCGCGTGGAAACTTATTTTTACCGAACTCTCTTCGAAAATGTAGATAGGTACAAGCACGGTCGACGGAGAAGAGAAAGAGAGAAAGAAAGGAGAAAGAGAGAAAGAAGATAAAGCGAGAATTCGAAGCGTTTTAGGAGGAACTCAACTGGTCAGAAGACGACCAAGTAAATCGACCACGAAACCGCTTCCAAAGATCAGGCCAGTGATATAGTTACTATTCCAACGGGGGAAATGCAACAGATGCCGTTGATAAGCGTAAGCAGAAGTACAACAGGGGGATCCACCAGAAGCGCGTAGACTAGGAAGCCCGCCGTCGCCGCCGCCGCCGTGTACATCATTTAGGAATGTAATATTTGACGTAGAACAGCACACCCTCGCCAGACGAGACCACTCCGAGGCTCACTTCGAGGCTAATCCGCAGCTGTAATACCGACAGAAATTTTAAAGAACGCGCCGAGCCGAAGGGCAGAGAGAAAATAGGGATTCGTTAGAGGAAGATACATAGACGTCTTCACAAGTGTCCTTAGAACGCTGAGTGGCACTCGTCGTCGCGTGCGTGCCAGCAAGCTCTCTCGTTTCCTACTCTCGGTTATGGAATGAACCGATGCCCGGCTGAATATTCTGGCTATCCGTGCTTTAGGTTCTACCACTATCGAGCACCATCATGACCCCGATGATGCGTCTGCTCCTGTCGACGCTGCTTCTGGTACTGTCCTCCTGCTCGATCCTCGTGTGTTCAGCGAGCGGCGATGGTGGACCAAATAGTCCGATATTCAATCTGGACAACACCGCGCTGGAGAAAAATCTGGCGGCCATATTTAACAAAGTGGCGCACAGTTCGGCGACCACGAAACGCAGCGTGCCTGCCTACGATGCTCAAGTTTCGGCCAGTACAACCCTGTCGACGGTACCGTCGCCCCTGACGACAACTACCACGACAACAACGACCAGCCCGTCGATACCCCCCGTCAGGTATCCTCCTGTTCCCCGAGCGACCGTGCCACCGGTCTTTCGCGAGTTGCCTTCGTACGCTCCCCCTTCTCGCGCCCTCTTCACTCCTCCTCTACCACCCGAGTACCTTCATCCGTTTGCGAACAAGCCAACGCTGAGAGGAACCAACTCGGATGTTCATTCGGGTCTCAAGAGACCGGTACCGCCGCCTAGCGGAACACCGGCTCACGAGAGGATACCCATCAGGCCGCCCGACCTTCAGGGTCCCTCTCAAGTGCCGGAAAGGCACTCTCATTCTAGGAACAAACCTTTGAACACGCCCAGTAAGGAGCAAAACGTGGTAGAGTCCAGCGAGCTGGACAGGAGAAACAGTACCAACGAGTTCGTACCTACTCTACATTATCCAAGCATCTCGAGGATACTGTCGGGCAGCAACGGCCGGAACCAGGNAGATAAAGCGAGAATTCGAAGCGTTTTAGGAGGAACTCAACTGGTCAGAAGACGACCAAGTAAATCGACCACGAAACCGCTTCCAAAGATCAGGCCAGTGATATAGTTACTATTCCAACGGGGGAAATGCAACAGATGCCGTTGATAAGCGTAAGCAGAAGTACAACAGGGGGATCCACCAGAAGCGCGTAGACTAGGAAGCCCGCCGTCGCCGCCGCCGCCGTGTACATCATTTAGGAATGTAATATTTGACGTAGAACAGCACACCCTCGCCAGACGAGACCACTCCGAGGCTCACTTCGAGGCTAATCCGCAGCTGTAATACCGACAGAAATTTTAAAGAACGCGCCGAGCCGAAGGGCAGAGAGAAAATAGGGATTCGTTAGAGGAAGATACATAGACGTCTTCACAAGTGTCCTTAGAACGCTGAGTGGCACTCGTCGTCGCGTGCGTGCCAGCAAGCTCTCTCGTTTCCTACTCTCGGTTATGGAATGAACCGATGCCCGGCTGAATATTCTGGCTATCCGTGCTTTAGGTTCTACCACTATCGAGCACCATCATGACCCCGATGATGCGTCTGCTCCTGTCGACGCTGCTTCTGGTACTGTCCTCCTGCTCGATCCTCGTGTGTTCAGCGAGCGGCGATGGTGGACCAAATAGTCCGATATTCAATCTGGACAACACCGCGCTGGAGAAAAATCTGGCGGCCATATTTAACAAAGTGGCGCACAGTTCGGCGACCACGAAACGCAGCGTGCCTGCCTACGATGCTCAAGTTTCGGCCAGTACAACCCTGTCGACGGTACCGTCGCCCCTGACGACAACTACCACGACAACAACGACCAGCCCGTCGATACCCCCCGTCAGGTATCCTCCTGTTCCCCGAGCGACCGTGCCACCGGTCTTTCGCGAGTTGCCTTCGTACGCTCCCCCTTCTCGCGCCCTCTTCACTCCTCCTCTACCACCCGAGTACCTTCATCCGTTTGCGAACAAGCCAACGCTGAGAGGAACCAACTCGGATGTTCATTCGGGTCTCAAGAGACCGGTACCGCCGCCTAGCGGAACACCGGCTCACGAGAGGATACCCATCAGGCCGCCCGACCTTCAGGGTCCCTCTCAAGTGCCGGAAAGGCACTCTCATTCTAGGAACAAACCTTTGAACACGCCCAGTAAGGAGCAAAACGTGGTAGAGTCCAGCGAGCTGGACAGGAGAAACAGTACCAACGAGTTCGTACCTACTCTACATTATCCAAGCATCTCGAGGATACTGTCGGGCAGCAACGGCCGGAACCAGGATATTCCTGAGATACTTTTGAAGCCTCTAGCCACAAAGAGTCCGCCGCAGAATGTACCCTTGGTACCGACCACCGAGAAGATGACCACGCCGTCCACCACAACGGCTAGAACGTCCAGCACGTTAGATTCCTCCAAGTCCGTCACACAACCGACGATCTTTAATCTGCCAAACACCAGGAGACACGACGACGACGGTTACCACGGGCTGAGGAACGAGAACGGGTTCAAGACTGAGAACATCGAGATCGTAGACACGGAGAGGCTGCCGTACCCTCAGCCACAGCCCCCTGCTCCAGCCCCGAAGAGGCCCAACGACGAGGGCGACCGTATCGTGCCGCAGGTCGATCCACATCCTCGCGAATCCACTTGGCGGATCGCTTGGTTCCTTCACGTTTACGTGGCTGCGATCATGTTCACTCTAATGGCCCTATACTCGATCTACAAGATCGTCCGTTTCAACGAAGCAACGAATCTACTCACCCAGTCGTACTTCCTCACGGTCCATCTGCTTCTCACGACCGTGTGTACCTTGAGGTGCTTTCATTTGTTCTACGACGCTTACAATCTAGGCCACTCACTGCCCGAGCCTCTGTCCCGAGTGCTCATGTACCTACCCGCGCCATTGCTGTCCTCGGCGTTCGCCACTTTGGTACTTTACCTGGCTCGTTGCTCCGAGGCACCGTCGTTGAACAACAGGTTCCTCTCGCCGGCCGCGCTGGTCCTGGCCTCAACGGTCCACATAGTCCTTTGCGTCTCCCTGCACGTGTCCACGCACGTGCTAGGCTATCAGGACGAGGCAAAGGTGCTGCCATTGATCTGCCAGTGCATCTACATCATCATCTGCGTGACCCTTGGCCTAGGCTACATGTACGTGTACCGGGTGGTCCGCTCGCAGATTCTTTTAACCAACAATAAGACAGCTGGAGCGAATCATATAGTCGGTGCTGATCCTACCACGGTGGCCTTGAGCACGGCCATCACCACCAGCATCGCTACCGCCCTCTTCTTCATTCTTATGGGCTTCGTTCAGCTGTACGGCATCTTCGGAAACGTCCAGGAACGGCCGTTATCGTATCCGTGGCTCTGGTGGGGTTGGCAGTTCTCCGTTAGACTGCTGGAACTGGCCGTGTGCGGTCTCCTAGCCTGGGTAGCCAGTTTGTCTCAGTATCCCTTGAGGGAGAAGCAGCTGCAACAACACCCGGTCCACTCTGGATTCGCTCTGTTTCCGTGCGGTAGCTCGACCTCCACCGAGAATATGGACGACGTGCTCTACCCAGCTATCTGCAGCACCAACCAGGCGATCCAGAATTACACGATGAGAACAGGGAAACAGGTTTACGACGATAGTTTCCCGCTGAACACGCTACCGGAGCATTTGAACATATCAGGTATCGACGCGTGCTACCGTGTGATTTAGCTTTACTGTTCGAGTCTGTTGATGAGCGATCTGTGCCGTTCCTGGTTCTTGAGAATTTTTTTAACATGTCCAGCGTGGCGTGGTCCATCGCTGACGCATGGTAGAACATTAGAACATATTAGAAATTTAGCACAAGTGCTATTTTTTCTTCGTTATATATTTTATAACTTTTCTTCTTGGGTTGAAAATACTATTAAATTAATTGCTTTTCACTCGGCACGGCGGTTACTAGAAACTTATTTCTTTTTCTTCTTTTTTTTTATTTTTTCTTGGAGAATTTAGTATTACGATGATCGTAAAACTAGTACGCTGAACTATTAATTTCTGTGTATCTCGTTTAGGCGAATATCCGTTCAAGTTGATTAATTTTATATGGCTTAGGTTACTATGTTTGGCGAGGAGAAGGTAGATTTCTTTTTTTTTTTAATTTTTAATGTGTTTTTAACCAGAATTCAATTATAGCGCTCTAAACGTGATATACAAGAAAGGATGTTTGCAGGAGAATATGAATATCTTAATGAAATTCTTATGACGTAGAAATTCCTTTAAATTTCATGTTGTTTTCCCAGACTCTCGTAGAACATAAAACGATAAATTAGGTCACCCGGGGCAACGTGCTGTTTCAGTCAACGTGCCTTGAGAGGAGTTCAGAACGCTGACTCGCGGTATTAGTACAATATTGAAACCTCGAAATCAGCAGTTCTTTCTGCGCTTTGTCTTCTAATCGACGCGCTATTACCACTAAGGTAGTGCGACCGGAATAGCATATTGTCCGGAGAACATTGATTTCTTTTTTTTCCGTTCGTGCTGTCGTTATAAAACACCGGAAGTTCAATATGTACGAAACATTTTTCTGCGATCAGATTTTCAAACTGTTCCTTGCTTCTTGTTTTTACAAAAAATTAATCTTCACAATTTAGAAGAAAAAAAAGAAGAAAGTTACATTTACAGAAGAGATATAGCAATCGTACATGTATTATCATTTAAAGCGATCGAGTTAATACTGTAACTATTCTATTTATCGAGAAAATATAAAATTAAGAATATTCCTGTTTCATATCATAATTACCCATGCATAGCTTTTCTCATGACCTAACCTAACAACGCGTTAACTCGTTAGAAATTACCATTTCCACTTCCTATTAGCAAAACTTCCTCTCGCACCGTAAAAAAAAAAATTAAAAAAAAAACGAAAAGAATAGAAAAGGAACATCACAAATACCTCAGAACTTACTCTCTTTGAGCATCCACCCTCCACGCCCCCACTTCTCAAAGGAAATTCAGATTGCCGGTTCGCGTAAACGAGATACACCACGAACCATAACGAAACAAAGAAAAAGATAGAAAAAAAGAAGAAGAAGAAGAAGTAGTAGTAGCAGTAGAAAGAAAATAACGAAAAACCAATTCCTTTTCCAAGGAACTATACCATGAAACTATGGTATACTAAATAACAGTGTCGTTGTCGCAGGTACTTTCGAGAGGCATTCCATTCGCAAGTCAGGCACCATGGGCCATTTCCCACACGAAGGTCGCGGCTCGTTAAACCGGCACGGTAATGGGATACAAACTCTGAGGAACTCCGAAACTCGCGGCAGACACACACCGGTGCAGCAGGTCGGCGTTGGCGTTGGTCACGAGCAGGCGCCAGCCACAGGTTCGACGATGCTGGTCGCCGAGGATGGTTTCGTCAGGTTTCGTAGCCTAGGAGCGGAGGATGACGAGCTGTCCGACACGCCGAGCGTGGTCGGTACACATGGCAGAGGAAGCTCGCTAGCCGGAAGTGTGAGATTCAACGCGAGACACCCGACGCTGCAGCATCAGCATTCTCATCAGCATCAGCATCAACACTCGTTGCAGCATCCGCATCAGAGTCAGCATCAGGCTCACCACCAGTTGTATATCAACACGTAAAAGTCTTGTTGCAGACGCTCCGGATGCATAACTTCTTGTTCCCGTTGATTCGGTGAGTTTAGCCGTTTCAGTGGTACACTTTTGTGTAAAAGGATTGTGCTAAAATTGTTGAGATATCTTATGAGAATCGGTTTTTAAAGATTTTTTAATCGGATAAAATATTTGTTTGATTATTTCTAGTTTTTTTGCTGTTTCTGATAGAAACTTAATTTATCTAGAGCTTTAAGTTAAAAGTAGTTTTACCGAGATTTAAAATTCTGGTTTAGCGTGTTGCTCGGTGATACGTACTTGGCAATGGCGGCTCGTAAGAATTTGTAGCGGCCAGGATGTAGCAATATCGTTAAAAAAGATTAAGATGATTCGAAGAAATTATATCGTTAATAAAAGTAAAGGTAGTTATTTAGAAACTATTATAGATTATAAATTATAAATTATTTAGTAGGTTAGCATGATCGATTGTAAATAAAAAAGTAAGAGTTTTTAGATAAATATATATAAATTTAATAGCAGGGGTAATAAAAGAGGAACATTCATTTTACACTAAAGAGGCTATAATCCTGCGGCCTTTATGGACGAGCCGCCACTGGTACTTGGTATACAAGGAATATGAAACTGAACGTATACATTGTCGATAAAGGATAAAAAAATATTTTCTAGGAACCTTTTGCCCAGACGTCGTAAAGGCAGGACTACGTAACGCGCGTAATTCGGTTAAAATGAAAGAACGAGTAGCGGGAAACGTGGGCCGCGTGAATCGTTAAAAGTTCCGATTCCGCGCTTCCGCGCGTTTTATCTTGCTAAGAAGTTGATAAAAAAGTTCACCTACCGGAGGTTAAAGTTCCTCTCTCCTGTTCCTCTGTAACAGCGTTAAAAGTAATTTAATAGGAACAATGAATTGGCTAGTGGTGCGCGCGCACGCGAAATCTAGTTTTTTCCGGCAGATACGAAAGATACGCTTTTAAGAGATTCTGTATAGTTTTAATGATAACGGTTGGGATAAGCAGCGGAATTCAAGCCGGCAGATTTAAAGTGGCGATTTTATAAAACGAGAAGAAAGTGCGACGTTTACAAGCTTTCTCACGATTGTTTATTATGTTCTCTGTTACAGATTACGGTCAGAGGAGATCGTCAACGAAAGATATAAAAATTGTTCCGTGGCTCCCTCTGGCGACTAATGGTCTAAACAACTTCGAAGAAAACTAATTTTATCTTTATTCTATGTAAGATACGTCCTGTGTATAGACAAAAACCTAAAGCGAAAAACTAAAAAGAAAAAAAAAAAAAAAAAAAAAAAAAAAAAAAAAAAAAAANTTATCGATCAAGACGGGGAAGAAAAAAGAAACGAAACAAAAGAGAAAAATGAAAAGAAAGGGAAAAATGTATACGCGAAACTCGGTAACAAGAGTTTCTTTTCCTCTACCTGTTAAGGTGGGTAGTGTTCAGGGTATCTCGAACGTTGACCTTACATTAGGCACTTGGTACTTACTAAGGTTCATGTGATTTAAACAAACGATTGTATATCGTCATCGAACAGAGAGGAACGGAAAGTTATAGGAGGCAAGCTTTCTTTCGTTTTTCCTTCTTCAAGTAGCAAGAAAACTCGGCTGTGGAACGTATCGGTGTAACACGTGACTCGGTGAAACTATCGAAGTTCCGTTGATACCTGTGGATACACTAGCTAGTAATTTATTCTTGTCACTGTAACTTTTTATCTCTAGTTTCGCCCCAGACACAGAAACGAGGACTTTGGGAAACTTTCAGAACGATTTTTTTTTTTTTTTTTTTTCGTTTAACGACACGTGATGCTAACAGCGGTTATTAGAATTTTTTTTTCCTGATCGTTGAGTTTGGTCTCTTGAAAATAAAGCGTGTGTTTGTACAAATTCAAGGTACTCGACACCATTTTGTTACCTGTTCAACCGATACGCGTATCCTTCCTCGAGATCTCTCGCGCGTGTGTTTGATGGCGCATCCGCTTGCGATCGACAGGAAGTATATTTTATAACGAAGAGTAAAAGCGAAAAAAAAAGACTAAAAATAAAAAAAATGGAAACTTATTCACGTGGTCCAAGTAAAATGAACGAAAATCGAGCGAGGAACGACTCGGAAATTTTGTTGTAGATTTACGAGAAAAGAAAAGGAAAAAAAAGCAGCACTTCCGAACTGCAAGTAGAAAATGTGTAATTTTTGTTTCCGTTGTTGAATTGAAGGAAAGCAGAGTAAAATAAAGAAAAAAAAGAAAGAACGAGGAAGTTGAAAAATAATAATAAAAAAAAAAATAAAAGACTAACGGCGTTGTACAGTCGATAATAATTTATCACTCAGTCCAATTGTAAGATTGATTTAGCAGTTAAGGGTTGGATTAAGAATTCCCTGTTACATATTAAGTTACGTCGGTGTAGCCGGTAGATGCTACTGCGCTCGTAGGGACGGATATCAGCGATTTCTGTTAAACGAATTGAATGTCGAGCGACAAGCACGATGTAACAATGTTTCCTCTCCGCGTCGGAGACACCGTAACACGAAGGATTGAACTTCGCGCACAGGCCAGCATCTTTCTTCCGTTTCCTCCACTATGTATTTTTTTCTATTTCGTTTCTTAAGACCGTTCTTTCATATTGTTTTTTTTCTTTTCCATCCGTTGATTCGTCTCTTTGAATCGTCCTTTTTAATCGTTGCGTTTCACTTTGTGTATGTACGCGTTTCTTTCGCAATGAACCTAAGGTACAAAATGGTACTTTCTACCTTCTTCACTTCGTAATATCGATAATAGGTTTAATAAGCGATCAGCGCAGTGTATATGTTTATATGGACATTGTAAATAAGGTATACGGGCTCGTCGTGAGTAGATTTAAATTCGTTGCGATAGAATCCGTGCAGATTCTATCCGAAACGCACCGGGATTCATGTGTAAACAGACATTGATACTTGCACGCGCGAGCGCGTGTCCCCGATTACTCATCCGCAGACACACAGAGACACGTACACGCTCGTACACGTACACGTTCATACACGTACCTATCCTTCACCCTACCCCTTTGTCATTCTCAGTTGTAAATGCAAGACTCGTTTTTAACTTATGTCGAAATCTGTATTTATTATGTGAAACATTCCGCAGCAAAGAAGGTGATCAGTGCGAATGCGATCGATTTTGTGGGATTTTATTGCAATTTTAGATTAAAACAAAAAAAAGAAAAAACATAGCGCTGAAGAAAGAGGAACAAATGTAAATAAAAGCTTTTTTCCGAAACACCTTTATTATGTTTTTCCTGATTTTCTACGATTATGTTAATTGTTATATTAATCGCACAAAAAAGTTCTCTGTTCTTAATTTTTTTTTTTTTTTTTAAATAACAATACGAATTTAGAAAAAAAAAAAAAAATGGAATAAGGGAAAATATTTGAGGATGTGTTGTCTGCCGACCTATGTCGCGATGTAAAAGCAATTCTGTATAAATAACGCAAATATGTCAGGAATAATGTACATAAAAAAAATATTTAATAAACCTTATATGTAAAATTGTGGTTGTTTTGGTTAAGATTGAATCCACGAAGAGAAACGTAGGAAATAATCCTAAAAACATGGTAGGAATTTTCAGCCACGATTGCAACGATAGAACTGTATACTAATTAATACAGATTAAAGAACTTTTGAGACAAAATTCAATTTTCTGATACGCGGAATTCTAGAAAACATTTTATAAATATCAGCGGTTGTCAGCTTTACCGACTAAAGTCTGGTCTCGGTCAATTACGATTGGTTTCTGTTTCAAGACATTATTACAAAAGTAATTCAAATTATGCTCTTCAGCCGCCCAATTGTAGACCATGCTAAATATTAACCTAGTTCTATTTTTTATGAAAATACAGTAACAATTTTTTTTATGAAGTAGAGCGCAGAAAAGTAGTTGTACAGCCATCTAGCGACGAACAGTTAAAATAGGAAGAAAAATGTTCACGAATTTAATAGAAAAGTTTTATATCGACTTATGATTAGTTTGTAATATTTGTAATATTGTTACAGCACAGACGAGGCACAGAATATGTATACACAGAAGAGGTATAAAAACCTCGTCTGTGATGTAGACCTAAGATCCAATGCTTTTTTTGTCCAGGGTCTCAGGGGGCACGCGTGCCCTCTTACCATCTTAGTGTCACTCTCAATGTTACCGATTCACCATAGAATAAGATTACAGCATTAATTGTGGTTCGAATTAAAACTAAACATAGCTAAGAAGTTGCGTAAATTAAAACAGCCCGACGTGTGTAGTGTGGGAGGTTTAAGTAAAAACACTAAAACATCTCAATTATTTATGGCTGTGTAAAAAAATTCTGTGACAAAGTCACATTATTTTAAAGGGACCATCTAACGATAAAAGAAAATCTTTTCACGAGCTTGGTTTTTTATGAGATTCTAAACTTACCAATACTTTTTATACAGAGCCATATTTCTTTTTCATATTCTCATAGAATTGGCATTTCCGAATATCGGACACCAAGTCCCATAAGATGTTAGGTCTATCCTGTAGCTCGTCTATGGTTACAGGCATAAATACGATATTTTTGGAATCTCACGCTGTGTCCGATTCATCTTACATTTAATAATCCCAGGTTCTGTAAGCTGTCTTCCAAAGTTGTTTTGAAACTCGCTCGAGTCGCAGCCAGTTATCGGTCGCGCCGCGTCCGCGACGAAAGCGCCACGGTACAAATGGCGCTGTTAGTTCACGATCGACCTACGACATTGAGGGGGTCGCTTGGTTCACTTAAGCCGAGAGTAGTCAGTACACAGTGAAAATGGCGCCGCTTGAGTGAAGGTGGGTGATTCTGTGCGTGCGTGCGTCCGGAAAGTGCGAGTTTTCGGAAATGTGGCAGGATCTGGACGGTCTGGGGGGTGCGGGAGTAAATTCTGGTGCTCACCAGGTCGACCAGTTCGGCACAACAGGTAAGAAAATTCACGATAAACATAATACATTTTCTCCCAGTGAACAGCAACCTGGCAAAAGTCTAGGTTTTCCCTGTCAGAGCGCACGCGCTCTTTCTCCTTTTCCATTGTATACATCTCGTAAACAACAGGAAATTTCTTTTCCTTAAACGATACCCACAGAATCCGTTGAACTTAGTTTCTACCCTCGTAGTTCATATCTTATCTGATAAAGCGTCTCGGGTCCTTCGAAATCTTTTGAACCTTAACCCCCCCATCTGTCAACAAAAATGCAGCCTCCCGTAGCATCAAAAGAGAGAGAGAGAGACGTAGTGTGAAAGATTGAACGAGCAAGCGAGAGATTTAGAGGAATTCGTGGTTCTTGTATAAATCATTTTATATCCGTGACCAATAAATATCGCACAATATCCGAGGAAAATAATACGAACGATACAGGTTACTGATACGAACGATACTATATCTTTTCTGTTTACACTCGTGCATTTTCATATTAAATATCTATCGCTCGGTTACGCAAAACGCGGTATCGCGTGCGATACCACGGAAATTCAATAATGCTGTTATTATATCGTCGTTAACGTTATCAGCGACCACGGATTTCACCATAATTGGCGACAAACGTTTTTAGCGTCGTTATCTGTCTATCCTTTTTTTTCCGAAGACGATCAACGATTAATAGGGCAATTTAAATCTATCCAACCCTTAATAATTTGTGGAGCACGGCTATCGACCCCGTTACGCGTTCCTCGTGCCTTCGCCGAAGCAACAGTTTCTAATTGTTCCGCTCGGGCACGTAACCTAGCCTAATCCGAGCGGCGACTTTCCGTTCGTCGCGCGAGAGGAAGAGGTTAGCGTACCNACAGGAAATTTCTTTTCCTTAAACGATACCCACAGAATCCGTTGAACTTAGTTTCTACCCTCGTAGTTCATATCTTATCTGATAAAGCGTCTCGGGTCCTTCGAAATCTTTTGAACCTTAACCCCCCCATCTGTCAACAAAAATGNAAAATAATACGAACGATACAGGTTACTGATACGAACGATACTATATCTTTTCTGTTTACACTCGTGCATTTTCATATTAAATATCTATCGCTCGGTTACGCAAAACGCGGTATCGCGTGCGATACCACGGAAATTCAATAATGCTGTTATTATATCGTCGTTAACGTTATCAGCGACCACGGATTTCACCATAATTGGCGACAAACGTTTTTAGCGTCGTTATCTGTCTATCCTTTTTTTTCCGAAGACGATCAACGATTAATAGGGCAATTTAAATCTATCCAACCCTTAATAATTTGTGGAGCACGGCTATCGACCCCGTTACGCGTTCCTCGTGCCTTCGCCGAAGCAACAGTTTCTAATTGTTCCGCTCGGGCACGTAACCTAGCCTAATCCGAGCGGCGACTTTCCGTTCGTCGCGCGAGAGGAAGAGGTTAGCGTACCCGTTCGAATTACATAACCTCATGCGGAGGTCGAGCCACGGGATCATACGGTACCCTCGCGACGTAGCGCAGGTGGCAGAACGCATTATGAATGGCGTATGAAACGCGTTACACGATTTCCTCCTTCGTTTCTCCCCACCTTGTTCCCGGGGCATTTTCATGTTTACGCTCGCTCGGCGAACGGGCAAATTATACGCGACGGTTCTCGCATTATTCGCCGACGTTCATTCCTGTCTTATCAACCCTCTGTGATCGCATCGTTCCGAATCGGCCTTGTTACAGTGTACTGTTTCTTTCGGTATTCCCTTCAAATTGGACTTTAAATATCTGGTATTTAATATTTTACGGTAAAATCGATCGTATAACGCGTTGAACGTCGCGCCGATTTTTCTCGACTTTCCGCTATGCTGTGCGCTGTGATACTGATTGAAAAATATCTGGTCTCAAGGTAGTTAAGAGTCTAAGAAGAAAATTGTAAAGGCTTGCAAAGGAAAATCGTATCTTTGTTTAGTGTGATTTAATGGAACC
>SMSQ01026066.1:41238-69026 GCA_019453375.1 Ctenoplectra terminalis
ATAAAAGATATAAAGATAATAAAGTTAGGAAACGAGATTTAAAAATATTTTTAAGATACGAAGATACAAATTTATATTTCGATAGTTTATAAATTATTCTAGGACCACTGGCTTAATATCCGATGCAAGCTGCGTAACGTAAGTCCGTTGTGCTTAAAGGTTAATGCTTTGACTCGGGTGGTAGTATTCTTGCCGCAGCATTTAAATTGCTCGAGCGTCGTCGCTGGTAATACTATTTAAGCAATTATACAATGTGTCTCGTAATTTATACTACAGCTGAAAAGAAATTTCAGATTAAAGTAATTTAGGAACGTAAGATAGCGTTGAAAAAAAAATCGACTTAAAAAGTATCGAGTAATAAATTCCACGCGATTTCAACTTGGACTGACTTAACGAAACAGAAATATATACCTTCACGGTACACCCTGTATAACTCTTCGCGATCCTTCCCGACTATCTCGTCACGTTATTCATTCTTTCTTTTTAAACGATCGATACGATGGAAAATCCGTGTCTATTATCACGCGTCTGCACGTGTCGTTCTTACTTGTTTATAATTAAAGTATTAATTATAGGGATAACATACTCTAAGAATATAACGATTAATGTCAAGTTCCATAATTATCTTACATAATCACTTTAACCTTTGCATAATGTATTCCAAAAAAAGATTACAAATTTGACAGTGAGTAACGACTGCTGAAAATAAAAATTAAAAATAAACGATAATATGTATGATTTAGGACTGTTGATATTATTACTGTACCGGTTATCCGAACGAACAAATTGGATATGGACACGGTCGAGAATCTCGTTTCGAAGTCCGATCATTTTTCAGTCGTGTTTTTATTAACGTTGGCGATAAATAGAATAAGCTGCAAAAAATTGTGTCGAGAAGACAATACCGTGTCGTCACTCTAAATATAAAGCCCTGTAACGAGTTTTAACGGAAGATTACACTTTTATGCCATCTGATTCGCGTATCGTCTCATTTTTAATTAATTTTTTCACACTCGAATAATTATGTACCTATGATATTATAATATTAATATTAATTTTAACGTTATATTATTCGATATTAATTGCAACGTGTTAGCTATAATATTGATACACACGTATCCCGGTATATCTCGGATACGCGGTTCAAATCACTAGCCTTATTGACAGTATAATTTAGTGGCGTCCCAACATGTTCCACCGAGGTTTGCAGAAATCGGTTCAAGGTGTTCACGATAAAAGCTCTTGTTTGCCACTTGTTCCCCTTCGAAGTCTAATCCTATTTGCGTTTATTCAGTGCGTGTACCACGACCCCAGCCTTAATTCGAAAGACCTATTTTTAGATCTGTCGTTAAATTGCTCCTAATGAGGCCCCTTCCTTGGCCAGGCTGGCACCGAGGATGCGCCATTGTGTTCGAACGCTGCTCCAACCGATACCGATTACGTTCAATCAAGTTCACGATCAATTATTAATCGTTCGCATCTGTTCGTTTAATCGGGCCGGGATTAAGCTTCTGTTTCTATTTTGTGTCGTGACACGCTGCGGGATCGAAGAATGGTATACTTGTTAATCATTCTCGAGCAACAAACGAATCTCTGTTAAAAATTGGTTTAGTATAAATTAAAAGAAAACATTTGTTTCTTTGCTGTCCCACAGTGGGTGAATAGAGATAATAGGAAATTTCTAATCACACATTTTCCTTGAAGTCGGTAGTATATTTTCTAATTTAACATTGTTTACCACAAAAGCAACGCAATTTAGAATTAATTAAGTTTCAAATGAACTCTTGAGAAAGAATTGATTCGATTCTTTTGAAAGAGAATTGATTTAGAATTGGTTAAACGCGTATTGACCTTTAATTAACAAAGGTACACTATTGATCAAAAGTTTGAAACCATTTCGTGGGTTGCAACCATATTTGAATTTCCCGATAATTTTCTTACGAATTAAAATTATTGTCGTAGGTATTAACAGCAGTCTCCTTTATCCAGATAGTTTTTTCTTACGGAAAAATTTTCTAAAGTAACAAAATTCTGAACTTTTTATTCCTTTATATATTTATTTCTTTTTTAATTCTTGCGTTCCTTGAAATGCACAATGGTTTTAAATTTTCTGATCGGTAGCGTACGTTATTGTACACTAAGTAAATTGTACGTTATTCATCTTGAAAACATAATATCCATCGATTTGTAACGGTCTTTTATAATCGTTTAACACAAAGTGTTTCACGATAATCAATTAGTCACGTAGC
The DNA here is from genome assembly GCA_019453375.1 of Ctenoplectra terminalis. Classification (NCBI taxonomy): domain Eukaryota; kingdom Metazoa; phylum Arthropoda; class Insecta; order Hymenoptera; family Apidae; genus Ctenoplectra; species Ctenoplectra terminalis. The sequence continues at coordinate 43,488 of SMSQ01026066.1, forward strand.
AACGTGTACGCGTAATAAGATTGCTCTCTTCTGTTGCGCAGAATTGACGCCCGAACACCAGAAGATTCTAATAGACATCAGGCGAAAGAAGACGGAGCTGCTGCTCGAAATACAAGTGAGTCAATTGCCCTATTTCTCTTGCCATCTTCTTCGCGACTCTGTTTCGCGCGAGATGTAACTGCGAGAAAGAATTTTCCGCCGTTTCATCCGATATCTCGGGTACCAAGACTTTGTTATTGACCGATGCAGAAATTTGCATCGTTCTGCTTGAAATCTACTCGTGTTCATTGGCTCGCAAAGAACGTGTCTTATCGAAACCTAGTTTATGCGATCTATCGATGTTAGCAATAATAAATTGGGTCATTTTCAACGTTTACAAATTAAGGCAATCGATAGGAAAATATTTAGAATCATTTATTTCTTCTGTGCTAGATGTTTCACTTAAATGTAGCTATCTAATATATTTTTCGATTACAGAGACACGAAAAATATTTTTTGTACAATTTAAACGGTGTCAAAGGACGAGTATACAGTAAACTCCCGTATAACGTGAATTCCTACGATACACTAAAGATATTGGGATTCTAGTATAACGCGTTGCAGGTATAATAAAATGTGGGAATTCCCTGTTTACTATAGTCGAGCATAGACTTTATTATCTTAATAGGACAAACCTGGAAAATAAAATCGGACAGGCCAACAATCATCTCAAACCTGTTATTTGTATTATTCCCTATAAGACGATTCCATAGAACGCGTTGTACGGAAGTCTGCTGTGCTACAAAAAAAAATTTTTTCTTTCTTTCTTTTTTCTTTGTTTTTCTCTCTTCAAATGAGTGTTCGTTGTTTTTCTCTTGAATAGTGTAATTGATATTAAAATTCGTTCAGAGAGCGTGCAATGACATAACCTTAAAATGACCATCGACGCCTAAAACTAAGATTAAGCACGAAATTAATTTTTCGTATAATCTTTGTCTACACGGAAAATTTCATTTCATACTTTCCGTTATAAAGAAGTTAATAAAGTCAGCAAAGGTGAAAACAAATATTGGACGCGTAACGAGCCGTAAAACAGGGGCACGATAATACTTGCAGAATTGAATTGAAAGAGGTTAAAAAAATCGCACGTTCGATATAGTACCCTTGCTGTATTTATTATAATTATTTCACGGAAGTTGATGATCCCGTTATCGCGAACAATAAATACAGCCACGTTAGAACCATGATCCAGTTTCTCGGCTAACTCTCTTATCGCAATAAGCGAGAAATGATTTCACTCATCAGTTTCGTCTAACAGAGTGAGTCATCGCCTAATATACTCTATTTGGAACGATTTCTTCTTGCAATAATCGCGATAAAACAGTCGAATCGAAAACATCCTCTTGGTTGTGGAGTGTACACTTCCGGTGAGGATGGCTATCGGTTTATATTGTTTCCCTTATATACCTGGGGCAGGTGCATCGAGCCATTTTACCCTGAAACCTTTCCTCGTTGTATCGTTATTCTCGGAACCCTAGGAATTATGGAAAGGTGAAAATGGCGTACCATAAGTCTAAATAAGTCTTCTGTCTGCAGAGTTTGTTAGTTTTTGCATTAGCAACTTAACACGTTCGCGGACAGTAAAAGTTTCAGCGAGGTGCAAAGATTGACAGTGATTTTTTTTAAATTGGTTGTGATATCCGAAATTTGATTAAACACATTGTACAAGGGCAGTCAAATTATCATATTTTAATCGTTATATACAATGAATGCTATAGCATCCACGACAATACACATCATAAGGTTATATAAAATTAAATTCAAAATAACTGACTTCAAGATTTGAATGCTATAGCATTCATGTCATTCTGCATCATCGTGAAAATGAATGCTATAGCATTCACGTCCGCGAACGTGTTAATTAATAGAATTTGAAGTCTTGAATTTCAAAACAAGACAAGTGTATAATATCGTACCGATAATTGTCAAATGACCACCTTTCGTACAGTTAATCGCAAAAAAATCTACCAACCCTAGGTGTTCAGCGAATTTTATGTACGGTTATAGATTTGCAAGTAAAAAAGTAAATAAAATTCTGCTTTTGATAAATATTTAACAGTTTAAGTTTACCAGATACAAGATTTTCGCTAAAGTAAATATTAAAGCAACTGAAATAAAAATACGATTTTCACCGTTTCAATCTTGACTTATTTTACCGTTCAACGAAAGCGAAACTTATGCCGTTAAGTATTCCTCGTCGAACAATCGTTTTTCCCTATGAACGCTTCTTTACCGACAGGAACAATTTTCGCCGGGGTAGTCGAAGCGTATCGAGCAATCGGTTCACAGTGGGCTCGTCGCGTTTGTGCGCCTCTATTTTAACGTTCGTTTTGTTCGCCCGGCCTGCATTGTGCGTTTCTCCTTTTAAATCCACGCACAACCTGCCGTTGTCGCGCGCGCACCGTGTTCTCATTGTGATCCTGCGAGGCAGATAGAGGTTCCGAGGGAGTGGGAATCGTCCGTAGACGAGTCTCGGATAAAGACTGGTCAGGTGAATTTTTTTTATGCCCACGGATCCATCTATGGAAAGAGGATCTCGGGATCGAGCTTAGACCTCGTCGATATCTTCGCATTGAGTCGCCCTTAAGGCGCACGTTCACTTGAGAGTAAAACTATCGCGAGTTACTCTCCAGAGTATTTCTCGCGAATGGTCATTGCGTTTACGAGTAACAGTCTGAGAGCGTTCTTCAATTGTTGTTCTCTCGTAATTCGGAGGATAAAAATTCTCGAAGCTGTTCTCAAATGGATACGCGACTTAAGAGTTTTCTCGAGAGCAACCATTGCAAGAAATTCAAATGGATACGTAACTTAAGCTTCTCTGAGAAAAATCTTTGTTGCTATTTTGCAACGGTTAGTCTAGTTAGAAGAATCTTTGACTTTGTAAATTTTTCTACAATTTTTTAGCTTTTAATTTGTCGGATAATCGTCGAAAATTGAAGTAGTTGGAAAATGAGGATCTATCGACAGACCGGCATTACGAAAAAAATGAATGCTTCCTCTTAATGCACGTTCAGTGAGGATTTTTGCTGGAAATATCGCAGATTGTAATTCAGTGGGTTGGGCAGCTAAAATGGACGCGAGATATTTATTTCATCTTTACAGTAGAAGTTCTCGTCGGGCAAAAAATGAATCTGTGGGTGGAGATTGCCTAAGGACAATAGGCTGGATACTGACAATGGAGCTTTTAAAAACGGGGATACTAAATAAAAGTGCAACGTACCACGGCGGACATGAATTAAAACTACTCCGACGAAATAAATTATATTTACGTAACACAATGCCATGAAATGGTGAGCTAACAGGGGGAGATACATTTTTTTTGAAATAAAACTTAAAAGAGTATAAAATGTTAAAATATTTCGTTACGGAAATATATTTTCGTTAAACGAGTTAAATATTTTTAAAAATTATTTAAAATAGATAAAAGAAATATATAATACACAGGCAAACCTTTGTCTATATTTTTAACGGAAAATTCCCCAAAATGTACCACGGTAAATTTAAAAAATTTGAATAAGAAATTACGAATCGGTCGTTTCAACCACTTTGGTAGTTCTAGTGTTAACAAAAGAGGATAGTACTGTTATCCCAAGGTACCGCAAATACATAGATCGTAAATTCGAGAATCCTCAAAATTGTACGAAACGTGGTACCGTTAAAGGCCGCCGCAAGGCGACCGAATCGTAATGACGCGCACGTTAATGGCCGGAAATTCGTAGGGAATAAAAAGCTTGTGAAGTATCCGCTCGTTCACAGCAATGGGTACTTAATGTTACACGCTAGAGACATAGTTCATGGTGCAGATTTCTCCTCTCGTTTACCTCGTTCTGCGCTTCTCCTGTCCCCTTCTGTCGGTAACAATAGACTTTTTACTCGTTTCCTTGCACTTACCGCGAAGCAAACCGTTATTTCTCGAGGGAGGAAGACGTATAACATGGAGGAAATTGAGTAGACGACGGAGTGCTTTGTCAGGGAAACTCATTACAAAGGGAAACAGGGTCCAACGTCTTCGGTTGGAGACGTAAAATGGACAGGAGAAAGCAACGAAGTAGTTCCGAAGTGGCGCATGAAGGGTCGTGCTAGACAATTAGAAATGTTCAATTAGTAATTGTGATTGTCGTCGAAGAGACTGGTGCCTCCTCGCCAGATGGCGGTGCACTCTGGTTCCTTCAACTTGAAATAGCAGTTATAACGTAAAGCGAGTTCCATATTTTATTACGTGAAATGTCTACCATGAGCTGAAATATGGTTAATAAGTAATTACGATGGTTGTTTCATACCGGGTTAGTAGATTCCAATTTTGAAATTTAATACCTAGATGAGAACAATCTTCAGCTTTTTAATAACTTTGTGAATATGGGATATTTAATAAATTTTGTTAAATATTTTTTCTTTTTTATATAAAGTAAATTCGTTTGGTACGTATCTTGTGTAAAATTTGCAATGGTAATGCAGTCGCTGGGTTTCTGCTTTACCATTTACTTTAGTTCGTTAACGTGAAACGAGAGGGCGCCGCGTGTACGATTCGATCAGAAGTTTATAAACGTAGAATTAGAATTTTTTTTTTTTTAATTTGTTAGAAAGGATAATCTCAATTTGTGACATTGAGTGACCTCGTGTACAGTTCATCAAGTTCATTCGATCACCTAGGACACGGGTAGGTCTTATCGTTGAATAACACGAGCAATTATCATTCATATTCTCTAATTACTATGAACTGCGAAAGGAATATTCCATTTAGATAGTAGCGTGTCGCAATTTTTAAATCAATATTTTAAAAATCATTGAAAAACGCGAAAAATGTCTCGTTTCGTGCGTGCTTTAACCTAATGCACCACGGTCGAATATTTATTTACTCGTCGATCGAAGCTCTGAAACTCCACCCAAGTTCATAACCTTTAATATCAATCTTTCAACATTTTACAAACAATTATCAATAATTTATCGCGCATTATTGTCGTACGTCGTATTTTAATAATTAAATTCAAATCGTATAAATCATACACGTTGATAGCTGAGCGGAGAAGGTTTATCGTGCGAAGCTCGTACGCTTTTCTTTTTTCATCCGAAGTTTTTTTTCCGTTAGTAAGCACCGAGTGTATTTTATAGCCGAATTACGTTGACCAAATGGCCAGTTACCTCAGAAATTCTACGATTTCTATCTTTGGCACCCGGCACGCGTACATATCTCCCCTCACAAAAATTCCAGGATGTCGTCTTTACGATAAGACATTTCCGTGATAACCGATAGGGTTCCGCTTATTCGTACGTATCGTTATAATTTTCATAAAACAGCAGACGTTCCCTGTTTTAATCTGTTTGATAAACAAAAATTTGATTATTGTAAAGATAAAATGTGGAACTTCTTCAGAAAGGAAATTGGTTACATTTGGAATTAAATAACGAAAAAAATGTTTAGGTCAGGCCAAGCATGTTCGTACAATTACAAGAATTAGGTATTCGAGTAAAATTCATAGTGACGCATTTAATTAAAAATATACAATTTTGCATTTACAGTTGGTCACAAAAGTATTCGACCACTTCAAATATTAACGTTATTTCTTTGAAATATCACTTCTTTTTCGTATGTTTCGTAAAATAAGTTCTTAAATATCCGTCGAACACAGATTTAAATTTTCTTATTTGCAAACCTATAAACGTACACAAAGTTCGCTAAATACTCAAGAGGGTTGGATGCATTTATGACCAACTGTATGTCATTGTTGTTCGAGGACCGGCTACGTAATTCATACTACTGAAATGCCCGCGAAATTCAAACCGTACATCTGCATGAAACCTATAATCACCCATCACCTTCTTAATCGAAAGTGAACGATGTTAAAAAAAAAAAGAAACTGGTATAAATTTCATTTCAATCATGCTATTATTGACAGTTCGCGGGTTTCATCTTCCATTTAATGTAATTAAACGTAAATCAAGGTATCGTTCATTCTCATGACACTCGTACGGACTCTGTTGTAACCGCAACAAGGTTGCACCTATCAACAAACAACAGTCTGGTACCAACGCGTCGCGTATCTCGTCACACTCGATCACAGTTCCAATTACAAACATCAATCTACACGTGAGAATCGATGCCAGAAACGTTTTTCGTCATTCGATACATATATTTGTCTCGCCTGTACGTCACCTTTCGGTGCGTTTCGCAAGTTGATAAACGTAAACGAACGACAACGAACGAGAAAGAACGAGAACGAACGAAAACGAACAAAACAATCGAAACGAACTTAAACATAATTGACGGAAGTGAAAAAAGAGGACTAGAGTGATCGATAAAGTCGTGTGGTGAATTTCTCGCGAGGTTCTCGCGTTCGTCGGTCTTAAATGGATTTAATCGATTTAGCGGTCCGTCGTCTGATCCACGTGGGTCCTGACCCTCGACATCCATGACGTCAAGCTCTCGTCGGGGCTGCGGACGAGGTTGGATCTGCTGGTGGTGCCCCGTTATCTGGTTCTGTCGCGGCAAACGAGCCCGAAAGGTGAATTCTCGTTCTGATAAAGCTTGTTTATACGATTTCGCGTTGCTCGTATAATGTGTGTGGTTGCAGTACTGCCTGCGCGCTTTCCACGTTACACCAGTTTCTGCGATTTTTATTTTTAGTTGAACTTGATACTAATCGCGAGGGAGAATTTTGTTACTTTTTATTCTAATTTTTGTTACTAACTTGTATTCTATTGATTGTGACGTTGAGTGCATTAAGATTGATTTGAAATCGATTGTTGCTCAAGGTTACTCTTTTTTTTTTTTTTTTTTGCCAACCTGAAAAAATGTTGGCGACTTAATTTTTTTCAATCGAAACAACTTTTTGGTAAAACCTAAAATTAAAGAAAACAAGATATCGTGTGACATCAGAGTTGAATGATGTACCAAAGGTGGCTCTTCGTCGACCTTGAGTAGCAAGTTGATTTCGAGCGAACTACCATTGACTTCGGTTACAATAATAAATAACTAGTAAAAATATCAACGCAGTATTTGAATACGTGCGAAGACAATCACGCGTCGATCAAGAGTGATCGTATTGAAAATTGAAATCATCTGGAAGGAGCGAGCAAGTAAAGCATAAATATTTACTTAAGTTTGAGGTCGTTCTCGAGGTTGCTTATTACTCTAGCGATGGAAATAGATTCTTTCCCCGTGATTTCTGTGCGAAGGAGAATGGTGAAAGTCCCTTGCAATAGCATCAGAGTAATTATCGTAACATCGCAAAAGTATTTTAATTAATCTCTCTTTTTTTTTTTATTCATTTTAAACTAAATCTCCTATCTTCTCAACTTGCAATAGCGAACGATTGCAAATCAGTGTAAACGTTCCAGTTCGAAAATAACCGTTTACAGTTGGGGTTTTGTTTCGAAACCGTGTTACTAGACCTGTTGATTCAACGTATTTTGCCAGTCGATTCTCGAGACGTAGAAAGTTCAATTCGCACGCGACTTGGTCACGGAAAATATGAAAAGCAAGCAAATGGGAATCGGGTCAGTGTGCCTGGAAGCGACTCCCGCGATTTTATTAGCCGCTACGAGCAACATCGTGCAGGAAAAAAGAACCTATTTTCACCGGCCATATCTCCGACTCATCTCGCGTTCGATTCTTTACGTTTTCTCCGCGCGTTCATGCGCCGAAGTTTCGAAAACTTTCCCCTGGGCTTCGCCCCTAGAAAGTCCTCGGCTTTCGATTTTCTAAACCAGAGGAACTCACGAAGTCTCCTCAGATTTTTATGAAACTGCAGATCTTAAATTAGACTTCCATAACCCATCGGAGGGATCGGTATAAAGTTACGGATCGTACGGTTCCTGAGGACCTACGGGAGAGTCAGTGTTGGTGGAATCCCTCTGGTGGTGGCGGAGCGTAGCAGAAGGGTCGCCATACAAGTCTCCATTTACTCTATCCGTGTTTTCGTTAATTGTACGAGAAATTTAGATTGAAAAAATAAAAAGAAACGCGTAATTATGTAAAAAGCTTCGCGAAATATTGGTATCTCATTTTCAGTTATACGAAATTGTTCGAGTCAAAGCACGAAATATAGAATATCGAGATAAAACGTTTCTTCTTCGAGATGAAATAAATGAATGCTCGCCGTTATAAATGAACCTGTAAAATCAGGAAATTAATTTTCCTCGGCATCGGTGATATTCTCGTTTTTTAAGCTCGATACAGCCTCGAAGTTGGGAAACAGGCTCGCGGAAATTAATTATTTTAGAAATTGTTCGCTGCTCTCGCCGATCGAGTTACGTATCCGACGTTCCTTTAAATTCGAAACATCGGAAGAAATTGAGAATTCCTTGCCGGGAACCGTGGTGGAAAATTTGTGAGCGAAATTACGTTACCGTTTTATGCTATCGTAAGAGGGGATCGGTCGGATCAGATGTGATTGCAATCAAACGTGGCTATTTTTACCTGTGAATTGAATAGCTCGATGATGACGATACGATTACTTCCGAGAAATTGTATTGCGCGATGGTGGAAAGAAATTCGCGTACGAAGTTGTTTTAAGGGAAACACTGCATCAATAGGATGATATTAAAAAGAACGAAACATTTTATAACACATGGAATTTCACGTAGGCCAGAGAATACTAATATTTATTAATGTTTTTTTTATTAATACACAATTATTGTATCAATGGCGACCATCACGCGGTTGTTTTTTTTACACGTACAGAAAAATGACGAAACGATACTAGTTATAACGTTCGAGGATACAGTGCACCTTTTTTTTTTAATTACACGTTACATCACCCCGTGTTCGGAACTTTCCTCATATTAGGCAACATTCCTCTACCGTTTAAATAAAATAAATATAAAAGCAGATCGAAATATCGGAAATTTAACACAAGTAATATTTCTTCTTAATTAAATATTTTCAAACATTTTTGCTTGGTTTTGAAATACCGATATGAATGTTTAAAAAGATAAAAAAAAAAAAAAATTAAAAAGCACGTAAAAAAACGTTTTTCATATTTCTTTAAATTTATACATCATTTTAGGCGAAGTCATTCCTCTTTACAACCGTTTAATGCGACGGTTTAAAAAAAGTAAATGGCCGCGAGTGACAGTCGACGAGCACCCATTTAGGAAGCTGACGTATCGATGCAATAAACGGTAGATCTGCTACGTAGCGATGTTAATGGATAATATGAGTCATAGAACTCGTCGTTCCTTGACTACGACCGAATGCTGGTCTCTCGGTTATAGTCACACAGGTTCGCGTAAATGATCTTCCATCGACACGGAAAATCGGATGTTGTAGCTAAACGTCGAAACTGCGCAGGGATCGCGGTTGAACGCATGTAACAACGGACATAAATCGTTCGCCTGCATATGGCATTCCCCGATGGGAGCGAAAGGGCGAAATTCATTACACTTGTGCGCGCATTTTCGTCGAGCAACAGCACACCGGGTTTGGTGTATCGTGTTTTCGTGGAATTATTTAAACCCGTGAAGCTGCTTGTTAATGGATAATTAGCGTCGTAACGCGTGCACGCGATCGAATAATTTTATCGTGAAAGTGAGCCACAATCGATGGTCGAAAACCACTCAGCATACATAAAAAAGATAAACATCCTGTTCGTTAGATTTTTCCTAACTTAACTCATTGCATTCCAGTTATCATTTTTTTTTCATTTCAGCGCAATGCTTTAAGATTTCACAATAATCTTGTGAAACGTAAAAATATTTAGACGTGCGAAGAAAGTATTCGGTACACTTCGAACTCTTCTATTGAAAATATCTTTGTTAATAAATCTGTTAACAATACAGTATTCCATAATAATCTAGCTTTCACTCGAAACGCATTCAAATTGAAGCAAAGTTTTAACACTAGATTTACGGAATCCGTCAATTTGACAGATTTCAGATTTCAGGCTTAAGTACAATAAGTACGCATATGTCAGATACACGCTCAAACTGGAATTTAAACGAAAAGAAAGTAAGGTATCGAGCTAAACTTTGTGAAGCGTTGTGCTCGTAAAGATGGTCCAATCGATACCCGTAAATCTAACGTTAACCGCTGGGTTGAAAAAATACATTGTCAATAAAAATCATAAGTCCACGGTGTATAAATACTTTTTTCAGTAACCATATATTCAACGTGTATTTCGCCAGAATTAATCGCACGAAGAGCAAAACAAATCGAAGCAACTTTCGTAAGGGGTGTGCGCGCGCATCTGCGTAACCATCACGCGATAAACGCGTGCATGTTGGGTCAATCGTCCCGTTCACAATGCAGCTGTAGCAGGTGCACCGACGAGACGTTTTGAATTGCGTTAAACACGGTGATCGAATCGTCGATCGATCGTTTCGCGAAGATATCGAAAACGCGACGAACGCGTGTTCCCTGCTTCGCGACGTCAAGGATACACGCGCGATCCGTTTCTTGTTCGATTTTTCGCCGCAGGATGGGGTGGGGGAGTCAGCCGATAAAGAAGAGAGCAAAGTCTGCATTTCTTTCAATCGTTTGTGGCCATGAATCACGCGGAAGGAATTCGATTCTTTTCTGCGACCAACAGATTTCGCAGTCACCGAATCGACTAACGATCCTTCTTTCGTTTGTTGCGTTTCACAATATTTATCGGCCGTTTAAAAGTGGAAGCCGAATTAGAGTAGCGTGACGTCGTTATTTACAAACGGAATAAGCATTCGAGGGACAGTGATATACGCAGCGTCCCGGCGTTTACATTGTAATTCCAGTGGCAGCGCCGCCATTGGTTTCATTCGATCCACGCGCTCGATTTTCAGCGTAATTTCTTCGATACACCGTGATTAATTGTCCAGCTATTTGGCTGTTAACTGTTGGAAAAGTACGGTGTTTAACGATACCGGAACATATTTTCGTTGTTCTTCGATTGAAATGATTAATGGTAAGGTCCGTGTGAATTATAATTGATAATTTACGCAGCGTAATTTATCGTTAACCTTTGAACCAATAGGATCGAAGAAACGATAATCCATCCTTTAGAGAAACTTTAACATGTTATTTAATTTAAATTTTTCTAATCAATTTTTTTTAGCGCGCTCGACGCGGTTCAACGAATGCATGACGTCGAATTCGATAACGACAAGCAAAAAAAAGTATCGAGTATCGCATTCTTTGTGGGAATAATTGCATTATTAATAGATCAGTGAGTTTGCCATTGTATCCTGATTCTTTGTTCTTTATACTAGACCAGCATTTTTTCCCTCCTTCTGTTTTTTTTAACTATAAAAATTTTATCATAATATTTTCATGTCCCGAATATTATAATTGTTGAATTAGAACGCCATTCAGGCCATCGGGGCAGCAGTCACTTTAAATAGAATCGTTCGTTCAAGCTCAAGCGAGCGTCGTACGAGAAATACCGTGGCCGCCGAAGTAACGCGAAAGTTGGGCAAAATAACTTGTCGAAGTACGCCCCGACGAGCAGATAAAACGCCGGTCACATTGAACCGTGGCCTGTCAACGCCCTTCGCGACACCCAAGCGCCGCCAATTGATAAGCAGTCGGCGAAATTTCAGTCTACTCGGTTCTCGGAAGCATTCTTCTCACGATCCTCCGCAAGTATGCGCGACTGAAGTGTCCACTTGCTGTTGCCAGTGTGCTCGAATCAAATACTGGTGGAAGTACGACCTCAAATTTTAGCCGATTACGATATATCGAGGGACAATTGCAAAATATAGTCTTCAAACAATAAATCTAAGAAATTATTTTCAAACAGTGTCTGCATTCTTTCGTATGTTATTAATTTTTAATAATTAATCCATTCACTACTGTACTCCATGGGTTGAAGAGGCTGTTGGTACGAATACAATTTTTGCTAAAATAACAAAAATATACAAGTTAAAATTTATGTACGTTGTCCAATGAATTATGGTATAAACACGCGTGAATGAAAGTAATATTAATTCTGTGCTATAGAAAATGTCCGTGTACGATTTTAGTAAATGATTATTGAATTTGTGAAAGGGTTAACCTTAGAATATTTTTTGAAAAATATAATTTGCTGGAGAAAATATCCACCGTTTCTTAAGTATTTATTGATGCACCGATTTTCGCTTACCAATTAAACGTATCGTATTGTAACGAACTTTTGAAGCGAAATTACGGAAACTGCGTTTTTGAAGTTTTGTAAAAACAAGGAGAAATTGGATGGCGCAATTGAGAGCTTTCTGCGGTGTGCGCGCGCACGTTCAGTACTTTTGAATCGTACTCCGCTCGTAGAGTAGGATCGGTTTGACCTCGCACAAGAGCCAACGCAAACGTGGTTTACAGACTGATCCTTGCAATTGGGGCAGCTCGTACCTCGTTTTCGCGATGTGGAAAAAAAAAAGAAAAAAAATGCGGTGCAAAAAGGAGTAAAATGTTGCAGGTTGATTAAAAAGAAAAAATCCAAATTGCTGCACGTTTATTTTCTCTGCAGGTGCATCGGCGCAACATGTAACCGTGTACGGTTTTTACGTACGTTGTGCTATCATCTGTATTCACACATCGGTCAAACGGAAGACAATTTTTATTTAAACCGCTATTGACACAAAACTTTACGAGTGATTAAAAACCTTGAATATTTTACGACACTTTACGGTTTTACGAAGAAAGAATCCTCGTGTGGTTAATCGACGTTAATATATCTGTATATTATTGCTGTATTTTTTCAAGTATCTAGATAGATAGAGAACATTTCAATTTTTTAATCCGCAAGATAAAAATGAGCTATCTGTATGAAAATGTTTGTTGTATTACATTTTCGTACGTATAATCAACAGCGTAAACAATTCGATTCGGCTACTTTATTTAGAAGAAAACTATAGGCTGTCCCAGTTGCAAGAATCAGCCTGTATTCGCACACGCGTGACTGAGTTCACGGCACGTCCACCGCGAGGCGCCAGCGCGTTTCCAGTGCGACCGTTTACTCTAGCTCGCGAGTCGTACGTCGGCCGTCGCGCAGGGCGGATCGTTCCGTGGGTCTTCGTACCAACGATCTGACTAACTGACACGATCGCGTTCTTCGGACACGGTTACCGGTCGTTGCGTCGCAAAATTATTATCGCTACAGACGAATCAACCGTAAAATATAAAAAAACAAAAGTCAAACGATCCCACAAAAGTGTTTTTAAAGCGCGGGAAAATTAAAAAGAATATCCGCTCTTGTGCCACTGTTATTGTTGCAAGCTATAACTGAAGTTGATCGGTGTTGAATGAGATACGAGAATTTATTAAAAATTAAAAGATCGTATTCGAAGCTGATAGATTGAAAAAAATATAAAAAAAATTCCAATCAAGATTTCAAGAGCGTTTACCTACCAATTACGCGTGGTGCACGGTACGCATCGATGAAATACTGATCGTGGATCGATCGGTGGATACTCGCTCGGAAAGAAGTCGCATCCTCGGTTCGAGGTCGCTGAACCGTTGGGATCTTTGATCTCGAGCGTCGAAGTTTTCTGCCGATAAAGCGTTACGCATTTGCTCGTGACTCGAGCGATCGTTTTCGATCGCGTTTCGAGCGGTTCGCGATAGAATCGAGCGTCAATGTCACCCTCGAGACTGGATTCCTACGGTGTCGCGTGCAGCGCATGGTGTCAGAAAGTGTGGTTAGGTTGTTCCTGAAGGTATCACGGTTCGAACGAAGCGAAGAGGGCCGAGTGTAACGAGTTCCATTGGTTTCGGGAATTTGGCAACGCGGATTCGGCGACTAGCATGATTTTCACCGGCAGGTCGGTGGACGCTCTCGACGAGGTTCGGGGTAGCAACGTGCAGACGGATACCCGTCGGGACGTTAGCGCCGTCGCCATAGCCACAGGATGGTTCTCCAGTCTGCGCAGACCCGGCAAAAGGAACAAGAAGGGTTACCAAAAGCAGGCCAAGAGCGCATGGGACCTTAGCACATTATCCACGGTTAGTTGAACGTTCTGTCTGGCTGCACTTACTTCCATGAAACGATTGTCCGGGGAAGTTGAATTCCTTGCCTTAAATATAGGTTTTCGTGTTTTCCGTTTGCTTCGTGCGTCCCATTTTGATTAACTTGCTTTCCGTTTTTTTCTCTTTCTTTTTCATTCGATTACATCTATATGTATTTTGGGAATTTGTCTAATCTCTCGAGTAAAATTAATAACGTAAATCGTACATCGACGACTGGCCGTTCAAAAAGCGCGCCTATTTTTGAAATTTAAACAGCCGGTTCACCGATGGTTGAAGCACACCGCGACACGTTATTGTGTAACTTGAGATGTATACTTTAACGCAGTCGAATAATAGTCGGTTAGTGATGTCAACGTTTCTTCTTGAGTTTCTTCTTTGTTTATTTATCTTGTTCAGCGCGCGAATAGTTTATGTCAAACATGAATTCGGTTAATTGGTGGAAATTGAGATGTCTACCCAAAAGGAACTACGGTACATTTATAAAATTTCTACGAGAAATTGCGGACTAGTAACTTCGACTGGTTCGGTAGTTCCAGTGTTAAGTAAACATCGGGAGCTGCATTTAATACGAGGAAAACAACTTCCGGCGCCCGGAACGGTAACGGGGAGCCACGGTCGGTCGTTGCGATCAATCTCGACGATCGGTAATTGAAAAGCCGCCAAAAGGCACTTCCTAAATAAATCGCGACCGGTATTAAGACCAGAGGAACGGTATAAAATAAGAGTATACGGTGGCGCTCTGAAATTGGCCGACCGGCCAAATTTATTTCTAGGGAGTTAACACCGGCGGAGCCGACTCGATGTGCACCGATGCTCCCTAGAAACTTGTTTTCGTTTCCTTGAGAATAAATTTAATTGGATTTCATTCGACTAATGGGTGACATATTTTATAGGGGGGAAAAAAAAAATATATATATATATAAATTACGTGTAACGATTTTATGGATGTGTTCTACGTTCGAACGATAAAATGTGTTTAGAATGGAGATCTATCGAATCGTGTAGTTCACGTTTGGCAGCATCGCAAGCGTGATTTGTCAAACTGATTTATACGTGCATAAATGCTTTTTTTTTTTCTTTTCACGCGACAAGGAGAATGTTTATGAATGAATGAAACGAAACGTGTCGAGGAAACCGCATAACCGATAGATAAATGACGCAAATCGACCGTTTACAGTGGCAACGGGTTTCTTTCGCATTCCTGCACAAAAATATCGTTCCATGACGTACCTTACGTCACGAATCAAAGATCGTGCAGACGAACCAAGTCAGGGTGATTTATTTATAGAAAGAATCAGGATACAAATGTAGCTTGCTCGAATAGATGTCCATTCGATGCAGGTTTACATTGATCGATCCGGCCAATCATAACCTAACGTCTCGCCGTTACGCGTGCGATTATAATTATCCGTTATATTTCGCGCCTAATGTCGCTAACACATTTTTTCGCCTACGTTGGCCAAAGAAAAAAAAAAAAAAAAAAAAAAAAAACGCGTCGTTTCCACGTAATTGCGAGCTCGCAGAACTGTGGTCCAATTACGTAAGTTGTTAACGAAGCAGCAGCATGCCTCGATAGTTGTCGATAATTGAATCAGCGTTCACGGAATCGCGGTAACAGGATGATACATCGGTTTATCGATACGGTATTTTTTTTCTTTTTTTTTTTTTACCACAAAGAAAACATAAATTTTCTGTTATTAACCCATTGTACTTCCAAACCTTTTTAACATTCACTGTTATGAAAATTTAGCGCTGCTTCAGAAAGAAGGAAAAATAAAAATTATTAATGTTTGGAATCTTTTCATTCGTTCGGTTAATTTGCCTTGTTTAAAAGAGAAGAGAAAAAAATTTAATCAACGAGAACCGCTGAAAAAAAATACAAATTTCGCCGTAGCGACGACAGTGGAGTACAAAGGGTTAATCGTTAGATGTTTTTATAATTTTTTTATTTTTATTTATTTATAACAACAAATCGATTGAATCTCGGGTTCATAACCCATAGGGTCGCAATCCTTAAGGAGGTCATTTTAGTTATTTTTAATTGCAACTATTTTTATAGCAAATTCCACCACAAATATTTCCAGCTCATATTTATTTCATTACAACTACATTACAACTACATTGCAACATTGCGACAGGAAGAATTTCATAGCTCCGTCTAAATAAACAAATTTCGTTACCGTTACATCTGCAAACATTTTACACAAATCTAGGTCCTTCGAGAGGCTTCGAAGAAAGAAACACGAATTAAGCTTCGGTTCGTTCTTCGTCCATTGACAGTTTATGGATTTATCGAGCGTATCGAGACACCTTTGGGAATTATATAACGTTGTATCGTTACATGCGCCGCGATACATTTTATAATATCAGTTATTCAGCTTTGCGGTCTCCCTGACAATATTTTTAGGTTAATGGGGTGGCCGAGTAGCGAGCGAAACGCGAGCGGAAAGAGCGAAACGCGGGAAATAGAAATGGTGTTGGTCGTTTCAAAGGAAACGCGGTAATTTTTTCTTCTTTTTCTTTTTTTTTTTTTCTTTATTTTTTTTCTTCTTTATTTTGTACTTTGTTCCTTTTCGTTGGTCGACGACGTGTCGTTCGTACGGATCGATAGAACTGTCGCATTTATTCGTCGTGGTGCGTGATGTTAAAGCATCGAGCCTTCATAAATCGTCGGATAGGAAAAAGTATGTCGATCGGTTTCCGGGCTTCGCCGTTGGCTTGCACGAACCTAACTCTGCTTTTACATAAATTACGTTTCGCGACGAGCCATCGGAGCCAGCGTCGCCATTGTTGTGCGCCATGCGATTATAAATATTTTGAATCAGAAAACTTCCCGCTTTTGTGATACACATTTTCTGTGCGTGTAGGAAAAAAAATGTAATTAATAAGTGATTGATAAAAATAAGAGAAGCCACTTACACGATTAATCTTCAGAGCGTATACGAAGTTATTCAACGTTTTAAAGGTCTGATATTGAGAGTGGTTGCTGTATGAGATGATTGTAGCAAGGAAGGCTTCTTTGTTAGGGAAGATAACAAAAATGGCGGCGATGGGATTCAACGTCTGATGTTAAGCTCACAATTTCACAACAAATTAATCAAGCATGAACGCGAGCATGGTTATATCCTTAGGTTCGATCAATTTATGAGTTAAGAGACAATTTCCGCGTTCGAAGTCGCTGAAGTTTCATCTTTGCTGTTGAATTACGTAACGCTACGTCGGAGCATCCGTTCGAGATTCGTTCGTCAAAATTGTACCATAGCGGTGTGTTTTTAAACTATCAGCTGCATTCAATGTTTCCAGCGGATTTCTTTTTTTTTTTTTTCTTTCTATAAAAGGAAATATTTTTATTACGTATTTTTCACTCGAACTGCAAAGTCACTTTTTGTTTTTAAAGTTTGAACTGAATTTGGTTGTATTTCAAAGCACGGGAAGACAATTGTCGCTAAAAATCGCGCGAACTTGTTCACCAACTTAATATTTAGACCGTCGTACGATTGCAAACAAATTCGTCCGGCTGATATTTTGAGAAACGCTACCATCGTAATCGGAATTCGGCTTTAGATAGTCGAACGTCTAGAAAAATACTGTCTTCAACAGAAATCGATTAAAGAATATGAATCACTGCTGTCGCTTCTTGCTATGACACCTTCCAGATCTTTGCAACATCCGGGCGTAAATCGTTCAACAAACAAATCGTTTAATCGTCGCGTCATCGTCTCGCGATAAACGCGTCGAAATCCAGCAGCCTCGCAACGCGTGAAAATTTTATTGTCGGTTTGGTAATAGGAGTTCTTATCGGTAACCATCGTACCTGACGATCGTGCTTGTACGGTTGTTTACCAGCGAGGCCTTAATCACCCGTTTGACGTCAACAATTCCACGGTACCAGCGACGATGGCATCGTCTCGTCATCGAAGATTGCATAAGCCGATAAAACGGGGTCATTGTCGTTTCGAGTGTCCAGTTAAATGACCAAGATAATTGGATCGAACGACGTACAATCGGTGAAATCGGTCGCAAATGGCAAGCGACTTGGTATTACAGAAACGTGAATACGAATCTCAAATCACGGTAAGGGTCGTTTGAAGCATACTTTAGGCACACGAATAACTACAGCCTACACAATTCGCTTCGACCAAATTACAGGAAAGTTCAAAGGGTACTATCCTAAAAAATATAGAGAATTCACTGAATTAAGAAAAGAAAATACCGAAATGATGTTAATATAAATGGCTATTAACTCCGGAGCTATCGACGATTCGTCTTAACATTGATTGTATCTCCGCGTTTTTACATTTATTTCTAAAAAAAAAATGTTCTGTTTTAAGAAATGAACAAGATGATGATGCGCGGGAAGAGAATTTTTGCGTCCTGTACGGTTTTTTTTATTAACTATATCAGAATTCCACAATCGTGGACGAATGAAGAAGAAAGTTGAAAGTGGGAAACCGGAAAGAAAGAGAGACGATAAACAAAGAATGCAATTTCTGTTTCAAGCGTCGCTATACCTCTTTCCGTATCCGCTCCGCTTGTTCCCGCCTTTTGCGACCGACGCTCGTGTATCTGGGTTATACGGCTCCTTTTTGGACAGCAAGGGAAAGAAAAAAAAGAATACGGTTGGGTGTATGCCAGCTTCGGTGTGCGTTGCGACGACATTGCAGGAGAATGGAACGTGTAATTGGATAAATACGTGAATGGAGGAACTCGGTGGCGTTAAGATGGCGCGCGAAGAGGGCGCTCGAGTTTGAGGAATTGGGGCATTAATGTTGGAAAACGGTAATAACGATAGCGGAATAAAATTGCGCTTCATCGGTGGATCATTGAATGAAAGAGGGTGTAACGTGTAGATGTGCGAGCGGATAACGTGTAGATACGAAGATGTGGAAAATGTCGGTATGAATAGGTAATATGGTGGTATGAATCTAGAGAATGAAATGTCTGTAGGGGGAAGAGATTTGCGAAGTTTTGGAGGTAGAACTCGTGGATTTCTGCATGAAGAGATAAAAGGATTAAATATGAAGGAGGTAAAAGAACGGAGGATATGAATATAAAATATAGGAGTTTTCAACTATGAGTAATGAGAGGAAGATGATTGGTGTACGTTTTAAAGCGGACGTAGATGAAAGAATAAATAAACAAGCGTGGAACAGGATGGGCGAACAATTATACTCTTTAACGGACGAATTTAGTCATCTTGGGCCAAGATCGCCAAGGTTAGGGGTTAGATAGTATATACAGTGGTCGGGGACACGATATACTTTGCGATATTGGCATCGGTTGCGATAATATACAACGTTAACGACAACCAAGTTACGAGAAATAATAGCGTTCACATAACACTGCTATGCACCAAGCTTAATACACACAGCTGTATATCATCTCTTATGACGCTAAAGGCGAGATTAATTTGTTTTCTGATTACGCTGACGATTTGTTTGCTCCTCGTGTTCGGGTACCTACGGTACACGATGTTGCTGTATCCAAGAGATTTGATTTCTAAACACACGTCGCGACGTTCCAATTAATTCTAATAAAACTCTCCGATATTTAGCTGAAAAAAATTTAAATAATTTCCTCGAGTTTCTTTCCGTTCAAACGATCCTTGTATTAGGGTCAGTCCATAAATAATGCATCTTTTTCTTCTCGAAAGAAGTAAAACGTAATAATTGATTTGAAAAGATCAATCGTCAATTTTCCTCCATTTTTCAGAAAGTTCTTCACTCGTTTATTAATTTCTCGATTTCTATTTTAATACGTTATCTTATTTCATTCTGGATTATTCTCATGTTACTCATTGAATGATCTTCTACTTCATCAATGGGTGTTATTAAATCACATTCAACAAAGATACGACTTTCCTCTGCAGACTTTTAAAATTTTCTGTTTAAATTTTTAACTATTTTGCGATGAAATGTTTTTTAATTAGTATCACGGCTCACAACCTAACCGAAAGTCGATCAAAATCGGCGTGTCGTATAACGCGTTAGAGTTTATATTCCAATTTGTATACCAAGCTATGCAACGTTAAAAGCATCAATTCGCGTCGCGAATTCCCCGGTCACATCGTTCGCTTCCGTCTATTCGTGGTGCCGAACAACCGATACGCGGTATGCATATGAAGCGGGCGTAGATCGATACGTCTCCAGTGTAAACACAATGCCGCGCTTAGAGCCGGCCAGTGACACGTGTTCCGCCAGGGTAAACACGTCTACGTGCGTTCTGCAGATAAATATAATTTTCCCCTGCGACACATGTGTCCTTTCGAGCATATTGTCCAGACGAAACCACCCCCTTGGCGCTTGCACAGTCTACCAGAATTATGCAGATTCCAAGGTCCGAGTAACGTGTCGATTAATGCCAATAATTTTGTAGGAAGCACTTTTTAATCCATTCCGCTCTACTCTAATTTTCTTTAGAAGCTATATTTTAGATTAAATTTTATACTTTGGTTGATTAGAATTTTATTTTCATTTTGAACCGAAGCAAATTAATCGAAGAGATAGAAAATCAGAAACATTTATAATTTTTCTTTCTTTCCAAAAGAGTATTTCAAATTTTCACAATAGTCCTTAGGAAAGTTCAAGAGTGCAAAGTACATTTGTAAAAATATAAATCTTCGTAAAAATCCGTAGTCCGCTTGTATCATCGAGATGTACACTTGTTTTAACCCAGATACGAGTTTCCAGATTTTTTTCCATATAATTATTACATTCTCGGAGCAACATATTTTAGTCGTCGGACTAATTACGTAGAGTACATGTTACCGCTTTGCGTCAAAGCGCCTCAAACGCTTAATGGACGCCCCTAATATCGTTTACTAAACCAACCATCAGTGCTCTTGTTGTCCTATCAATTTTCAAGGTCCAGTCTCTCGAAAACAATATAAGATAATTCAGAGGAAGATCCCTAAGGTTTCCCGTTAAATTTATAAAAAGTTTAATACATATATATTTCTATTTATATCGTACGCTATGAAACGAGGGCTATTAAATAAGTGAAAATTAAATAAATCATTCTCCATCTACAAACACTCGATGCTAAAAAATCGGCGCCACTATGAAAAATATGAATCACGAGAGGGACAGCAGCGTCTCGGAGAATAATCGTTTGAAACTCCCAAAGTCGTTCGTCTTCCGTATTTACAGAACGAGGAGGATGGCGGATGTAATAAGAGAATTAGGCGGATATAAATTTGCCGAGTGACACGATCGCTACTCGGCTGAAACCAACGCAGATCCAGGAAGTGGCTCGATGGTAGCCTAATTCGACTAACGCAAGATACTTGCCTGTTAATTAGGCCTGAAGGCTCGAGAAAATTGCAATGGACAAATTCATTGGGGCATGACTCATCGTAACCCGATCGTCTCTCGGTAATCGAAAAGCCAACAAACCTCGACGACCATTGTTGGATTGATGTCTAATGGATGATTGGAGTACTATAGTTGTTTCTGGAAATTCCGATTCACTGTTGGCACTGATCTCTCTGTTTGCATAGTTCTCTGTCGAATCATCATACCTGGCCGTGCTTTATCCCTGTTTTTGAAGGAACGAATACAGTTTGCGATCTGTAAAAGCTACTTTGAGTCGCCCTTTGTGGCCAGCTAGGTCTCTGCGGGATGGCCTCGATGGTGATTGATTAGTTAGTTCAATTATACGAGTCTTTTATTTCGTTTGTACAAGGTTTTATGTGTTTCTTGGCAAACTAGATTGCTAATTAGTAGACTTAGCGATTCTTGGAACATCGACGCTCAATGCTTTTTTCTTTTCAATGACACGGAAGCTTCTTTTATGATTTATCTGTTTTAATACCTTTACTGTGAGATAAAGTTGTGATCGAATAATTCCTTGTTTGCATACTTTAACCCCGTTGCGTTGAATTGTGTTCCTTCGTGTGTTGCCAACCTCTGATAGTCTGAAATTCTCTTGGAAAATGAGCTACCACCGTCGTTGAGGCAGCATTTAATATATTTAACGAGTAATTTATATCGCGAATAATTTTTTTTCGCTTAAAAACAAAGTAAATTAATCCCTAGATTGTTACAGTAATCCTGTGAAACTTAAAAAGGTTTAAGAATTAAACTGTTCCTCGACCAGTGCGTCCGCCATCTTGTAAAAATAAAAGACACGGCTAAACGTGCCCCTAAATGCACCTCTAACTAGTTCACCGAAGGAACTTAATCAAACTGTCTCGAAACTCGATCACCGAGAGGGAAAAAAAACCGGAAAGCTGCGGCGGTCTGCTTAACATTCCGCTACCACTTGGCCGTAATTAAAATGCAACAAACCGTAAGGTCAATGAGAATCATCGACCGCGTCGGGTTATTCGCGAACACGTTCTTCGGTCCGCTTCGATGGAAAACGAGGAGGAGGCTTTGCGGCTCGAGGAGTGGTAGCTCGGTTAAAGAGCTAATACAAAGGTTTTCGTCCTATTAAAAGGAAGCCTTAAAACTCGGAGTCATCGTCCGTAACGCGAGCGAGAGCACGATGGAGGAAGGGAAGGCAACCGGGAGGCCATCGAGAACAGTTTTATGCATCATTTATGGGTTCGCTTTCCTTTCTTTTACCGATTCATAATTCTTGGATCGTTGCCAGGCGCTCGGTTTCCTCTTTAATAATAATAATAAAAAAAAAAAGAGAATCTCTGCTAACATTAAGGCACTTGGCCGCCTTCCAATTACGCCGACCCGCGTCCTCGGCCTTGCTGGACGCGCGAGAACCATTTGCATCTCACACGCCCACCGATTGATTCCAAACATCTCTCGTGTCTCTTGGTTTCTAATTAATTGGAACATTGGTATTCTTTAAGTTCTTCCGGTTTAACGACTCGACGAGAGAAATAGACGGTGGGATTGTCGGTTCCAAGAAGAAGCTTTTTACGCGTGGGAGGAAACTCGCGACCGCAATGTGGATTTTATTGGGGTAGGTGCTGACGGGAAAACATTCGAACAAATCGATGGAATACAGAGTCGTGGGATATTCTTTGTAGTGATTCACCACTGTGTTTTTGTAGAGAATTAGTGGACGTGGTTGGGATTGTGTACAGGGTGTTTCTGAAGTGGCGGTAGAACGCGAAGAGGGACGAGTCTGTGCGAAGTAGCAAGTCGAAGATCGGAAATAAAATTTTTTACGCGAGGTTTTAATTAGATGTACGTTTAAATTTCTGTAACAATCGGTATAGTGGTATTCTAATATTTTGAATATCAGTATCAGTAACTATTGGAATATTTTAATATCGGGCATCCTGTTCGAAAGAATTAAGGTTGAGCTACGTATCGCGACAAAAATCTACGGTAGCAAGAAACGAATTATTTGCTGGCCATTTACGAGTAATTAAAAGTCGTCGCGTCATTTGGTTCACTCTGCATAATAGACAGTTTTACTTAGACACTGTTAGAGACACGATTGCAGCGAACAGTCTTAAATCTGTGCGTGCAGGTGTTTTGCAAGTGTCGCGACGTTGTCTGCGAAGCAAGGTTACAGAATCTGGCAAACAGACGATCAAAGTTGAACCGTGGTCGCAGCTGTCGTTGACTATTCTCCGAATGATCATTGAAAAGTTTCGTTGTGACTGGTATTGCGGCGTAGGGACTGGATTTCTGGATTGTAACTTCTTTGAAACGGCAGACATTTGCCAAAAAGATACACACAGCTGCTTCGAAGTATCAATCGTTGACTGTAGTCGAGGCTTTGGTGTCGCGATCGTAGTCTGTTGTACCCTTCGAATTAAAAACGATAAAGATCCAGAAAAACGAAAAGTATCAGATCGACTCGTACGTTCCTCAGAAATAGTTACACGAATGTTAATTTTTTATCCGCTGTATTAACACATTGTTCACTATTCGGAGAGGTCTCCCATTTTCCTACCACATAATTCGTAATAAATAATACCTTACTGTTATACTTCGTTCTATGGTATTTTATTCTACGATAGTTTCAGAGAAAAACAGTGAACGTCTGTTATAAATTCCTACGATGCAGGATTTAATAACAAATTTGTTTAAGTATATTTTTGGAAATACTTGTAACGTGTTGATATTTTCAGAGAAAATGTCAGCAAATTATTACTTACTCGTAACTTTGTGTTTTAAGCAAGGACATCAAATTATAATGCAATCGGAAAGAAATCAAACATTTTGCAGTATTTAGAGATAAGAAAACGGGTGAATTTTAATAGATTACTTTATTATTTCGTAATAAGAGATTCAAAGTAACGCGAAGCAAATTTTAAACTCAATATCTCCACAGTTTTCCGAGAGATATGAATCATGTATAGGACGAGAATCGAAGAAGGAAGACTTTAAATACGAAATTAATTCGTATCGCGGGAAACATGACCAAACAAAAATGGCGGCGGAAGAAATCGAAGGTGTGTTAGAACGTTCGATGAATCATTCGTTTAAATAGCACGCGTGAATTCCATCGTTACAAACTCGTATGCCAATCACGTGTGACGCACCTTTCTCATACGGCGAACGCTTATTTTTGTCGCTGAAATTCGATTGCTCACCCGCCTTCTTCTCCACGAGCAAGATTCGGTTCGATTCAACTCGATCGATCGTGTGCCAGTTTTTCAAAACGTTCCTCGATTCGCGCCGTTCCATTCTTTGCCACCGGAAGTTCTGCGGTTCCATCAAGAGCGATTCTTATTTCCGTCCGCCACGATCGCTTCCTTTTATCCTGATTTGCGTATCCTGTATCGAACGTATCGCGGTGTGCGGCTATTTTTTTTCTTTCTTTTTTTTTCTTTATACAGGGTAAGTCCAGAATAGTTCGACCATCGGGAGAAACCTGCATTACTCACGCGTTGCTTTAATTTTCCCAAAACAAAAAATGTAAAAAACCAACAACGCAATGGTTTCTTCCCAAAAAATAATAGAACTATCCCGGATTCACCCTATAAATTTTCCTTGCGTAAGCTGAAGCGACGCCCTGAGCAGTTTGTGTTGCTATATAACCTGCTTTTTTTCTGAAAATAAATCGGGTTAATGTCTCGATGATGTTAGCATTGTTTGTTATCGCGAATAATGCAGGAAACACTTTCAAAAACCTGTACGCTTGGATTTTTATGGAATTTAGCGAGGTGTGCGGCCATAGTGAATTTTATAGGAACACCGGGAAACGGAAACGACCTCCCGCGACTGCTTCTGTCGGCGACAGCAAGGTTAACCCGACCGTTCGTGCATGAATGAACAAATACTTCCGCGAACGATAATTAATCGCGATTCTTTTTAATGTAAAGCACTTTCTGCATTGATTTCCACGCTCCCAATTAAAGTGTAATGAATTTCTTAATGTAGGACACGACGGCCTAGAAAATGTCCTCCTTCTCTTCATGCTGAGGTGTTAAAGGCTTAAACTGCAGTTCTGGTTCGTTATATATCGCGACGAGGTTGTAAGTTCAGAGTTCGTGTAACAAAGTGGAGCGTTGTTTTCGAGTTGCGTGTTCTTGAGAACTGCGGTGATTTATCATTCGTTATCATAGTTTTTATGTGTTGTTAGGTCTTGGAAAATTGCACAATATAATTCAGTCTTAAAATATTTCCATATTTTGTATTTTGTATTTTTTTTTTTTTTTTTTTTTTTTT
>SMSQ01026066.1:69339-85812 GCA_019453375.1 Ctenoplectra terminalis
TTTTTTTTTTTTTTTTTTTTTGTTCAGTTTTATTCATCGAGGAATATTAGTTACAATTTTTTCCAATATAATTGGAATCCAAATAAAAAATTAGCTTAATTTGCCAATTTTAGAAAAGAGAGGAACATTCATGGTTATTTTATTTATGAATATTAAATTAAATATTTATTTAATTTTTATACACTTTCCCCTAATATTCATAGCAATTTATTTTATTTAAAGGAATACTCCGTTAATAAATAGAGAACAGTATTCATCGAAACTTGTCAACCTTCTTACTACTTGTTCGAACAGAACGTTCAGATTACCGATAACAAGAAACCAAAGCTTAATGGAAGTCGCAAACCTTAACAACTGCCGTTTGATAATTTCACAGGCACAGGTGTCGTGTTAATTACAACAGAGTGTAGGAACGACAGTTATAATCGCGCACGAAGCGTAGTCGCTGCTCGTTGCAGCGTGTAATTTCAATCACCTCGTTCGACTACATCCGCAGAAAGTGAAACGATAAAGTTTAAAAACAAAATCGTATTTTTGTTGTCCCAGTTAGGGAAGACGCGTTAACAGCTCGTAATTTCGTTAGCTCCATTTTTAATTAACGCAACGATTCGTAACGTCCATCGCGGGCGTTTTCTTCTTTCCTTTTTCTTTTTTTACTTTTTCCTCTAGTTACGTACGATCGACAAAAAGTTAATGAGATCACGTGGGCTTCTAAAAAATCGCGTAATAAAAAGTGCAACACGAGTCGTTATTAGCTTCTCGTCGTCCCTAATGGCGCTAATTGCCGCGTTGTCGTGCTAGGGTTAAACGAACGTAATTTTACGGTGTCACGAACAATTTTTTACACGGCTTGAATTCAACTCGAAAGTGATTCGTTTTTTCAAATAGATTTAAATTTACCATCTTTCATTCGTGTTAATAATTGGATTCGCTATTAATTTATGAAAACTAGGCGATAAACGTAATATTAAAATCTTTGAATATCCTATTTAATACTAGAACTACCAAAATGATTAAAATTACTGATTCATAATTGCTCATAAAAATTGTATCAATTTCCAACGGTATATTTTCAGAGATTTTCCGTAATCTTTCGTAAGAAATATTCAGAAAGTTACCCTCGC
This sequence comes from Ctenoplectra terminalis, assembly GCA_019453375.1. Classification (NCBI taxonomy): domain Eukaryota; kingdom Metazoa; phylum Arthropoda; class Insecta; order Hymenoptera; family Apidae; genus Ctenoplectra; species Ctenoplectra terminalis. Next base: position 70,464 of record SMSQ01026066.1, read on the forward strand.
GTCAAATATTTTTCCAAATACTTAAATTACTTTTATCTCTGCGATACAAATTTACTTTAATCTCAATTTTGTTTAACCCGAAAAATTCGAAAAACTGTTTATACAAAAGTCTACAGGCTACAATTTCTATCTTGTAAATTCGCTGATACAATTGTACACTGAAACAATGATGCTATTAATGTCATAGTCTACATTTTTTAATTCGTGGGAAATTAAATAAAAATCAGCAACGTATAAAAATATGCAAAACTTTGAAGAGCATAATTTTGCTAAACAGCGAATTTACCTGGTTTTCGCGTCAACATTTTCAGTCGATAACTTATTGCATAAGATATTTATTTTTCGGCCATTTTTTACCCAACACAGTTTCCGTTCCGTTTCATTTCGATCCGTTCCGTTCTGTTCGGTTAGTGGCGCTCCGTGTCCGGTTAGATGAGACCACGCGGCTGGTGACCGAGCGAAACAGAGGGGGGGGATTCCCTCGTTCTCTCTTCTCTCTTGTTGCTTGGCCGACGGCCTTGAGAGGTCACTTTATATCGAGACCGTTCGCTGAATACCTGGCGAAGAAAGGAACTGGAACGTGGCAGAGGGAACTGGTATTTCGCTCGGGCATGATAATAACGTCTCCGCGTTTCTAACGAGTCGTCATTTTCTCTCCGGAGAACGCGTATTGCCTTCATAATTTATGCTCTGTTCCACGTTGTTTTCACAATTTTTTTTTTTTTTTTTTTTTTTTTACGTATACGCCCACGCTGAACTTTCCGTTCATTTGGAATATTCATTATAAAACGGATAATTTTTTAAAATTTATTCTAAAAGAAAATATTATGTATACGTAAATATTATGCACACGACTCGCCTGGTAGAGTAAATGTTCAAACACGTGTTTGTTAAAATAAATCTTTAAAAATTAAATTTATTGCTTTGATGTCTGATACATGTTAAAGAGTATATCTTTTTCTCGATAATTATGTTGTTTGAATTGTTACAAAGCGCGTCAGTGTCGAGGGATATATTTATCTTCTCGCGTATGGGTGCATGGTACCAAAACGCACCCTCAAGTGGCTCGATGATGGTTGTAAGGCTGATAATCGATGGTTCTGCTGGTTCATTGCTGGATGAGGAACAGAATATTGCGTTGCATTTTTTGGAGTTGGATAACAGAAGTGCATCGAGGAATTTAATGGTGAAAGTTTAACCCGATTTTACGCGTCGTTTCCGAGGATGCGTCGCGTTGAATAGAAACCGCAGCACATGGCCACCGTCTGGTATTTCTGTCGTGCGGTAAAAACCGTTGGTTAGATACGAATCCGAGCTTTGTCCGGTATTTTTTTTCTCTTTTTCTCTTTCAGATACGTACGAGAATTTTCTATTAAAAATGTAACTTTCAAGCTCGTCACTGTTTAATAATTTTTTTTTTAATTACGGAATCAGTTTTACTGGAACTTATTTACTAGTAAAAATTGTGATTAACTTTGAAACTTACAATTATCACACGGTTCCCTGAAAAAATTGCAATTATGGGATCAGTCAGTAGCAATTATGAGAGCCAAGATTAACGCTCAGGATAATTACTTAAAAATCGAGATAAAACCTCGGCAACCACCTATGAAAGTGGCTTCTGAAAAAGCGAAGATTGCAGGAAGACGATGTCCAGCTTAATCGAGGCTCATCGAACTACACGGTGATCGCTATACTACTTTCATAGACAGGACAATCGGTGAACAAAATAACAAAAACAAAAAAACAAAAAAAAAGAAAAAAAAAGAAAAGAGGGAAGAGCAAAGAGCAAGGTAGATAAATTGGAAAACTAACCTCTGACGGCCACTTTGAGACCAGCCAAGGGAGAAAAGAAGCAAAAGAGAAGCGACGTGGAGCTTTATAACAGCACATGTCGGGTTCCCTGCTTCTGATCTCGCGATCATCTCGGAGTCATCTTTTTGCATAGCGAACCAACCTTCCAAGGACGCTGCAAGGCTGCTGGTTGTTGTTGGAAAAAATAGCTGGACCTCCTTTTCCTTTCTACTTCAAAGTCGTGGCGCGCAAACGTGCACGCGAATGTAGGTCGTCGAAAAAAAAAAATGGGACGAAAGTCTGCGTGGTTTGACGCAAATACGCTTCCGGCGAGATGTTTTAAGTTCATCATTTTTATTTTTATTTTTATTTATTTAGATACTTTTTTTTGGGAGTCGGTGAATGGAGACGATGGTGCGTGGGTTAGGTTTGCGGATTTTTTGTGGAATTGGAGGAAGTATATACAAGGTTTAGAGTTAAAGTTCAGAGTCGTTGGTGTTTTGGTTTTATTTTATCGATATTGTGTAGGAGGAATTGAATATTAACCTTTCGCGAACCAGGTGGGTTTAAATTAACCACAGCGGTTTTAAAATTACTGCAGTTTTTTTTTTCTCAAAGAAAAGTTTTCAAACGTATCAACTTGTTAACTTTTAAAAAACTTAAATGATGTATACGCAGATGGATAATGGTCGGGCTAAAGGTAACTCGGTTCGCGGAAGGATTAAAGTGTAAGGAAATAATTATTAAAAAAATTACAAGTTAAGAGATTAGAATTCTAAAAAAAAATTACAAGGTAAGAAGTTAAACGAGAAATGGTCTTCTAAAAGGACACGATTCGCGCCAGGAGATTTTCATCTCTCTCGAGTAATCCTTTGTCGTCACACTTCTGCCTCCAAAGAACTGTAGGGAAAGACAAAGTATTTCTATTACGAGGAAAAACACGACTCTACGTTGCAACTACAATTTTCGCAATAAGGAAAAGAGGTACCGTTACGTCAAAGGATTCTATTTTTAATGCATGGAAAGGCACACAGTCGTCAATCGCAAAGGTATTACCCGGCAGAAGGAAACAGAAAAGAAAGAGAATGAACGAGCTAAATACGAAGGTCGTTGAACAATTCTAAGAATACCACCTACAGAGAATCGAATCGACGTAACAAAGTCGGTATAAGGGACCTCAAATTCCTTCCGGATGAACTTTCAGTCCACTTCTGAGTCGCATAAGCATGTCACGGAGCCAGGTAGCCGGCTGGTGTGTAACAGAAACGACAGACTCGTCTCCGGGTGTTTAAAATAAACTTGTACGAGCTATTATCGGATTAAAGGAGGGCAGGAAAGGGAAGAAATAAGGAATGGTCGTTGGTTGTACGAGACGACACGTGTTTCACGAATCGTGACTCGAGCACGAGTGTTGGGGGCGTAGAAAAGTCTCGGTAAAATATATAAATATTAATACCGATCCTTGGAGACGGGGACACGAGACAAAGTAGGAATAGTCGAAATTAGCATAATAATGGCTTCCGTTGTTAGCGGTGGATCGTGGATAGTTAAGAGAAAAAGGCTCCTTAACATTGGACACGGTAGTCCTTTTTTTTTTAACGTGATAATAGAGAGAGGGTCGGTAGGGTAAGTTGGGGATACTTTGAAATAATTCGGAATAATTCGAAATAATTTGAAATAATTTGAAATAATTTGACCACCGGGAGAGACCGGCCAGTATTGATATATCAAAATAAAATAAATAAATCGTCTTATTGTTATTCTTATATTGACAATTGTCGTAAAAATCTTGTATATATATTATAAATTACATTTCATCTTTCGTGGATACGTAAGAAAAAAGAAAATGGTGGGTAGTTAGGTGTGAATACAAACAGCATCTCCGGGTTAATAGTTTGAATTGGATGGAAACGTTTTAAAAGGAGTCTATATTATGCGATGTTATCCTCGATCACATTCATCATGGCGACTTAAACGTAGAGAACGTAGTTCCCGAAGTATATCCAATTAGATACCGCGTTGACCTCCCGATGAATATTCAGTTCCACCGATAGAAAATAACAGTAGTAATTTAAATACACTATACTTTTCGAAGTTTGTCCAGTTGGACGCCGCGTTGACCCACCATGAATATTCAATGCCACCGTCGTAAAATAACAATGGCAATTCTGATACACCAAAAAAGAGAAGGAGAAAGAAACAATAAATAGTAAACATAATTATGTATCCTAACAAGTACGTCAAGTTAAACAATTCATTCGAACTTACTTATTAACCCAATTGGATTCCCCTAACTTTTTTTTTTTTTTTTCTTTTTTTTTCTTTTACATACGTAAAACAATTATATCAGTGTTATGTTTTACTCAATATTTACGCATAATATTTATTTAATTATAGCACAATTTTATTCCTGGTAATCGGAGACATATTTAGCCACTCCATTTTAATTATAGGAATCTTAATTATCTCCTTTCCTGGCTGATTCATGCGTTTCCGACTTTTAGGCGCGATACAGGTCCGATGCAGACGAACGGGTTTTGCCCGTGCTATTTCACTGCGATTTTGTATCTTTCTCTGTTTTCCAACTGGAAAACAACGAAGACATATGATCGCAGCGAGAGATAGCACGGATAAAAGTCGCTCGCCTGCATCAGGCCTTATTACTCTAAGTCGAATATCCGTGAAACGCATAAAATGGTTCGCAAAACGTTGAAAACTCGCTTGGAAAATCGACGCATCGGCCCATTAACGCCTACGAATCTTCCTCGAAATACCGCAACATTGCTTCAAACACTTGGAAACGTTCTCAAACATCCGCAAACCTCTCGTATGACCCATGGACACGCAGCTTTACACAGGAGCTTACCTACGTATTTCGAGCGTGCAAGGATTGCAGCGCAGAAATGTCGAACCGCTGCATTCCAGTGATTTTTAACGACCGTAACCCTCTTTTCCTCGCCGGTCGAGCCGTTATCCGGTATCACGGACGTCGACCGAGACAGCCGGTTGCTTTCAAGCCTCTTTGTACCTTCACCGTTCCCTTCGAACGCTTAAGTTTCTTTTTTAATTATCGCGATATCCTGTCCCCCCGGTTGATGCTTGCTCGAGGATAATGGCACAGTGTGCATGTGCGGGCGTACGGAACTGTCGTGGGTGGTTGGACCGATCGATATCGGACAATGAGTCGAACGAGAGAGTCTACGTGGGACTTGGCTGGGTTATAATTGCACGAAAGGGGAAAAGGAAATTGTGGAAATGTTTCGCGTGCGAGCTTCCGTGGCACCTCGAGGGTGCTTAATACTCGGGGATGAAGGAAGTGTTAGGTAAATGTTGGCGGGAAGGTAAATACGACGTCTGTCTGGTGAACGTGGTGTTCCTTTATGGGGAATTGTAACAGCGAAGATCCTTTGTGGTTCTTCCTTTTTTTTTTTTTTTTTTTAATACAAAACTGCAAAAGGTTAAAAACTTGGAGCGCAAGTTAAATTATGGATACACACAAAACATAGCTGCGATCTGTTTTGCTCGCATCTTTTTCCATTCAAGTTCACCGCCACTTCTCTCGACCACTGTTCCTCAGTCACGTCTCTCAAAAAAGTTTTCTTCTCCCGAGTTTCCGGGATGATATATTTCAATTGTACCGGAAAGGAAATCGCCACGTCGAAAAACGAGGAGTTATCCGTGCTGTGGCCCAGGGCGGAAACCGCGCTTTCCATCATCGCGTTTCACGCTCGTTGTCACCGCGAAAAACGAACGCGATTATCGATAGCGAGTCCGCGTATATCTTTCTTTCTCCGCTGGTTGCACCGTGATTTGATAAAGGAAACTCTCTCGTGCGAACAGGAAAAGAGACGGGAATAAAAAAGGAATTCCTCTACTTGTTGTAACGAGTCAGGTAACCGGTAGGTACACCACCGTCCATAAGTATTTAACCACCTTCGGTTTATCTAAAACATACAAAAGATACAAAATATATTTTAAAACAAGGCATCTCGATGGAATTTTTACCACATTGTTTCTCTTTTACACTCGTATAACCTTCATGTAGTATCGGGGGTTTTGTACCCAACGAGAAATTAGCGAGGACACTGTAGGTGCGTTATCCCATTTTTTCTTCGGCTCCTACCATCGTATAAATTTATAATGATTTTATTTAAGGGTATTTACATTACAACCATAATGTATACTTTTTTAATGGGATTCCACCAAGTGATGAAATACTTATGGAAGGTAGTGTAGATGCTTGTGTATATTTTCACCGTGTAAAAACTACACTTGTATCCTCCAAAGGGAGGCGGATCGAAGATCTGAGAACGCGGAAGCTCGAGGCTCGCGTGCTTCTGGCGGATATCTTGGTTTTCACTTTAGACGGCTTAACAGGTCTAACAGGCGAACCGAGCATTGATCTTGATGAGTGAGTAATCGAGCAGAGATACGTCTTTTGCCGTTTCTGGTAAACCTTGAGGTTTACTCGCGTAGAATCTTGCTAAGAGACCGAGCTGTTCGACGATGAATTAATTAATCGAGACGATTTTAATGCAATACTCTCATCGCGTTTGTAAAGAATACACTGCAATATTAATTTCGAATTAATAAAAAAGTTAGCAGAGTATCCATCCAGAAAGTCATTTCAAACTTTCAAGCAGTACCGCAGTTAATTCAACCACGAAACCCTCGTGCAGCCTTTCAATGCACCAAAAGTTTCGGAGCTCCATTTATCGAGTGATACGCTAATTTAAATACACGAATCTCCAATTACCCCGAACAACGATTATCAACGACGAAATCGAAACCGGTTTCTCCGCTCCGATCGTGTTCCAAGGAATAAGAAGACGAACGGAAAATCGTTTCTGGATCTCCGTGCGGAGGAGGAACGAAGCGTGACAGAAACCTGACGTGTCCTGATGAATGGACGATGCAAATGGAATACCAGAGCCACGAGGAAGGGTGCGTTTCTTCGGCTAGGGGAAATACCGTGCCAAACGCCGAGCGTAACCGCGTTAAACCGCGTCGGATTGCGCCGGTGCCAATTCGACGGATATTCTAGTAGAATGTCACGAGGTCGCGAAGAGCTGCCGCGGACAAAATAGTCCTCGAAGACGCTTCGAGAGCTCGAGCGAGTGTCGTCGAGACTCCTTGAAAAGGAACCTTGTGGGTTTGCATACATTTAGCGCGAAAAATGTACGTGAATCTTGATAAACGCTTTCTTGATGACATCGAGACGTCTTTTGGTATTTTCTGCGTTGGTCTTATGGAGAAGTTGGAATATCGAGGCCGTGTCTCGAGGTGGGTTATGTAACGTGGTTAAAACTGGTTCCGTTTGAGTTTGTGTTTTTTGAGAATTTTGTGGCAAGGCGGATTCGCAGTCTCTTCTTTTATTATTATCAGGTCATCCCATTTGCGTTCATTTTTAGTCACAACTGTGTTGACCATTGTTTTCTACGATTTTTTTTTATCTCTGAAACAGTTCCTGAATTCCTTCTTCAAAAAATTAGGATTTTACCTAAAAATCTTCTTGGATGCTTGTTTTAAGATCACATTATTGTAGAATTTTTGTTGTCGATTAAAAAAATGTTATAATAATTGGAACAAGTAGTAATTGGTTGTGGCAAACGTGGTATCAGTTTGCAATTGTAATTTTTAGTTTTTTTAAACGCTATATCACAAACAGTAAAGACGACCTTAGAAAAAATTTAAAACATGCAGCATTTTTTTTTAAAACAAATCATCAAATTACCATCAAAAGATCATGAAAAGTAATAGCCGATATATGGATGATTAAAAATAAATGTATGTCTCAATATTTCGTAATAAAGATTACTGTCGAGGAACGAAATTACTTATGGGACAACCTAATTTTTTTTTTTTAACGGTACAGCTTGTGTTCTGTGATCCATCGGTTCGACATCTTTTGATGTGGGTGTCATTCGGTCCGCTCGTCAAATTCGATCCCTTTATATATTCGATTCCCGGCCTAGTCTCTTTCATTTATCACGGTTCACCCGGGAATCAATAGCTCGACGCCAGACTGATACTCTGAGAACCTTTCTTTTGGACTCGATTCGCGCAAGGAAACGATCTCGTTCACTGTCCCCGGTAGAAAATAACTGGCATTGTCTCCGACGAGCCAACAGCAAGGTGGAAAAAAGACGACCCCGATGTAGATTCCCCGAGGCCGTTGGTCGCGTATTGTAAGAGAGCCTGGCATTGTTTCCTTCGGCAGAAGTATCGAGGAAAACGTGGAAAAGGAGCGAGCCAGGCCTCCTTTCTCGTCCTCGTGTATGTGTGTGTGTGAGAATCCGCTTCGACGGCGGCCAGGGAACATCTTCCGGGGGAGTTTTTAACTGGCGTTCTTTCTGGCTTTTCGCAATAATTCGAATGCTGTTCTGGTTTTGCTCGGCGGTGAACGAGAGGGACAAGGGGAACGAATATTGCGCGGAGACACGGATTCCTGGGAACGTTTTTGCTTTTGTTCGCTGGATCTCTAATCGTAGACGGCGGCCATTTTGATCGAGATACTCGAAGCCAGTTTGTTAGAAAGTTAAAAGATCTGTTTTGTCAATTTTTATGGATTTCTAATCGTAGAGGCCATTTTGGTTGAACTACTCGAAGACAGTTTGTTAGAAAATTGAAAGATCTGTTTTGTCAATTTTTATGGATTTCTAATCGTAGAGGCCATTTTGGTTGAGGTACTCGGAGACAGTTGCTTAGAAAATTAAATAATTTGTTTCGTCGATGTTGTTGAAACTTTTAATATTTTGAAAGTATTAATATGCAAGAAGGCTCGATAAAAAGTAGCTTAAATATCTTTAGAATTATAAAAGAGAAACATTTTTGTTAGGACCACGTAATAGCCTCTTTTAAACCAAACAATTTATATCGGTCTACCCATTTCGTGCGTAGACTATGAATTTTGAACCACGTTTTCTTTTTAGCACAATGATTAATATATTGTATAAGGTATTAAGTTGAAAGTAATATTTCTTGGTATTTTTCAACGATCNGACATCTTTTGATGTGGGTGTCATTCGGTCCGCTCGTCAAATTCGATCCCTTTATATATTCGATTCCCGGCCTAGTCTCTTTCATTTATCACGGTTCACCCGGGAATCAATAGCTCGACGCCAGACTGATACTCTGAGAACCTTTCTTTTGGACTCGATTCGCGCAAGGAAACGATCTCGTTCACTGTCCCCGGTAGAAAATAACTGGCATTGTCTCCGACGAGCCAACAGCAAGGTGGAAAAAAGACGACCCCGATGTAGATTCCCCGAGGCCGTTGGTCGCGTATTGTAAGAGAGCCTGGCATTGTTTCCTTCGGCAGAAGTATCGAGGAAAACGTGGAAAAGGAGCGAGCCAGGCCTCCTTTCTCGTCCTCGTGTATGTGTGTGTGTGAGAATCCGCTTCGACGGCGGCCAGGGAACATCTTCCGGGGGAGTTTTTAACTGGCGTTCTTTCTGGCTTTTCGCAATAATTCGAATGCTGTTCTGGTTTTGCTCGGCGGTGAACGAGAGGGACAAGGGGAACGAATATTGCGCGGAGACACGGATTCCTGGGAACGTTTTTGCTTTTGTTCGCTGGATCTCTAATCGTAGACGGCGGCCATTTTGATCGAGATACTCGAAGCCAGTTTGTTAGAAAGTTAAAAGATCTGTTTTGTCAATTTTTATGGATTTCTAATCGTAGAGGCCATTTTGGTTGAGGTACTCGGAGACAGTTGCTTAGAAAATTAAATAATTTGTTTCGTCGATGTTGTTGAAACTTTTAATATTTTGAAAGTATTAATATGCAAGAAGGCTCGATAAAAAGTAGCTTAAATATCTTTAGAATTATAAAAGAGAAACATTTTTGTTAGGACCACGTAATAGCCTCTTTTAAACCAAACAATTTATATCGGTCTACCCATTTCGTGCGTAGACTATGAATTTTGAACCACGTTTTCTTTTTAGCACAATGATTAATATATTGTATAAGGTATTAAGTTGAAAGTAATATTTCTTGGTATTTTTCAACGATCAGATCCAGAGGAACTATCCGGTAACTGTCCTAAGAATTTTGAGCGGGGGTGTAAGTAGCGTTATTAGGCAAATTAAATGTGCCAGGGTCACGCTTCGACGACTCTACGAGCACAGAGTTTCTTTCCCATGATCGAGTCGAGCGTTTCGACAGGTTCGATCGACGGGGCCACGATTTCGGGTCTCATTCGAGGCAACAAAAGACGGCCGAGCCAAACTTTTCGTTTCTGAACGATTAAACGGGGCTCGTGATTAAAAGCACCGCTCTCATGTGGGTCAAGTGATCGGGTATACAGATCGCATTCGCGTTCGTGGAAAATTTCCCGGTTGTTCGATTGCGATTTTGTTTTATACCTAGTTGTACTTCAACGCGATTCGTTTCACCTAAATTCGGTTCTAACTCTACAGATCGAAAAAAACCTCTCTTTGCAACATTGGTGTCAGAAAGATACAAAAAATAAAAGGAAGGAAGAAAAAAATGTAAACCAGCTTGGAAATATTTCTTCTTCTTCTTCTCTCGCTCATTTTTTTGTAGTACAAGTGAAACAGTAGGCAAGAACGCAATTAGTGCGGTACATTTAGCTGCAGCGAAGCTTTTTTTTTCTCGGATCGTGCTCGACCGTGTTTCTTTTCCACGAAAATGAAAGATACTGTCTGTCAAGATGAGCAGCAAACAGAAGAAAAGAGGAGAAAAAAAGAGAACGTAAATAACGCGGCGAATGGTACAGATGCATCCTGAGACGCAACGAGAAAGAGCAATGTGCATCGTGATGCGTACAGGATGCGATAGGGAACGCTTGTTTCCTTCTCCCGTAGATTGCGGAATCGCGTTTGTTTTCAGGCCTGGCTGTTTCGATAACTGTCTACAGCGATTTCACTTTTTATTCAAAAAAAAAAAGAAAAGATAAAGGTTAAAACAGTTTTTTGTAAATAATTCTAAAATTATGTAATTAAATCCTTTCGATATAAAAGAAAGTATATTCACTAGTAGGTATAATATGCGGATCTCAACCATTTTTTTTCTAATACTTTGTTACTGTTTCAATGTATTTACGAAGAAACGCAATAGTCCGTAAAAGGAATAAATTAAACATTTCTGTTTTATACCTGATTGTTGGAACATTTCTCGAGTTTCGCATAGATTGAACTTGCATCGTATGCGGATGTTATGATAAAATCTTGAGAATCGCGCAGCCAGACAAATTACGATTAATCTCACGATCTCTTGCCGCGAATCGCGCAGACAACGCAACAATATTATGCACCGTACATATTCCGTTCGATATTACGTAAGAGTTTATCGCGAAAGCGACGATAATGCGCGTACACACACACGGCATCCACGTCGTTCGCCAATGATTCATCGTTTCGCGATGCTCCTCTATCTGGAAGAGACTTAAAATGCAAATTGCCATCGCATTCAGCGCGTGATCTCGCATTGTTCGACACGGGAAAGCTGAAATACGTCGGAGATTAATTTACAATTGTTAAATGTTAAATTCCGCGAATCAATGATGGGAAAGTTTGCGTTATCAAACAAAGACACGGTTTAAAATTTTTAGAATTCCATCTTTTTTTGTTATCATCGAAAACACTTTATTATTTGCGTCAATTTCCTAAAATTGCACTTAAGTATTTTATCGAATACAAAATTTATTAATATTAAATAAGAAAAAAATATTCGGTGTAAAAAAATAAAATACAAATCAATTCCTTGCTCGACTTTAAACGGAGTTGGTTCAGGATTCGCCAAAATGGCGTCCAGATGGCTTCCTGTGAAGGTTCTGGTTCATTTGTCGCGCGACGCATTGTCACGGACTGAATTAATCGAAGAGGTCGCGTAAGGACAGCGGCTTGTATTTTCTGTCGATGATGACAAGCGCGTTTATTAGCAATGCTAACCACCGTGCGACACCTTGCATGGTTGCATGCCTCAGAGGTTGCTCGAAGCATTATTTCGAAGGTATGAGTAACTACATAGCGTAGCGCAGAATATTCAACGCTTGTTTAATTGTGACTGCCGTTCGACTTTGTAATCTGAACAATATTTATTTTTGCACGATGAATTCATCGTTGAAGTTACTCTCTGCGTAGTCTAAAATGTATCGATAATATTCTATTCCTAATAGAGTAGGAACCAAAAGAAAAAAAAAGAAGAAAAGAATTTTACATACCTCGATTATATACCACCGAAAGCATTGATTCGATTCTAAGAAGTAATTAATTTAACAGGGATCAGTGGGAAGCTGGTTAGGTTATCTTTGATCGTAAAATTGGAAGGCTTCCGAAACTTTACGAGTCCACTCATCATAAAGTCAAAGAGATCCCTTGCTTGTATCATTCTGAATCTGCGTCGAACCATCGGTTTCAGGATTCCACGGTAGAAGAAGATTCGGAGTTATTCCTAATTTCCGAATAAAGCAGAGTAACGAGTAACGAAAAATATTGTGCGCGGTTTTAGACACGGTTAGTTGAAAATATGCATAAAGAAGCAACGAGGTAAAAGTGTCGCTCCCGATTCGCTCGAAGAGAGTAATTCCTTGGGCGGAGAAGAGGTCAGCGTATGGACGACTAATAAAAGTCACCGTGGGGTCGTTGTGTAAAAATAAAAATCACCCTTAGCTACCTGGGGAATAAATAGCGCGTGTGTGTCGTTTATGTGAATTAAATGGAGTACATATGGTTTACGACCTACACATTTGCATTCGATCGCTTACAAGAGATTGCAGATAAAAAGAAAAAAATACGTGTCAAATATTTTTTTTATTTTATTTTATTTTTTTATTTTTACACTTAAGCGACGCCCCATGTTGCTAATTCATTTAAACTCGATACTTATTGAAACTCAGCGTTTCAAATAAATTGGAAGCTAATAAAAAAATGTAGGAATAAAAATGAAATTGATGCGTTTGAAAAAAGTACTAGATTTTAAAGAGCTTGCCACCAGTTGATCTATAGACGAATATAGCTCGGAGCTGTATTATTTTAGAAACGAAGAGTCGCTCGTAAAAGGAGCAACGCGGTGCGTAACGGGGTTAACAATTACGTTGAAGCATCTATCCGACGAGATTCATTAGAGTTAAGGTTAAGGTTCATTAAACTCGAACCGCGCTGAGTAAAAGTCCGCGAGACGAGTTTATTACTGGGAGACCGGCAATTTTTGCGATAGCATCGTTAAACGTTCCCATGTAAATTACAATACCCGATACAAAATGGCGTCTATTATGCCCGATTTCCTGTGTTCGTTTAACGTAACCGGATTATGGTTTCTAGTAGCTAACTTTATTTTCTGTTTCGACATGCTGTAGATGAAACTTGAAAAGTTTCGAATTTTTCGTTCCAGAAAATCGATTTTTCCTTTTGTTTTATTCTCTTGCCGTACTTTGACGAGACTGACTCGTGATTAAAATTTCGCGTTTTGACAGGAGCGAGCGTTCGCCTCAATTTAGTTTCCCTTTATGAATTCAAGCGAGTCGAGAATTTTTTCTCTTCGAAATTTTCTTTAGGGAAGGATTTTAAATAAAATAGATTTAAATTTGCATTGAAAACTACGCAGTTAAATTCTTCGAATTTCCCGTACTCCGAAGGTCATACAATAGGCCTATAATCATAAATTATCTCCAAAGCCACTCCCTTTCCATTTCCACAAAAAAATAAATAAAATTCCGACGCACACCCTCAATTAGATTCCCCGAAACAATTTCTCCATTGATGAACACCCACACCGGATGCCGGCGTCGAATCCAGTAGCCGCTTCATTGAGTAGCGCGCTACGCCCTTGGGTCGGCGTTACTCAAGGTCGGATCGGAGGGACGATCGATTTTACCGGCACAGACGGTTCGCATTTTCGCGTCTGGACTGCTCGGTGTGCGGCAGACCCGCGAGAGTCACGCCGTTTTCTCACGCATCGGCGTGGAGAAGGCATTGAAGGCATGGTGGAAGGACGGGGCCGAGGCCGGATGCGGAGCCGAGAAACGGACAAAAGAAAACGCGGCTGCCTAACAGACAATACCGGTGTGTGCCGGCATAGACGACCAACGTTATTGTCCGTGGCTCTGGCTATATCGTCGTGTGGTCTTTCGTTAACGAGGTCCATCGAAGACAACGAGAGCCCACTTCCGGCCTCCGTGCCTTTTTTTTCCGGCTACCGGCAGAAGGAGAGAGTTCTGCGTCGTTGACGCGGATTTCTTACTTTTTTCTTTCCTTTCTTTCTTTCTTTCTTTTTTTCCTCCTTTTTTTCCTTTTTTTATCCCCTTTTTTTTAAGCCACCCTTTCACGAAAGGAACCAGAAAAGAACCAGAAATGAGTCCGGTGGTTGTCGAGACTCGTGATATTCTCTCTTGCCGCACCAAATTCATGGAAGTTTCCGTCTTCCGTTTGTTGTACAGAGTGGTTGTTGATGTTTGGTAGGTTCGACGGAGGCGATCGTGGGTGGGTTTTGAAGCAAGTTCGTAATTGATATTGTGGTTCGGAGGTAGGGGAGGTTTGGTTGAAATTGAAACGAAAAATAAGGTTGTTTGTTTCTCGGGTGGATAGTCCCTCGAAGGGTAGTCTAGTTCCGAGGGAGAGAGAAAATTTCATCGTACAAGAGGAATGGTTAAGTTCGTTTTCTGATAGTTGCGGAATTTTGTTTCTTGAGTTAAGGGAATTTAATGGCGGAGTTAATACGATATAAGACTGCGATCGCTGAAATGGAGTAATTAGGAGATTCTGTCTCGAGATCCAGAGATGTAGAAACGTTAGGCGAAAGATAAACGTAATTGCTACTAATTAATTCTCGAGAGTCTAATTTTTACTCTTCTTAACATTTGATTGGATTTTTATGTATTTTTTAGCTTATTGATAAACAGGAATTCATTTTTATTACAGGTATTAGAGTTGTATAAATTTTTTAATTAATTCGAGGTTGCACAGGGTTGGCAATATTTAAATATAATTTTAGTAACAATAATAATAAAATATTATAGGCAGTAATTCGATTAAAGTTTAGTAAAAGAAAAAAAAAAGGTGAATTCGGCTGAAGTCGGAACGTTAAATTAGCAAGAAAAATTAGTTAGCGTCAAGAACAAACGCAAAAACAATTGGAAACACGGTTAGCTCGCTGTAACCTCGCAGAAATTTCATTCCGTCGAATAGGGCTGGTCTCTGTACACGGAGGGTGAACTTTTTCTACCTTCCCTCCGGGACATTATCGCCCCTCCGATCAGCCTATAGGAAAAGGGCCACACCTTTCTCAGACGTAGCCATGGCTTAACGACCGAGACACTCGGTCGCGTTTCTACGTGAACGTTTTCGCACTTTAGGCCCTCGACACGCGTCGATATTCGCCGCACCTTTGTTTTTTTTTCGCTCTTGAGCGATAGCCAACTCAGACGCCATTTTTAAATAACACCACGAATTCGAGTAAAGAATTTTTTTTTAATAGAAAATTAATCAACGATAATTTTCCATTTTCTCTTCAATTCAAATACTGCTTCATTTTTGTATTTCGTTTGTTATTTTCAAACGTTGTATTATTTTTATGTATTTTTTTTTTTTTTTTT
>SMSQ01026066.1:86121-99555 GCA_019453375.1 Ctenoplectra terminalis
TTTTTTTTTTTTTTTTTCTGTGCAAAATAATTTGTAGGCGATGTGTTAAAAGTCGTATGTGAAATTTATTCGCGTGCCAAAAAATGCAAGTTTGAAATTCGAGATGTGTTCATTCGTCCCTCTAACCCTCGTGTACCTTTATTAACCCCTTCGGAATGGTCAAAGCCTACTATAAAGATAGGGCAGCTCGAGGGTTCCTTTTCCGGCAGTAAACATCGCAGGGGTGGCTCAGCGATAGGACGCCCTCCAGATAAACCTAAATATTATCTTTTGTTTAGGAACACAACATTCCTCTCGAAACAGAGAAATTCATTATTACAGTATCCATACTCAGGCGTTGCAACGCAATTTAAAATATCAAAACTTTCGAACCCAATCTCTTTGCCTTCTTTAACTTGATCCGAGTCTCTTATTTAAAAACGCGGAAACGTTCGAGAAGAGGACCGGTTTACGGAATAATTTCCAGTAGCCGTCGTATTTTTAGTTTCCCTCCCAGTGTCCGCGGCAAAAATAAAAAGCGTGACCCGGAGCGACGCGGAGAAATTCCTTTTTCCCCGCGAACGAGCCGTCGATCGGGGAACCTGAATAACAAATAGAGCGGCGTAAAACGTGCTTAATACGGATCGTGTACCCAGGACAACGTCTCCGACCTCTCCCCTCTTGTTATTATCGAGGGCTGTTCGCCTCCAGGGGGTGTATCGTGTTCAATCCTCCTGTCGTTCACCTTTCCAACCCTTATTTCCCACTCTTCAACAATACTCCGTGGTTTTCCTCCGATCAAATTCGCCTAACGTTTAATGTTCCAAATGACGAAGTTGATGTAAACCGATGTGGCACTTTTATCTCGATCCTCGACTTAATTGGGATGGTTGCAAAGTATACACGGTTCTCTAATTATTTTAACGCTAGGTTGTGAAATTGTAAACTCGTAGTCTGGATAGATTAAGAAATAATGAACGCAATTATTACAACGAGATGCAACGTTCGAAGGAGTAATCGATGTCGGACTCGTTCTTCCAGTTAAATATTGATACGATGAACTAGTCGCGTCAATCTATGAAATCGTGGAACGTGTACCTACCTATTGAGTAGGCTGCGAATGTTTACGCAGATATATTTTATAATATGCAAAATCAATTCGTTTAACCCTCAATAGGGTAAGTTGGGAGTAATGGTCCATTTGTTATTTTTTCTTTTTTTTTAGAAGAATCAGTAGGTAGTAAAAAAAAAAATAGGCTCGATGCTTAATAGGGTCTTTATAAGGAATTGGATTGTTACTAAACGGTAAAAGTTGATTTTACATAGAAAGGGTTAGTTATACGTCGATTAGAAATTTTTTTTTTACTGCTCTCCCTGAATGGTATAAGCTCTTTAAGCATCGAACCATTTTTTTTTTTTTTTTATCATCCCGTATAACTCCTAAGTCAGCTATACAGAATTAATAAAAACACTTCCGCGATAAATTCGTCCAAATTGATAACAAAAAAAAAAAAAAAAAAAAGAAACTAATAAAAACAAGATTTAACTGTTCTCAACAATTTTTTGTCACGAACCCAAAAAATGGGCGGCTAAAAGTTTTCACGTTGCAAACCAATGAAATAAAAAGAATAAAAAAAAAAAGAGAGACAGAGGACAAACAGCATAGTCTCTCGCAACGTTCGAACGCGAAACGTTGAGCTCGTTTCCAGCATTTTATCCGTCGGGGGAAGATAAATATTTTATGATCGCGTGTTCGCGTCATTTTCCATTGCGACGTTGGCGAAGATCGCCAGGATATCGCGCGAACTATCGCATCGTTTGCACCCACCCATCATTTTTTTTTTTTTCCTTCTCTCCTTCCATCCCTCGCAAGGTCTTCGATAAACTCTTCCCTCTGTCGCCATTTTGCGACCAAACGAACGGAGGTTTAATCTTTGTCGAGACCGAGGATATCGAACGCCCTTGCCGGAAACCAGACTCATTTTGCTCCTTTCACGCGAAGCCTCACGCGTTTCCTGCTTTTCATGCGATCCTGTGTCTTCGTTCGCTCGAATCATCGGGTTTTCACCGTAAACTCTCTGTGAGAAAATATCGGAATCATTGTATCGATGGAAGAATCACGTTGCGAGAGAATTCTGCGAATTGGTTAAGTATAATTGACAAGGGTGAATGGGGTCGTGGTTGAAGCAGTGTAATATGATTTAAGTCGTTATAAGATGTTGATGCGCAGATGTGTCTTTTGTGCTGTTCGAAGCGTAGCGAAGTGGATGGTGAATTTATTGAATGGAACAATTATGCAATTTTTCTTATGTTCAGTGTGTTATTAAAGGGTCTAATTTTATTTGTTATTTATTCATTATTTATTCATTATTTATTTATTCATTAATTTCAGCCTTCTCGACCGTGAAGCGAACTCGGTTTTACATATATGTATATTCTAATTCTCATACATACGTCTATACAATTCGCTTCCTCGTCGTCTTTTTCTCTCGAAGGGACCAATTATTTTTTGCAATTGAAATTATTGAGTTCTCGGTCTTGGATTCAAACGTAGGACGGATTTTTTATTCTGAGATGTTAAAAACGTAGGTATTAGATTTTTTGCAATGTAATCGAAGCGTTCCTAAAATATTATGGGAACATCTTTTCTTCTTTCGTGGCAAAGGTTGAAGATCTCTTGATACCAGGTAAATAATTACACCCATCGAAACCGTTCGTTCTTCAGGGTCTTCCGCCGACCCGGTTCCAGCGTCTTTCGACGTCCTTTGCATAACAGCGTACCTTCTTCATTTTTTCTCATCGATCCATAAATCTTCTCCATTGTTTTATATTCAGTTTATATAACGTTGTCCTAGTATTCGATATTGTACAAAACGTCGTAAACGTCGGAAACTCGGAACTGCTCGAAATCCAAGAAAATTTCAGGTTTTAAATTTCGAAAGCTTCAGAATCTTACAAAGTTTCAAATATGAATTAAGCGTTTTGTGATTTAAAAATTTCGAAACAGTTTAAGAATTACAAGTTCTGTGTTTTGAATACTTCGAGTGTTTCGAGTTTTAAAGTTTCGAGTTTCGAGTTTTCAGAATTCCGGTATCTTGCAAAATTCGGGATCCGACTTTCGAGAATTTTAAAAATGAAATTTCGACCCTAATTCCACGGCATCGGCTCCATACTTAAGCAAACAAGCTCCCGCTGTATCATTTCTTCCGTAACGAAATTCGATGTGGCTCGTGTCGTGCTTTCGACAAGTGTCTCGCGACAAAACGGACGTCGACGTGCTCGTAAACGCGTGGAACGCGTCGTGAATGTATCCGGTCGAAAATAAACTACACTTCCTTGGGCGTAGGGCCTCGATAAACAGCTTTTGGGCGAGCTGGCTCAAAGGAAGTGGAAAATTTACTCCAACCGTTCACTCGGACCCCTCCACGAATTCTTCCTTTTACGTTTCTATTATTTCGAACAAACAGTTGTCCCTTCCTTTTTCTTCTACAAAATTAATTGTTTTCTATTCTCGACGCACAAGGTAACCTTTTGTAACCTCTAACTACTTGCATTTCGAGAACCACGTTGAATTGAATTTTTTCTTTTTAGGAGTTAAAGAAAGCAAAGAGAATTTCAGTGAGTAGAAATTGAGCGTTAGTTGATCTTTGAGCTAATTTCAAAATTAATTAAGAAATTAAGTGAGCTTAAGTATGCTGTTGTTGGTTAATAATTAATGCAACAGATTGTGAAATTACATTGTGAAATGTTAGAACGCTTCGTGTAAAGAATTCTTAGTCATCGAGCTTAATTGTGTTTTCTAAACTTTTTCATGTTCTCGACTTGAGTCATCGTTTCCTTTGACTTAGCCGTCTTAAAATGTTTCTTACTGTATCAGGACCGATTATCACTGCCTTCAAAGATTCCTTGAATAGTCCAAATAGAATTCAAAAAAATAACTTACTTAGCGAGTTACTTTTTCCGCGGCAAGATTACATTTCGATAATTGGAAATTTCGAGAACCAATATATAAAAAAAAGAAAAAGAAAAAAGAAAAAAAGAATGATTAACAACCACACACTCTACAAATGTACATCTACTGAAATACAAAGACGAAGACATAGAATCAAATTTGATACGGCTTCAATCCTTTGCCCTACAATCGAGTCGCGCGAATTATAGTTCAAATTCAATAAACGATACACCATATTTGTGATAAAGTTTAATTTTTACCTTAACTGTAATATTCAATTTGCAAGATTGAAAAAATTAGCAAATAAAAATTAACAAGATACTTTGCATTTGACGCAGTGTTAAAGCAGCGAGTAACTATTGTCAACGAGTATGGATATTGAAAAAATCGTAAGGTAAGGAATTATCCATCAGACCATATAAAAAATACACTAAATACAGAAATGAACATGTGTAACAAAATCTAAACAACTCAAACCGCCGTCGTTGCTTATAATCGCGCAGTCGGTGCAACGTAAAAATAACAGTAGCGAAAAAAAAGAAAAAAAATTCTCCAGTTCGATGCACTCCCGTTATTAAGCAATACATTATATACACTATATTATGAATACATGCAATTAGGCCCAACAAATTCCTCGTTATATTTTATTGCGCAATTACCAACGGAACGGAAGAGAACACTGTACAAATCCTTTCAACCGGTGGTTTTAAAATTACGAATCGAAAGTTATCTCGGAAAAAAAAAGTAAGAAAAAGAAAAAAGAATAAACGATAACGCTATAGAAATCCGTAATTAATTTGACAATTTCTGAAAATCAGGTCAATAATTCAGCGAAGAACAGCGAGAAATCGTTGAACAATTTTCTCGCGTAAGCATTCGAGAAATTATCGCGCGGTTCTCGCTAGAAAGAAAGCCAGCGTCGAACATTAATTAGGCCGGATATCCTTTTGCTGGTAATTAAGCAGGACTTATCCTTTTACCGAAAGGAACGAGAACTTTTTTCTCTCCTCTCTCCTCCACGACTCTTCTATTTTTTTGAAAACGTGCTTTCCAAAAAGTTTCGCGGCCCTTTCACAGCGGGAAAGCTTGAAGATTCGTTCTCGATGCGTCAGAGGCGCTCGTTGTTCGCGCGGAATGAAATTTCACGGGTGAAAAGAGGTGAATCGCGTGTTTAATAAAAATCCTCGGGATTGTTAGTTGTTCGAGTCTCTTGTTAATTAAAAACTTACGAGGGGGAGCGCGCTGCGAGAAAGAACGCGATGAATAGAAAATTTCATGGGAAAATTTGGTTCGCGATTTTGTATTAATATTTCATAACAATGATATTTTATTAATATTCGAGTTTTTCTATCGTTGAAAAGTTTCTCGATTTTCAGAATAGTTAATTTTAATATTTCCAAATCACCCTTTCGCTTAAAATTATACAAATTATTTAACATACGCATTCACTGAAAAAGAAATAAAAAATAAATGAAAGATCGTTGCCCTAAAAAAAAAAGATGGTTCGACGGACACGTGAAATTCGCAAAGCGAAAGAGAAAAAGAAAAAAGCTCGAATTGAAACGTTCTTGGGTGATGAATGAAACCGAACAGGTCGATTTCTCCGCGCTCGTCGAGTGACTGCTACGGGCGAGTCGCGTTTTACAAAGTTTCCTCGACCCGGTGTCGCAATTAAGAGGCGTGACAGCGTTTTTCCGGAAGCGTCTGATCCCGGATTAAGGTCGGAGGTGGTGTGTTCCGGGATGCGGCCGGGTCAAAACGTAACCATGAGACACGCTCGCGCATACGACATCGTGGAAATATTATTCCGACGTTTCTCGTTTCAATTTTTTTTCCTGTTCACCTCGACGAATGAAAATGTACGCTCGTTTTCATGTCGTACGCGTACTCGCACTGTGACTACCTTCTTTTTTTTTTTTCTTTTCTTCTTTTTGTTCATCTTTGCGAGAGATTGTGTTTCCGTAATTGTGATTCTCCTGGAATGCTCGAATATCGCGCAGAATTGCGTTTTGCTTCGAGGAGAAAGTTTTTCTATCTCCGAATGTTTGCTACAATTAAATTATAGTTAATTGTTTATACACTGAATTTTATTTGCTATTTTATTTCGTAAAAAAAGAAAATAGATTTTCCACTTTGATCCGAAAATATTTGACGTCGGTACAATAATATATTAATTGGACGTAATTAAGTTCGTATATCAACGGTAATTTCCTGTCCATGTTTCACAAAATTGCCCAAGGGATGTAGCAGAATTAACAAGCACTCTAATAAATTTATTCGTTCGAGTACTTTCGATGATTACGACGGAGTTTAGTAGCTTGACGAGAAAACCGAAAAAGGTCACTGGAATCAGAAAAATGTCCTCCAAATGTGGAGTGCGCGACAGGAAATGGCGTAAAAGGAAATTGCAACAAACTACCAGAGTCGAGCACGCGGACTTTAAAACGTTCGCAATTTGTAAACTAATGCAGTCTCGAAGAGAAATATTAAACTTAGAAATTTCTTAAAAAGTTTCTGCTACACGGAGAAACAAAAATTTCGTGCCTTAAAATCCCAGAACACCTGGACCTAACTCCGTAACATTTTTGTTTCATAAATCGATGCCTGCTGGAGAAATAAAATGCTTGGCAATTTAAAACAAAATTTCGCCTCGCCAGAAAAACAGGAACCTCCGATCTAAGCCAGTTCAAACCCACCCCGAAACGTATCTTAAACCCCCGATCGACGAGGCACCCTTAAAATCCTGTAACACCTCGTCCAAACTCTCCAACTCCTCCCCCGACCAAATCGAGTTAAAGCGATCGTTAAATTCCCTTCGAACAAAGAGGAATCAAGACACAACCCTCTGTTTCAAGAAACCATCCCGAAAACGAGGAAGCCATGATCGTTCCCTGACCCCGTCCGTTTCTGTTGCAGCAACTGAAAGATGAGCTGGGCGAGGTGGTGGCCGAAATGGAAGCGATGGAGGGCGGAGGTCTCGCGGCCGACGAGACCAAGCCGTCGAACAAGGCGAAGCAGACGTCGATCGGCCGTAAGAAGTTCAACATGGACCCTAAGAAGGGCATCGAGTACCTGATCGAGCACAACCTGCTGGCACCGACGCCCGAGGACGTCGCACAGTTCCTCTACAAGGGCGAGGGCCTGAACAAGACAGCGATCGGCGATTACCTTGGCGAACGGCACGACTTCAACGAGAGGGTGTTGCGCGCCTTCGTCGAATTGCACGATTTCACTGACCTGATCCTGGTTCAGGCCCTCAGACAGTTCCTCTGGTCGTTCAGGCTACCGGGCGAGGCGCAGAAGATCGACCGGATGATGGAGTGCTTCGCGCAGAGGTACTGTCAACTCAACCCGAACATTTTCACCAACACGGACACCTGTTACGTTCTCAGCTTCGCCATCATCATGTTGAACACGTCGCTGCACAATCCCAGCGTCAAGGATAAGCCCAGCGTGGAGCAGTTCATATCGATGAACCGCGGCATCAACAATGGCGGCGATCTGCCTCGCGAGCTCCTCGTGGTGAGTGCTTTCGCTATCTCTCGGTTCACGATTTTTTCTCTTCTTTTTCGGTTCTTTTTTGCGAGGACTTGTTGGGTGGATCTGTTGAGGAAGATAAAAGGAAAAGAGGAAACACAAAAAGTACTGTAGGAAGATGAGAAGTTGGTCGGCTATCTTCACGCTGAAAAGTAAAAAGGGAAATTGTACACTAGCGGAATCCGACTGGGTAGAAAAAAAGTAATAATAGCATCCTAATTGGGATAACCGAGTTTGGGCGTCACTGATACGACGATTCCCCTTGCCCCTGTAACTTCTCAGCTTGTGGACAGTCGGTCAACTTCTCATATCCCTACAGTGCTGTGCGGAGCTAGAAAAATTTCCTCCGACAGGAATGCGGGCCTAATTGGTCAGAGTAGAAGGTGCACGGTCTCCTTCTCGCATGAATTTTCCGCTCTGGCGTATCATTTGTCGAAACGGTCGCGCATACTAATCGGATCGCATCACCACAGACGAACCGAGCGAGAGATCCCTTGCTCCCGTGCCGTCCCAGGAGAAATCTTTCCAGTTCTGCACGGTATGCTTGTTATAAGTAATGCGAATATTCTAAAAAAAAAAAACGAGGAATGAATATGAAAATGTATCAAAAAGGGAGTTGAAAAAGTGGTAACGAAAGAGAAAACCGCCTAAAAAATGGAGCAAAATGTGTGGCTCATCTTTGTAAATAAATAAATTTATTCGATCCTTCTGGAGAAGAGAAACATATTCGCGTTACTTAGAGGATGATCTAAAATATTGTTTACGAGGCTATCTACCAGTCTTGACTCGAATATTTTCCTTTTTTCTCTCTTTTTTCGTTTTCTACCGTTTCTACTGTGTATCCATTTTGTAATACCGAAGGAAGCGTATTTCTGTAATTTGCATATAGGATGAGGGTATTTAGAGTTTTTTTTTTTATTGGCTGGAGCCGATCTCGTCGATCTTAAATCGCATCGTGGTGCGCGCGGATCTCCATCTACGCGATCCATGACCAGGATATAAAGCAATTGGCGCGCTTTAGAAGTTGCCTCGCAACTAGCGGATCGTGGTTATTAGAATAAACCTACTGGCTAACGGGGAAGTCCGTTGCGGTGATTTCTTAATGATAGGTTTATGCAAAGTGGCCCGGTGCGCCTCGCCTCGGCTCACCTCGCCATTCTCGCTGACAGAAAACGATTCTAAATCGACACCGATACACACAACCACGATATATCGGATGCAAAAAATACTACTAAATCGGAATAAAAAGATTTAGAATTTTTATACAATATTCTTAAAATAAATTGAATCTTTAACCGTTTGCGGTTCGAGCCACGTTCGATGCTTCAGCTCAACTGGTTTATATTCGACGAGCTACGTTTGAAAGCTTTCTTAATTTAGCTAAATTTTCATATTTGTATATCGATAATATATAAATTCGTAAATAATACCCGTTTAATCCAAAGGTTAATAACAAAAAAGTATTTTTTAACTTAACCTTGCCACGGTTCTCTCATTTCACTAAAAAAAATTCCTAATTCCTATAAAACTGTTAAGATAAAATTGACAAAAGGAAATTTGCATATTGACAATAACTCTTTTATATTCTTCTCAGAATTAGGAAATTATTTAACGAAACAGAAACTCGATTCCGTGAAAAAGAATCCAAGAGCCGCAGCAGGGTTAAAAATCTTTCTTTCCAATGATTTCTTATTTTGATCCGATTCGCCTCGGTCTACCCTGCCGTATAAAAATACGATGCGTAAAGAATAGTTGAAATTGTTGAAATCGTAAAAAATATGCGTTTAAATAATTATTTTTCCAGAGTTTATACGAAAGTATAAAGACAGAGCCGTTCAAGATACCAGAAGACGACGGGAACGATCTAATGCACACGTTCTTCAATCCGGATAAGGAAGGCTGGCTCTGGAAGCAAGGTAATCTTTCGTAGCCTGTCTAACGTACAATTCGACCGCGGCCCCTCTGACGTTTCTCTTCTCCTCTTGACCCGGTATGATCTGAAATGAGAAAACTTCTTTTGTGTGGCTGAGAGAAAAACGAAAGAATGCTGCCCGAGCCGCGGTTGATCGAACAATGTTGCGAACGTTCCCCGGCCTGCATGCGACTCCCTTTCTTCCGGGGGATGTTACGAATGCATGAGGATGTTCACCCTTTATAGCGACGTATTTTATTAACAACAATATTGTTCGTGTTGTTTTGCAACGAGAACGCTTTTTCCCTTTTTTTATCGAGTATGGAAATATGTAGAGAAGAATGATTGAAAAGCGTGTTGTAAATAATGATTCTTGATTTAACCGAAAGTTGTTCGTGTAACAAGCGAAGAATGTTAAAAGAGACTGTATAGAAGTAATTTTGTCTTTAGAAACTATTAGGTCATCCATTTATTTGAGTAGAGTTGTCTGCTTTTCTCACGTAGTTGATCGTAGCTCCTAATAAGTTTGAAGTAATGAATTCTTTTTTTTTTTTTTCTCCTTTCTACAAATACTTAATCAACAAGTGAACACTTGTAGTTCTTAACAAAATTGAAGGTAACGATTTTTTTTCCTCTTTTAAATACTTAATTAATAAGTAAACAATTTCACTTGTAGCTCTTAACAAAATTGTAATAATCTTTCCTTCCATTTAAATACTCAGTTAATGAGTAAACAGTTTTACTCGTAGCTCTTAACAAAATTGAAAGCAATACATTTTTTTTTTCTTCGTTCAAACACTCGGTTGATAAATAAACAGTTTCANCACTTGTAGTTCTTAACAAAATTGAAGGTAACGATTTTTTTTCCTCTTTTAAATACTTAATTAATAAGTAAACAATTTCACTTGTAGCTCTTAACAAAATTGTAATAATCTTTCCTTCCATTTAAATACTCAGTTAATGAGTAAACAGTTTTACTCGTAGCTCTTAACAAAATTGAAAGCAATACATTTTTTTTTTCTTCGTTCAAACACTCGGTTGATAAATAAACAGTTTCACTTGTAGCTCTCAAATAAATTGGAAGTAATCATTTTTTTGTTTTTTTTAAACACCCAAATAATAAATAAACAATCTTATATCATTCTTCTGATCTGATCTTGACAATTCAAGATCCTATTCTTCAACGATATCATTTTAAATACAAAAGGTTTCACCCTTCGACTTCCATCATTCTTCACTCGAACGCGTTCTCCATTGTCACTGGCCCACGGTGCACCACCCATGACGCGTAAAGCGATCCGGATCGTTTCCGTGATATGCGGGTAGTCGGAGGCCTGGGCCACGGATAAAATGTACTCGATCCATTCGTTGGAGAAACCGATCGTTAACATCGCGACCAACGATCAAAGATTCACGATCGAGCAACCCGTTCGTTGTATAAAATTGGAAGCAGATGAAGCGATAAGGAACGCGATAAAGTCGACGCTATAAAGGGTAACAGGGACGAGTGAGAACATCCTGGAACAACGTCTCCCAAACTGTCTGGCCACTGAAGTTGAAACGCGCTTTGGATGGCTCGAATATTTTCAGCATTATGTTGAAGCATTCCAAAGATACTCTCGGTATTTCGAGGTACGACGTGATGGTTGGTATTTTGTGTTCGAATCGCGTCGATAATCAGAATTATCGAGAAATCGAGGAAAAATTACATCGTACTACCGTTCTATCTGAAAGAAAAATGACGCTAATCGAAAAAAAAATTGATTTCCTATTTCCCGAGAAATATCCGAAGCGAATCGGATAATTTTCTGTTTGATCGTGAAAATAATAGTAGAAATTTAGAAAGTTAACTTTTTGTCATAAATTGGATAAAACATGGATAACAAAAAAGTTTTTTCACCATTTTTTCAATTTAATCGCGCTCTGGTTTGACTAAAAAAATTCCCAATTCCGATAAAAACGTGCGTTTAACACAAAAATTGAAAAAAAAAAGAGAAATTTCCATATTGACAACAGCTGTTTCATATTTTTCTTAAAATTAGAAAATTGTTTTAACGAAAGAGAAAGTGGAGCGAGAAATGACCCAAGGAGTCGTAGCAGGGTTAAAAATATTTCTTTCGACCGAATCCTTTTTATGATCTCATTTTTCTTTCCGATCGAGCGATATGTTAAATCACGCGTGTTATAGTTGGATAGTTAAAATAGTGAAAATTGGGAATCGTTGGTCCAGAAAAATTCCCCGACGAAAACGAGACGGAAACGAGACGAAAACCCGTAAAATCTGTACCTATTTTCTTATATCGTATCGCTTTGTCCCTCTGCTGCCCTGACGGAGACAGCAGGTAAATAACGCAATTAAGAGTCGTGCATCGATCGTTAGCTTTTAAATTCGACACGGTGCTGGTTGTTTCAGGCGGACGGTACAAAAGCTGGAAGAGACGATGGTTCATATTGAACGACAACTGTCTCTATTACTTCGAGTACACGACCGACAAGGAGCCAAGAGGCATCATTCCGCTGGAAAACATTAAGGTCAGAGAGGTGCAGGATCGACACAAGCCGCATTGCTTCGAGCTGTTCGCCGCCGGCTCCGAGTTCATCAAGGCGTGCAAGACGGACAGCGAGGGAAAAGTTGTCGAAGGTACATCGGGCAGGATCCTGGGATGAAAGNAAAAGTTTTCAAATGTATTAATTTGATAACGTTTGAAAGATTTGGAAGATAAATCATTCATTTTAAATTCAAATTGTATACCTAAACCATTACTGTTTTTTTACTATATTTATTTAACGTGTAATTAAAGTGTCTGAAAAAGAAGTAATTCGGAAGAAAAAAGGGTAATTTGAAACGCGTGTTGAATTCTGTAAGCTAAAGTTTGTAAGAACAGAGAGTTAATAGAGAACAGGATATAAAGAATTCAAGTGCAGGTCGAGTAAAAGCGTCTTTCTCGTGTAAAGCGATCGAATCCTGTGCGTGTAACGTTGCCATATAACACAGCCTTTATTTTTTTTCGTACCGCGTCGTCGTGCAAGCGGTAATTACGGCGGCATTGTAACTGTTGTTCCTTGATTGTTGCAGGAAAGCACACCGTGTACAGAATGTCGGCGGCCACGGACGAAGAGAAGAAAGAATGGATTAAATGCGTGGAGTAAGTTGTTATTCATTCTGCGAATAATTCAAAGAGAACCTCGAGCTGAAGCTAGCTCTACCTATTTAACGCTGTCGCGATTCTTTCACTGGAAACTTGTGTATACTGTGAATTTAGAAACGATTTTAGACTTTTGTGTCCTTGGTTACTAATTGTTAAGGGTTTGCCACTCTAAATCTAAAGATAAAAGATATAACTACTGCGCCCGTTTAATTAAAATAAAATCTAGGGATGTTTTGTATGTGCAATGCAATTTAAGTTCCTTTTTTAAATTTCAAATTTAATGTTTGATTACAGGCAAAGCATATCGCACAACCCTTTCTATGATATGCTTGCGGCTAGGAAGAAGAAGGCGCAAAAGACCAACGTACATTCAAAGAGTTAAACTTCGCCGCGTTCACGGCTTCGAGAGAAGCCTGGCGAGACACAAGACTGTCTGTCCACGAGCCTGAGCCCCTATCAGGATTCGTGGAGTACAATCAAATGAATCTGGACGGAAGTCCATCAAAGTGCACGGGAAGGATTTTTGGCAGAGAAGTGCAGGGTGTTTTCGCTTTACCTGTTGATGGATCATCGTCGACATGGCATCGTTGATCGAACAAAGCACAAGAAAGTGGAAAAAAAGATAGGAAAAGAAAACGATGCCATTGGCTGAGAACCGTTCGACGTTATGTTTTGTATAAGAATTACGCTGCGCTTTAGGGGCCTAGATACGTATTATTTAAACGAATTTCGATATTAGGCTCGAAGCATTTCCTTGAAAGACGAGCGAAAAGAAAGGTGTTCATAGTTGTTGCACGTTTGAAGTTAGCAAGGCATATGTACATCCGGCGACGACGATGCTGGGTGAGTACAAATTAGGCGTGAAACAATGACTTTGTTTTTTTTTTTTTTTTTTTTTTTTTTTT
>SMSQ01026066.1:114070-143281 GCA_019453375.1 Ctenoplectra terminalis
AATAATAATAATAACTGTACATGATATACAAGTACAAAACCTCGGATATACAAGACCTTTCAGGCCTAAATGTTCATTGTTTCGAACAAGTAAACGACAAGAGGAAAGGTCATCTTATTAATTCTCAAAGTTTCCACAGATGAATTCCATATAGTAGCGTTAATCTAAATATATCTCGATTATCTCGATTATCAATGTAAATGAATTCCTTTACTTTTTCTTGTCACTCTTCGATTTCAACGCGAATCTTTAAATCGCGGTGTACATCGTCTACTTGCGAACTCCTCGATTCCAAGACATTCTTTTGCCCCCGTTTCTTCTTTCTCACATTACTCGCTGACCTTCTCGGTTAGATCGACACTCTTGCTTGCACTATTATGACCCTATCTTTATCGAAGCTCCAACACGTTGAAATAGCAACTCCTTTATCCTTTTCACTCGTGAAATTGATGAGATACGTTAAGTGTGCGATCGTTTATGGTATATTTATAAAAGTTGTATGTTCTTTCTCTTCTTCTTTCTTCGCTGTCTTTCTGATTCCCCGAAAATTCTGTATCGAGTTGCGGGAAGCGTAGGTCTGCAAACTTTGCTGGCTTCGCAATCTTCACCCATTGTACTCGTAAAACACGACAACTCTTTGTGAAACCTTACGTTTAAACGTATATAAATGTTATTTCGTGATCCTTATCAAAAGTTACCAAATGATTGAGCCATTTTTCATCGAATGTACTATATAAAACAATACTGCATATATTAAAATACGCACGTTGTTACTTAAATAGTTAAAAAATGTAGAACACTTTCAAAAAGAGTCCCTTGAGAACAATGATATTGTGCTTTGACGATTCTCGTTTGAAGTAGACGTTCGGTGAAAGTGTATCAGCGAACTTATTTTTCTTGATGTTCATAAATCCTTGATAATGGCAGTTTGCGTTGGTTTGGTTTGTCGCTCGATCTTACAGTTCCGTAACGGCGTACAAGTTGGGATCGCTACCCTGTACCTGACTCAACGTCGCCACCGTTGATTTGTTTTCTTGTCTCGATTGCGCTCTATTGTACGTTCCGTACATATTAGGTACGGCGTTATTCTGCGTGGTGCCGTTGAACTGATTCCTGGTGAAATTTCTGTCCAACGTTCGTACCTGATCTTGCATCTGGTCCTGGATACGAATGTTCGGTGCTTTGTTTCGTACCAGGGACCGAAATTGATTCATGTTTGTCTGCGAACGAGACTCGAACTCCCAGGTCGGTTGGCTGTTGGGATTCGGTGGCAATGGACGATTCTGATTCCAAGCCGGAGTCGGACCTCTTTTAAGATTTGCTAGATTCTTCGGGTCTAGAGTTTGCGTCTTGCGAGAATCCTGGAAAGTGGCCAGATGAGCAGGTCCATGAGAATTGTGAGACAGGGTACCGGTGAAGGACGCCACGCTTGGAGTCCAAGGTGGTTCTCTACCTGCAATTTCAATATGAAATATTCTTCAATATAAGATGTACCGTCTAAATATTTTTAGCGTGAATTAAAATTTAAATACATGCAATACGGATTAATCATTTTCATTGTAACAGAGTAGAAAATTGTAATTACCGGGCCCTGCGGGGGCGTGCCCTCAGTAAAAATCGCTCGACTCAAGGGTCTTGCACTGTTTGCTCAAAGTCGCGTACTGGCCAGGTTGATCTCCGAGTCCAGAACGGTGCTCAGCTCGTCCACCTGTCGACTGCTGATTATGCTGAGACGATTTGTGATCCCCGCCTCCTCCGCTCCCGTTAATACCCCCACCTCTGTAAATGGCAAATCGAAACGAACAAAGTTGCAGCATTATCTTTCTCTCGGACGGTTCTCTGATATCTAATTCCTATTAAGGAAACTCTGGATCATTCGTTCATCTCGTTAAAAAAAAAACGAATTGTTTTTTTTTTTGTTTTAAACATCGATCGCAAAGAGTAATTGAAAAATTTGAAATGTCTATAAATATTCAAGAAAACTTGATTCGTCGGGATGCTGTAGGAACACCAAAGAGAAAACCAAACGACTGTACAGTTATTGTCTTCAAAAATAATCGAGTCGTTAATAGTGACTAATTCGTTTGCAAGATGATAAATAATTTAGTTNGCGGGGGCGTGCCCTCAGTAAAAATCGCTCGACTCAAGGGTCTTGCACTGTTTGCTCAAAGTCGCGTACTGGCCAGGTTGATCTCCGAGTCCAGAACGGTGCTCAGCTCGTCCACCTGTCGACTGCTGATTATGCTGAGACGATTTGTGATCCCCGCCTCCTCCGCTCCCGTTAATACCCCCACCTCTGTAAATGGCAAATCGAAACGAACAAAGTTGCAGCATTATCTTTCTCTCGGACGGTTCTCTGATATCTAATTCCTATTAAGGAAACTCTGGATCATTCGTTCATCTCGTTAAAAAAAAAGAAATCTAAACAAGAACGCTATGAAAAACGAAAACGCGCAAAAGCGCACTATCTCTAATGTTTCCATTTATAGAAAAAAAAATAAATAAAAAAAAACGAATTGTTTTTTTTTTGTTTTAAACATCGATCGCAAAAAGTAATTGAAAAATTTGAAATGTCTATAAATATTCAAGAAAACTTGATTCGTCGGGATGCTGTAGGAACACCAAAGAGAAAACCAAACGACTGTACAGTTATTGTCTTCAAAAATAATCGAGTCGTTAATAGTGACTAATTCGTTTGCAAGATGATAAATAATTTAGTTCTCTGGGATAAAAGATCAATAACTGTACTAAAATGCTTGCGTTGCTGCCACCAGAGTGTTGTACACAATTAAAGCGACATTCAGACCTAACACAGAATCTATCGACATTAACAAGTCACATGGTAAACTGTAAACTGAATCAATTCAACACACTGGTAAAAAATTGAAAATCAACACATCTCAGAAAGTCGAATAAAAAACATCGTCTATGTATAAAGCGAACGATCAAATAAAGATTTGATGCAACATCTGTATTCTCCTGTTTTTTTCTTTCAAGTTATTAATTTCATACTTATCAATTTTAAACGTTTATAATTCTCACATCAAGTCTTCAATTGGTCAACGGTTATGAAAAGGGATTAGTTTTCGATCTTTCGTATTAAACACGACTAAACAACTATTAACAGATTACACGAAACACTCGTCATAAAATCGAATCCCTTTTCAAACTGCATCACAAAATTAGTTTGAGAAACTGTCGCAGCTGTTCAACGTTCAACTCTTATCGTACCAAACGCTACTACTTTACCAACCCATAATTACATCGTTTATGAAACTGAAAGCAAGTTCAATTACTCTGGTACGGCTCGAATTCGTCCATTTACTAGTTAAATTGTGGTTTTCAGATTAACTCCAAACTACAGCTTACTAAACTATCACCCTAATAACCATTGCTGAGTAACACCACCCGGCTTAACTGGCGCCTGTTTAGAAAACCAAACTGTTCAAGTTTCCTATGGTTTCGTACGATAAGGATGAACACGATGGCTAATAAATGAAACCGAATAAAATTTCATGCACAAACTTTAGCATGCTCTCGTGCAGCTGACGTGCTCGAGCAGTCGCAGTAGCGTAGGACGGCGGGGGCGGCGTTAGCAAGAGAGGCTGCTTAATGGTATTTTGAGTGCCATGAGCATTCGGATAAAATACAGAAGGGGCTGTAGGCGGGTACGACCCTTGGCCTCGAAGGGTCCGCGCTGCTATCGCCTGCGAAGCTGCCGATGGCGGTAGGTACGGGTCCTGCTCGTCGACTTGATGGTAATCTCTTCTAGAACAAAGTCCTCGTTAATCATACTCTGCGCGTTTACATCTTCCGGACGCGTTGGACGCGCACACTCACCGCTTTCGAATATAGATCCAAGTGTGAGAGTCCACCCAAACTAGCACTGTGAAGAAAAGACCCGCGGCTAGGCTTGCCAACAGCATGAAGGTTAATCCGTATCTGAAAAATTTTAGCAGCGTTTAAGCATCTCTCTCTCTCTCTCTCTAATTGCACTTCTGAGACTTAATGGAGGTACTTTAACCTCTGACGATCAATCGTTTCACGCCAAGAAAATGTTTTACCGAGTGATACAAAAATAATGAAACCTTGAGCTTTGACCTTTGAAAATAAAGTATTTGGAATGGCAGAAAAATACTGTGGTATATATTATTTTTTTACAACGCTTTTTACATCATTTTTAACCATTTTCTTTACAAGATCACTGTTGGCACGACGATACTATTCTTTTTTTTCTTTTCTACAACTTTTGAGTCACACCTGACGTGACACTAGGAAAATAATTGTAGCGCAAACGATTAACGTTTCAATTGCGGTATCTCTGTATGCTCTAGACAGCAAAATAATTGAAATTAAAAATATACTCACAATCCCAAATGACACAAGCTCTTTGCAGCATGAACGTACTGCTTATGAAGAGGCTTACAGTCGAGCAACGTGGCCAACCCCGACATAAGCTTGCTCACGGTGTTCACGTCGATCGAAAGACTGTTCAGTTTTGGCTGTAGCTGCAGTTCCTTGAACAGTTCACGTGCCAACCTAGATACGGTGTTCAGGTTGTCCCTCATGTTGTTGACCGCGCTTTGGCCATCGGCTAATCGCTGCGTGAACGGATTGCTGCGCATGTTCTCGCAGTGCGTGTAGTACGAAAGAACCTCGGAGGCTAAGGTGGATGGCACCGCTCTGGTCAGATAACCGTCAGGGGACACGCAGAGGTCACCCAAGGCCACCGAGGTTGCAAGGTATAGGGAGGCCATCAACCAAGAGACTATCACCGCGAACAAACCGAACACGGAAAATCTGAAACGAAGATTTGAAGATCAACCTTTATTAAGTTATTTAGGACTAATTTAATACTATTTATTTTCAAAGACTGAATTTTAATATAGTCCGAGTATTAATAATAAATTTATATTATTCAAAATGGAGAGTTTACGTGACAGACTGTATCTTAATTACTGTAACAATAATTAAGTCAATGAAGATCGTTATGAAAAATTTAATAAAAATCAGTAAATACGACAGAAATTGAACTCGATTCGAAACTGTGCTTCTAAGAATCTTGTCGAACCTTCCAGTCCAACCATGTTTAAAACCATTTCAGAAATTTACCGACCCAAAGATTACCACCCTTCCCCAATTGCAAGGAACAAAAAGCGCGGTAATTTAAGAGACTCGAATCCAGTTGGACGACAGAACTCTTTTCGCACATTTTTTTGCGGACGATACAAAAGAAACACGCACGTTATGAGAACGCATCTGGAATGTCGCGCAACTCCGACGACCAGCACCACGCAGAGAACGAGAAGCGCGCTGAGAACTGCCATGGTGACGGGCCACCTTAATTGCTCTATCTTCTCTCCCATCCCGATCGCGCCGGCCAGGCTGATACCGCTCAGCGGTTTTCGAATTTCAAAGCTTCGGTTCACGGCGATGTTCGTGTTCTGCTTCATGCTCTGCAGAGCGGTCAACAGCAAACCGAGCATGGTTTTATTGCTGACCGGGGCATCGAATTCGTCCCCCAAGGCGGTCAACTGTGGCTGCACCTTCTTCTTCAATGTTGCCTCGATAGTGTCGGTCTTGAAAAGGAAATATCATTAGTCTGATTCATTTTGAAGGGTTTTCCATAATTTTTTGTAACAATATGCGTAAAGATTTTTTTTTCTTTTTTTCTAAAATTCGTGCATCACTAGGAAAATAAGTTTTCCTTGCGTTACGTATTTTTTTAAGTACCTACAATTTTAATTGCTTTGGTAGAAATTTATTTTATATGTTGATAGTTCTAGTGTTAATTTTCCTATAAATGCATCAAAATCCGCAGTCTACTGATAACAGTTATAATTGAAAGGATGATCTGAGAGAATGAAGCGAGCATAAGGGGTGAATGGATAATGTATTTTTCATACAGCAAATAATTTGCAAGCAATTTTACCGTATCTTCGCCAAACGTTCAAACTTACGAAGCGCGCAAGGGATGATTTCGCTTCTCGAGCTCCTCAAATACCAAATTAATCCCATCTAACGTTGGTTTGATTAAATTAAGCACCCCAGATAAAAATCTTTAATTAAAAAAAATTGAATCTCCTCCGTGGCAGAAAATCGGATTATTTATCACAAGACGGATCTCTATTCTTTCGAGTTTATTTCCATTACGGTTGCCCGCAAACTCCTCGCTATTCTTGACCTGAATTAGCGAGCGCGAGTCAGGGCACATTTAAACGTAAAAAAAAAAAAAAAAAAAAAAAAAAAAAACTAGACCGCGAACTAATTACGAGCAAGTTGCAGCGTTACTTTCCGCGATTAAAGTGTAAACACGAATGTACGAAAGAACAGGAAGTGATAAGGAAACTGAAGTAGACGCGGTGTCCTATTCGAGGAATTAATTATGTACCATAAGAAACTTGGAAACAACTACTGCTTGAAATAAAAAGAAATATATTATTCACCCTGTCTTCTCTGTCTATTGAAAATGGTTGATCGAATAAAAGTTTCTATTATATATTTTAACACAATTTTATTTTAACGAGAAACATCAACGAACCGAACTGACCTGGACACCCAAAAGAGAAAACTCTGGACCGTTCATTCTCAAGAAGTGTTTATTGCATTGCCTGGCAGTCTCGAGGCCCTTGACTTTTAGGCTAGCAACAGACACATCCGGTGGTCTTTCTATTACTTCTGCTTAAAAGAATTCTTCCAGCGTTTAATCATTTTTGTTCTCGCGAGATACATTTTGTTCAAAATAGATTTAGCAATAATCCAACCCTATCTCGCGTTAAATAATTCAAACCGACCACAAAAATTTATATTTCAAACGATTCGATAAACCTATTCCTTTGGGTAACTAAACGCCGCCATCTTGAACACCATGTTCCATGCTCCGACAACTTTATTTTTCACAACCATCCGTAACCAAGATGCATTAATTATTATTTCCAAGTAATACATCAATCCAACTTCAATAATGCAAATAAAGATCCTCTTGCCGAGGATAGAAAGCATATCTAATTGGAATCGAGCCGAAGAACATCTGAGAGATCACGGAAGACGGACGAATCTCGTGGAAGCAACCAACCTGATTCCGTACACCCATGAGAATACCATCGACGTTCTTCGCGGCGGCCACCAATTGCACCAAACCGTTGTGCACGTCGTCGTTACCGTAGAGGCCGACGGCAACAGCTCCGCTGCAGAGCAACGCCAGGATGGCCAGCGAACACTTCAGCAGGGTTATCGACCTCCTGGGGCGCGGCTTCCGGTCGCAGCATCTCGTTACCAGGTAGACCAGGAGCACCAGCAACGTCAGGATTAACCAGGCTGCAGGGATACTTCCAAGTATCCCGAGGCTCTGTTAATTAAAGTTAAACGTTAGTTATCAGCGCGCATCTTTAATGAAACCGTTCGCGTACGCCACCTCCTTATCTCATCTTCATCTTCAGCTCGTTTCGATCTATTTTTTTCTTCTTCATTCTTTTTCTATATTTTTCACTAATTAACGTTTTACTCGTGTTTCTTTCGGCGTATCCGGTAATCTCGAGGCTTAATTAAATCTAAAATCATATGATACCGCTTTTTCTTTACGCTCTTTATTTTTCAAAATTTTCCGCCAACGCTAATGGCGTCGCCAGAGACCGACTTTCGGCGGCTTTCTAATTAACGTATATATTTGTAGCTGTCGTTCGCGTCCTTTCGCTCCAGGTACCGTTAATTAAACCTAAAACCTGACTTCCTCGAGCGGACGAAAATTGAAATAGCCGCATCGATACCGTGCAACGCTAAGCCCCGACGAGGACGAGCGTCTTTTGTCCTTGCGATCTCGCTGAGACCGTGTATCTTCCTTTTCCAAGTCAAAAGCAACGTATGTTCGCCTTCGTTGTTTTCGACTTGGAAAACAGAGAAAGACGTACGATCGCAGCGAGATCGCGCGGACAAAACTCGTTCGTCAACATCGGATCTAAATATTACCGAAGAGGACGCAGACGCGTCGATGGTGACGCTAAGGAAACGAGACGCGAACGAGTATTTCCAGTAACCACGCAAACCTTGGCGACTAGACCTAACGTTCTCTTAATTTCCCGACTCGATAACGCGAACGTTGAACCGAATACCGAGAGATCGGCGACGGATGCGTCCGCTAATCGGGACCACCGGTTACGCTCGATCGGAGCATAATATTAGCGAGCGGCGCCGGCCAACAGAGTTAACTTGTTGCTCTTGTTCGCGCTAATTAACTGCTAGCAAGGATGTCGAAGGTGATAGCAGATCCGCGTGTCTCGTCGAGATTGCCGCCCGCGCGTTATGTGACTCACGGAGTGAATCACAGTGAGTCTACGCGCTCCAGAATGCTCACCGATTGGACGGAGCAAAGATCGGCAAATTTGTTTTTTTTTTAAGGAACAGATAGGGTAAGAGTCCGGTACAAGCCATTGCGTCGTTGGTTTTTAACATTTTTGTTGTTTCGGGCAAATTAAAGCAGCGCGTAAGTAATTTGGGATATATATAAATATTTATTTCTTTTTCTAATCAAGAAATACCAACATTGCAAATGGACGGTCTCACCCGCGTGGTAGGGTTGGAGCGTCGACTCATTACAAGTACCAAAGAATGTAGCTTATACGAAATATAACACCAGATAAAATTAGTCGATATGTTGCTTTTTCCTTCTATCTTCCATATAAATCGCAAATGTTCCCATGCTTACAGCATACACCGTGAAACAACGTCCACTACACGCTTAACCCGATCCTCGCCGGCGGAGGTTTCGAAATAGTTTTTTTCCAATTGTACTTTCTAGCTTGCACGAATCTTTAAATTTAATTTGTAATATATATACGGTTTTGCGACAGTTGTCAGTAGGAGAATAATAAGCCGATTTATTTGTTCTATCATGAGATATTAATACTGACCAGTCTATCTCTCTCTCTCTCTCTCGGTGGTCGAACTATGCCGGACTTACTTTATATCGGCACTGAAGCAACAAAGCCGGACTATGACATCGATATCATTAATATAATTACTTTTATTATCGTTATTCTATTAAATGTTCAGTTTTCAAAGGATTGCGATGATCGCAGAGTGGATTAACGGGTTCCGAAAAAAGCGATTGCGTATTCTGTTTAACTGGAAAGCTTGGTTCCTTTCAAAGGTGTTTCACGAGCTCGACGTCGTCGCGGCTCATGGAAAATTTGATTTTTCTGTCGTGTTACTCAAAGGTCTGCATGCCACCACGGGGTCAACCACCCTCGTAGCTCGCGTGTCACCCTGTGAAACTCGCTAAATCGACCCGTGTATGTACCTATTGCATTCATTATTTAACGCGACATCGATAAACTTCGCCTCGAACTCTCGAGACCCGTGATTTTTTGCGAAAACCGATTCTTGATATGTTTAACACGAAACCGCTGTTGCGGTGAAATTAAAAAAAAAATTGAGAAATTTATTTTTCCAATCATGGCGAAGTTTAGAGGGTTGTTTAGGGTTAGGTTGTCGGTTGTTCGTAAAATTGTTCGAAAATTAAGTTCGAAGATTAAGTTCGAAACAGCTACACCGTTCGAAGTTGTAAAAAAGAAAACGAATCAAAGAAACCATGTTGCCGAGCAATATTTCGAAAGAAGAAGCAGAAACGTGTCTCCATCTTGGAGACCGGAAAACGGAAGTCATCGCGAGCCACGAATCGTAGACAGAGAGATATCTGTTTCTCACTTTTGTCAAGAACTTGGCCCGACAGTTTGGAGTAGTTGAAGATGAATGAAACAGCGACGAGGATCCGCGTGAATTTATGGAAAATCTTTCTTCCCCCGGCGCGTTTTACATCCGACGACGGATACGCTTTTCTTCCAAACAAACTTCGTTGCGCGTCGAACAGAATTCTGACCGTAAGTTTGCTCTGTGACCGGAAGAATCGAACGCGCGCGGTTTTCCTTCGGTAAATACCATCTCTTTTGATAATATTCATAAAACCTTCCAAGTAAACTTTCTCGAAGTTTCACAAGACTACTGTGAAAACTATTAAAGTGTTGCTTTGGAAAGTAGAAAAAAAAAGAAGAAAAAATTATAACTATCTACGATTTTTTATTCAATAAAATAAAATAGAAAGAAGAAAAATTGAATTGACGAAAATACAAAATTTAACTTAAAACATAACCTACGAAGAAAATTAAACGTCACCGTAACGGTATCGAGTGGAACGCAAAGGGTTAACCACGGAAAACAGAAAATCATTAAAAGTAGACTAAGCATACACAGATGTATGGAATAGAGAAGCGATTGAAGAAAACAGAAGAGCTCGGAACGGATGTTTAATTATTCTCGTTAGTAGCTAAATAGTCCGTGGGACAGGCTAAAGAGTGACCGAAATTCGAGGCCTGAATCGCGTCTAGACAGGAATTCTCTGTTTACGGAACGCACGGTGAAGACGGTCGTTGCACCTACTGCGACGCAAGCTCTGGAATAAATCCGGAAGAGCGCTCGAGATAGACGGAAAGGGAAATAGAGAAAAAGAGAAAGACAGAGGAACAGAATGGGAGAAAGGAAGGGACGTAGGGAAACAGAGAATGAGAAAGAGAAGGGAGAAAGAGCGGGAGGACTCAAACTTCATGGGACTAGCGTGTCTAAGGGGGGGGGTTAGCATGTAAAATTGCAAATGGATTCTCTTTCGAGACTCGCGAACCTCTGAAAGAGTAAATACGGGCTCACGGCCCTCTTTGCATCACTCAGAAAACGCGTCACTCTTTTTTGTCCTGCTCGCACACTCGACTCTTCTTATCCTACTCCACGAAACTTGCCTCGAATTTTCGAGGAAACTCGCAAACCGAAAGGGATCACCTCGGTGTTTCGAACACTGGACCATTGTTTCGTTTTTAAACCAATGACGAGGAATTTAGTTACCTTTATGCACCGGTAGTTACTATTTAGTTATATTTTGAGCACAAACAAGGGACGTCGCTTAAGCGTAACACGCCGGTGTTGATGTAATTTGTTTATAAGGTAGTGTTTAAAAAAGTAGTTGAAACGTTGTTTTTTTCTTTTTTTTTTTTTTTTTACCTACCAATAGTATTTTCGAGTAACGAGTTGGTTGCTTTAAAAAAAGTAAGCAGTTTGTCGGAGTCGGTTACTTTAAAAAAAAGTAACCAGTTTGTTACAGTTAGTTACTTTTTCTCCATCTCTACTTAAAACACAACGCACACGCTTTGCATTCTACTTGACGTTTACACCATTAGCCCACATTCGCGAGGACGTTTCATCTCCTTTTTCTCCTCTTCCGTCGTATCTGCAGCGAAACGTGGACGTGGCTTGTTTAAGGGATCCGAATACATTTATTTTTGAG
Source organism: Ctenoplectra terminalis (assembly GCA_019453375.1). NCBI lineage: Eukaryota > Metazoa > Arthropoda > Insecta > Hymenoptera > Apidae > Ctenoplectra > Ctenoplectra terminalis. The sequence continues at coordinate 125,397 of SMSQ01026066.1, forward strand.
ACCGGTGAAAAAGGAAACGAGACGAAAGGCTGTCCCGAACAATGTTCGGTGGAATTAGTTGGAACGGTCGTTGCAAATCGGCTTTAATCAGAAAAGCTCGCGGCTTTTGTGCCAGATTAAACACGCTCTTTGTAGCGCCGAGAGACTTATCTTGTTGAAGGGGCAATCACAATTCCGTCTACTCTCAGAAATGTTTTAGAAATTTGTTTACTGGTAGGGACGTTGCTTTAATTGACTTTTCCGCTTTTATGCTAGAAATAGACCGGTAAATCCTTAAACTCTCTTTGCCCAATGCTCTCTATTTCATAGATTTTAAAATATTCGATGTTTCCTTGAACCGTGTAATTAGAAAAACATCTTATACTTAGATATTTATCGAATTTTACGTACAATTATAAGTTTACGAGTAAAAAACTAAATCAAAATCTGTTTTCAACCAACATTTAAGAGCTTATTTTGCAACAATGTATAATGGTTTTTAAATAAAACAGAGTACACGTAAAAAAGAAATCATATTTTAAAGAAACATCGTTAATACCTAAACTGGTTATATACTTTCGTAACGAATCGTGTATGCTTGTCGATTGACTGAAATTTTGTTCGCGTATAAAATCGATTTTCGTTAAGCGGAAGTAATTTAAGTGATAAAAATTATGAGGGTATTTTTTATCGTTAAAGTTTATCAAAATGTGTAATGTTTTCGAAAACATTTCCGAGCATAAAGTAAACAGGGTACAGAATCTGAACCTACGAATGAGCTACGAACGACGTTCTCTTTATGCAACTTGTGCAAACGGTACGAGTGAGCCGCAAAATTTTAAATATCGAATTAAGTTGCGACAAGATTGACGCGTGTAAAATTAATTACGGTATCATTTACGGCTAATCTCAATCGATAATACCCCTATTTGCACGTGCGTTAACTTAAACCTCTACGGTATGGTAATTCTTTAAATTGCGACGCCGTAATTAAGTCGTGTCATATTACCTGCTTGTTATGCTAATCTGAAAATAGAATGAACGAAAGAGGGTTACCAGCAGGGTCGTTGTACCCGGGCTTTTCTCCGATTTCTTTCAAGGCGTTTGTACGCGAGATACCTTTGAAACGAAAATCCTCTTAACTAAAGTGCAGCGCCCTCCTTTGGATCAGTCACGCACTTCATCGCAAAGGTCAGTATATTTTTTAGTTCGACACATTATGGAAATTGTCTGTTTAGCATCGTAACGTACCAAGACGCGTTAAAATTTACATAATCGGTCGAGAATTGTTGCAAAAAAACTCTGCCACTTTTAAATATCTAAGAAAAATCATTATTGTTCTTCTTTGCGTCACGTCGTACAACACTTAAGGCTCGATTGTGGACGAGCGACTTTTATCCTTGCGATCTCGCTGCGATCCATGTATCTTTCTTTGTTTTCCAAGTAGAAAACAACGAAGAGAAACGCATGATCGCAGCGAGATCGCAAGGACAAAAGTCGCTCGTCTGCATCGGGCTTGATTCTTTTACCGAAGCTTCACTAAAAGCTCTCGTTAAGTATACAGATAGAGAGAGAGAGAGAGAGAAAGAGAGATCGTTAACGAACAGTCGAATCGGAGGTTAAACAAACGACGAAAGATACGACGAAACGCCATCTCACGATTTAATTACTCGCTAGGTGCCGTTGCAGCAGGCGTGTCGTGAAATATTTTCAAGCTACAGAAACAATAGCTGGGGACCCAATTACCAGAGCTCGTGTTGCGTCAAGGGTGCTCAGACAGGCGTTTCCTCAAGGCTTCTCCTTCGCCGGCTACCTACCCTACCGACGCATGCAAGAGAAAATTCATACGTGTGTGCATGCCAGCTAAGTTTCGCACGCTCTCGACGTCACCGATACACATGTACATTCGACCAGGGGCAACGAACATTCACGACCACTTAAATACCTCTTCTTCTCTCATGCTCTTTTAACTTTATAATTTATTCGATTGTTTAACGAATTCCAATCTTCTTCGAGTCGTAGTTATATTAGCTCAATTTAAAAACATTCGAAGATCGTCGATTAACACGTTGCTTAAACGTTTACTTTTTTCTTCCAGATTTCGTTCCATGGAACTTTCTTCTAAAATTACGGTTAGGAAAATATCATCAGACTTCCAAACTTTGGATCAACCCCTTGCCTTAAAAGTTTTTCAGCGTCCATATATGTTAGCAAACATATATTCGCTGCTTTAACACTGTGCCAAACGCAAACCATTGAAATATTATACGTATTTTCTGTTTGCTAATTTTCCATCTTGTAAATTGAAGTTAAAGTTAAAATTAAACTTGGTCAAAAATATAGTGTCTTTATTGTATTTTAACAATAATATGTGCCACGAGTGGATCTCGTGATTGTAGGGCAAAGGGTTAATATTTACAATAAGTAGGATTTCTTAAAAAAATCTTTTTTCAAATATCTTTTAAGAAATACCTAAATAAGGGTAACTCGTACGGTTGGCAATGTTTTGGTCCAAAGACATAAAACGATGGAAACAACGCATGTAGCGACATTTGAAAGAGGATTGCAAAGAAACTGACAGAAAGAAAGGGAAAAACGAAATATTCATCGGCTAAGGCGGAAGAACAGTCATAAAGTGGGTGGGAGAGGAGAAGGAACTAAGGCGAAGTGACAGACAAACGGGGAAGCGAAGAAAAACTAGATAAGGGAAACAATGACGCGAGGGGAAACGGTTTTCTTTAAAATGATTAAAAGCACACGGACAAGAAATATGAATGACGAGAAACTAGAACAGGAAACAGGAAGTGTACTGTACGCGGTAATGAAAGCGTAAGCCACGATCGGTATCGATACAAGCGTGCTCATTAACCGGCAAATGTGCGCCATTTGCGAATACTACCCGAGTCGTTGCAACATTCTGGTTCATTCAACTTTTTCCAACAATTATATCTTTTTTAATTTGAAACTGCAAGATTAAAAAAGAAATTGCAGGTTTATATTAAAATCGAAATTTAGGTGCGTTATTTAACACACCACGCTTCTCAGTTTTAATTACTTTTGCGAAATATCAAAACTGGCGATGCTTGACCTAAATCGACTAAAATTTCCAGCGAAAAAATTATACAAAACTTCATACCGCAGTTTTCGAGCAGTCGGAAACGTAAACACTAGAACTACCGACGATTAAATTATACTTTTTTGCTAAAAAAGAATCGAAACGAGGGAGCCCATGGAGTGATACATTATTTAAAAACGTAACGCAAAATAGATACAATGCAGAAGAGAAAGATATTTATCCATATTTTTTATAGAAAATAACTGAATAATCCCCCAAAATGTACCACGGTAAATTTATAAAAATTGCACGAGAAATTATGAATCGGTCGCTTCGACCACGCTGGTAGTTCTAGCGTTAGCCTTCTCAAAACACATGGCTATTTTCCCCTCTCGATCTCGTTATTCTGCACCTGCCGGAACGATAATTGGGAGGAAGAGCGTTCGCGTTGTCGGATGCAAAAAAAAAAAAAGAAAAAAAAAAGGAAAAAAAAGGAGCAGTTTCGCTGAGCACCGCTACGCGCACCTTTTCCCAGGACGTCTCGAAAACGAACGACAATCGAATTGCTCGAAAGCAACGAGATATCCGTCTTGATTCCGTAGTAATAAGTTGCCGTGCCCTCGACATCTGCAACGAAAGACGTTGCGCGAGACGATCGTGCTTCTTGTCGAGAGGTACGAGAAGCACGATGCTTCTAGAGGGGAAGGGGGGATATTGGTGGAGGGGTGGAAGGGATACTATGCCCGCAGCGATGGGGAGAGTCTCGTATCGAATCGTGAAATATCGATACGGTACGTTCGGTAACCTTTATCGAAATAAAGCACGGTAATATTGCTAGGGTATTTTATCGATATATAGAAATATTATCGCACGTTAATTGATTAAATGATCAATAAAGTTTCAACGTAATATGAGTTTCAAATTTCCTGCGATGTACATCGATTATTATTTTTTTATATTCGCTTAGTGATACACGAATTGAGATTAATTTATCTTTAAAGAATTAAAAAAAAAAAAAAAAAAAAAAAAACACCGGAATTATTGGCGATGTAAAATAGTTACGGTTAACTATTTAACTACAGTTAGTAACAAAAGTTATCAACCGTTGTACTTATTAATCTAATTTCTATAATAACTATTAAATAATAACTAAATCGAAATCTGTTTTTCACAAACACACCGAAGAGTCTATTTCGCGATAATTGAATAAAAAGAAGTTATATTTTGAAGAAACTAACATTAACGCCCAAGATGGCCAACTACACTTTTCTGACAAACTGTTTGAAAAGGGAAGAGCAAAGGAGCAATTTGGTAATTGTCGACGTTGAAATATCGAGTGGCAGATTTGAAGTACCATTCGAAGCGACTCGAAGTGTCTTGAGCCCATCGCTAGTTAGCGGTCTGACGTTTCGAGCCCGTTAAAGCCCACACGTTGCCTCAGGCGCATTATACGAAAGCCTTTGTGCATTGTTTGAGCTTTCCCGGCCATTGTGCTTTCCAGTTACACACAGCTTGGATTCTCGTGCACTCGTGGCATCCAGCTGCGTTTCTCCTCGTCCTTTTCCTCCTCGTTTCTCATTCCGGCTCTTCATCTTTCTCTTCTGTCCTGTCCCTCGTCTCGTTTACCTTCTTTTCGCTTCTCTTTCTCACTTTCTTACGAAGAACCGTACGAACCTCTTCTCGATGCAAAAGCTTTTTCTCCCTTTTGGACGGCCGTCCGAACGGGACAGGAAACCCGGAAGACTGCCGGAAGAGAGTAACGCCGGCAACTGTCCCGTGGTGTCTTGGATTCTTATTCTTCGGACCGGGTCACCGTGACTCTGCTGTTTTCTTCGGAAAACTATTCGCGGAAAGAGGGACAGCGGTCAAAGGGAATAAGCGGCCAACGTGTTGACCATTTTTTAAGGTAATCGGACTAGTCGAGACAATGGAAACATTTGACCGTTTCGGAACGGTTTTCTCGTATGACGAACACGTGGACCTTTGTAACAGGACACTCCGGTATCTTCTTTGGTCGGACGATACGAGAACATAAGGTGATTCGCTATGTTGGATACACGTGTACGATGATCAATAAAATACGGGGCAGAGAGGAAGAGGAGAGGGAGGCACAGAGAAAGAGAAAGGGAGAGGAATGGAAAGAGAAAGGGAGACAGAAAAAGTGAGAGAGAGAGAAATGAAGGGAAAAGAAGAGAATTGGAAGGTTTGATGAGTCGAGACTCGAAGAGCGTGTAATTTCACCTTGCTTCTGCTCGGTCGTCGCGCAACCTCCATTAATTAGCGCGCAATTCAAGGAAACATTTTTACGAGAACTCGTGACCGCTTTCGAATCGAACGAGACGTAATACGTTTCAACCAGTTACTGGTTTTATACGTGGTGGTAATTAATTTCAGGGATAAAAGATATAAAAAGAGGATGGGAGGGGATTAATAAAATTTGTCGAACACCATGTTTTTCATGGATATTTTTACGCGCCGAGCTCAAAGTTTAATTTTCGAGGTCTTTTAAAACCCTCAAAGCTTTTAAAACGGCGTTGCGATACAATCATTGTAATTAACGTCTTGAATGGGAACCACGAGTTAAACGTTGGTAATCTCTTTCAACGGATAAAATACTAACAATTTAAGGTGTTATTCGATACTGAATTTTGCAATCACGGAAAGTGCTTCTGATCCAACAATAATGAAATCAGAACTATTCAAAGATGGTCCAAAAAATTTTATCCCGATATTTCATCGAAGAAGAAAGCTTTTCCTTTTAATTCGCTTCAACACTGCGCTACCGACCGTCCTCATGAATCATTAATGACGCGGCACACGTGAAAAACACCCAAACCCAGCCAAACGATTCCATTCCTTCCACAAACAAGTTCAACGCGCGGCGCAACCTCTTCGACGAATGCTCGGTTCGCCAAGCATTGCCAAAGAATCCCTCGTTCCTTCGCGACTGAAACAGGATCGAGGGATATATTACTGGAAATCAACGGGAACGCTTTGTACAGTGGCCAAATCGGAATCGAGCTGGAATTGCTTTCGGATATCGATGCAACTAGCAAGCAGAACCGGTGGATTGCTGTCGCGACCCTGTTAACCGCGTGGCACGCGATTTATTCAGCTGACCCAGCTGAAGCTTATCCGCGCGGCTCGATCGCGATTCGCGCGTTGCTGACAGTTGCAAGATCGATAAAAAATTACGAAATCGCAATATTAGGTTGGCCAATAAGTTGGCGAGGTTTGGAGCAATTGTGGCGATTGTATTCCCGGGATTTGAAATGCGACTAAATTCGATTCAAATCTTGAAAGAAAGAAAAGGTGGCTTAGCAGCTTGAACGAACAGTACGTTGTTGAATGAAAATATTTCCTTTTGTGAGAAAACTTGCTTTTTGTTTGCGCGTTAAAACCCGAAGTTTTTGGCCAATCTAATACATTTTCGTTTTCGCGTAGAAAGATCGGATATTTAAATAGAAAACTAGTGGGTGATTAAATAACTGTTTCATATCTTTTCATGAATATTTTGTGAAAATACGATACATTAACTGTAATTTACGGCATTTTATTTTATCTAATTCGTGGAGATTTTTTACGTATCCCCGGTAACGCGTTGAAATATTATAATCAATGTTAGAACATTAGTCCTGAAAGAAAAAGTTGCACCTACCTCGAGATAGATTTCGGAATGTGGATTAAAGGTGTTGTTGACCGAATGAAGAGAGACGTTGAGGTGCGGCAGGCTGTGGAAGACCCTAGCGAGCTGCGGTACCGTGTACTGTTCGGGAAGCTGCTGACCGCCCGCCATTTTGGAGAACCCTTGTCTGCCGAAAACCCCGTTGAAGAGCCTCTCCTACTCGTCAAGACATGCTATGAGGCCTGTAACAGCAAGAAAACAACGGGTTAAGAACAGCTTCGGGCTTTTTCCTCGAGATTTCTCGACTTATTCGTACGAACTAGAGGAAACTTCTTTTTTCCTCCTTTTTTTTGTTTACTCAAACATTTCTAATAATATCTTCCGTATTAACCCTTTGCACTCCAGTGGCGTCGCTGTGGCGACATGCATAATTTTCTTCAGAGATTAAGTTTCAAATTAAATTCTCCATTTTCATCAGTTCAAACACTTTTAAAATAAAGTAAATTGACCAAACAGAATAAAAATCGTAAACACTTATAATTTTCTTTTTTTCTTTCCAAAAAAAAACGCTTGTAAGTTTTCACAGTAGTCCTTTGAAACTTAAAAAATTTTAGAAGCGCAAAGGGTTAATAAATATACTTATATACGGAGAAAAGTTCCGCAGTGCCTACGCACGGGTCGCCTCTGCATGAAATTAACAGAAACGGGACACGGAAAAAGATCGATATCCTTGGCAATCCTGGTGGACAGGAAAAACTGATGGGAAAGAAACGTCGCGAGAACGGAAACGGTTCGACGAATGGCGTCAGGAAATCGACGCTCCGCGAAAGAAACCTGGATAACCCAGTTATATTTAGCGTGGACCGATTATCCGATTTAACCGGCAGTTAAACCGGCGAGCATCGCGCGCAAAAAAGAGGGAGATTCAATTCGGTCTGGATAGCGTATTTAGTTTCGAATCTAATCGGCCGGTCGAACGAGCTCTCGACGCGGTTTAATCTTTGTTAGATACGTCGACGTCACTCGATGATGGCCTTCTCTTTATCCTCTCTCTCTTCTTCATTCCTCTGTCTATCCTACGAAACGCTTTGCCCGGCCTGATTCAATTACGCTCGAAGCGCCGTTGTGGAAGCAACGAGCGCTTAATTAATGAAATCTGTGCCAGCTGCTCCGTTTTGCTCTCGGGTATCGTCGCAGACGAGAACACGTGCCTCTTCCGGAAGTATCTCGAGATTCTTTTCAACCAATTATTACTCCCCGACGAGGGTGCTCCGATTCGACGACCAAGCCTACCGGACATCGGTTACCTGTGCGTGTTTTACCTACACTCGTTTATCCGTGAACTGTTTCTATTGTTTCCTGGGTTGTCGTGTTGTTCGTATCGTTGTGTATTAACTTCTAAAAATCTATACTATTATACGAAGAGAGAGCCAAAACTCAACAACCATTGATTTTCTTTTAATTTAAAACCATTATTCCTATCTAGGACGAACATTGTAATTAATATTAGGTTGTCCCAAAAGTTTCGTTTTATTAATAAGTTATGGATACATGCTTCGCATGGTTTGTTTTAGAGTATATTGTTACTTTATATAGGATCCATTTTGCTCGATTATCTTCCTCCATCTCTGGTTTAATAAACAAGGCTACAAGTTTGTGCAAACATTGTTAGACGAAATCACTGCGCGAAGGTAACGAAAGAAAGTTTTGGGACAACCTAATATGTAAATTCTATTTAATCATTTATTAATATAAATCCACGTATCAGTGGATGTCAATGGATAAATCTAGAAACGATGAAACTGTCGGTTAATTGCTCTATGATTATTTTGGGGGAATTTTTGTTATAAGAAAGGTAGTTGCGAGGAATGGTTACGAATTCTTTTACGCTTGTAGGAAAGATGACAAGTGAGAGAACTAATGTCTATTTAACAAGTCGGTGCAGATAAATGGAACTTATGACGCGATAGATGCAGCGACTTCGGCTATTGGCTAGCAGACACTAGTCGATAGTTGGTTTTCAAGGACGCTTGAATAATTGCAGTGTTCATCGTGTCTTAAGACCGTCGTCACGTGCATTTTACTCGTTGGAAAGATCATGATTTAATTTCCAGAATCTTTTCGTTACTCAAAATACGTAACTAGAAAAAAAGAGAAAGAAAGAAAGAAATTCGAAACAAATATCTAAACGTCCGAATGCTCGAACGATGAATTAACAATTTTAATTAAAAAAGAAACAAAAGCAGGGAATAAAATTCCCGAGACAAAACGTGAGCCGAAGAGATCGAAACTCATCGAATCGGAAGAACAATAGAGTCGAAATCTTTGATTAGACGGCATCCCAACGCGTGCATTCGATTTACATACCCCCCGACGGGGTTCTATTCCTCCATTCCACCCCTCTTCCAACAGCCACACCCATGTACACCCTTTATGCCTGTCGAATTTGACCGGCGAACTCTGAAATACAATTTTCTCGGCCGAGAACGGCGCACCGCGGAATTTTGCAATTGAGATGAGCGCGTGAAAACAAACGAAGCATCTTTACGGATCGAACAACTTTCTGGATATTGTTCAAGGGGATAGATTGGAGTTATCGAATCCGAACGGTGAACATTAACAACGGAATATTAACACGTTCAGCGCCGTAGAAAATTGATGGTTTCCGGTAGGATCTTCGATAGAGGTCAACTAGCTGCTGTGGAACTTTTAGCCGCACGACATAGCCGATTGCGCTCTTCCTGGTTGCGTTTCTTCTTCCTTTTCCTCGTTCCAGCGAAGTATAACAGGATACGATCGTTTAAAGGGGGAGAAAATTATTTTCACCAAGTGGAAGATTCCGGGAAGCTGTAATATTTACAAGTTATCGAAGCAGAAGATTAGAACGTGTCGTTTAAAATTAGAATCTTCGACGTGATCGGAGTTTGATCCGAACCTATTCAATATCCTGCTCACGACACAAAATGATCCCCTTCCTTTATTGCGAGCCGTCGTCGATTGTGTCGAGCTCTCTTCCTACTTTCACCGTCTCTCTTTTCCTCGTTTTGGTAATAAATAGAACGTCTAATCTGAAGCGGAATATTTTCTTGCCGGAGAGGGAACAACCGAGAATCTCTAACAGATTACACGATATTAAGCTTCTCGAAACGGGTGGATCCGACTATAACGTACAATTAAAATGATTTTGCATAATCGATCGCGTTCCTCTCACGATATGAAATAATAAATTAATTCTCTGCAATAAAGATTAATAACCTCTTATTAGACAGTTTCTGTAACAGCAGCTAAAGCTAGACTAACTTCAATTAACGTATACTAGGTTATGAAACTGGTATAGACTGCACGTTTGTATGCAAATACACCGTTTTATGAATATAATTAAAAAAAAAAAACGAATAGCAATTTTTGTGGTTACTTGTATATTTTTGCTTATTATCTGCATTCTGTGTATCTTTATCCTCAAATTTTCCGTAAATGCATAAAAATTTGTAATCTAGTTACGTCTTCTGATCGAGTAAAAATTTTTTAACACTAAACCTACCGACGATTAAATTATACCTATTTGTATCAAAGAAATTACAATAATAGATACTTGGAAAAATACATAATTCGCCAGAAACAAATCTTTAGAAAATCCCCCAAAATACTCAAAAGAGAACCGTTAATAATTAATAAAATTCAGGTAAGAAATTACGAACCAGTCATTTGACCGCTTTGGTAACTTTAGTGTTAACTCGAACACGTGTTATTTAATTTCAAACATTCCACTTATAAGATTTCTAAGATACTTATTAGATTCCAATTGTTTTACATAAGCCCGTTCAAATATTTTCGCGCGCGCCCGAGTCAAAAAATTTCCCCGAAACGAGCTTCGGTTTGCATTCCAGGCCAGCTGTTTATCGTGGTCACGAGAATTATAAACGCTGACCCGTAGAAACGTAGGCATCTTGAACAAGATGGAGGAAAGAAATGGCGGAGGTGGAGCGGAGGGAAGTTGGGTCCATTCTTAAACTTCCTTGGATCGCATCGAATACCGTGGGAAAAGATCAGCTGCCGCATGCCGGCTTTAAACTACATTACACCTGGTCGCTCTCTTGACACAATGTCGGCCGTTCAAGCGTCTCCACCGAGGCTCGTTGCCGTGTTATTTCGAGATTTTCAGGGTTCGTAGTAAATACCACGGGATAACTCCGCCAGTTCGCGAATTTAAATTTGAATATTTTATTCGTTTAGTTGACTTGTAAAATATTGTGACTCGGCGTGGTTTAGAGCGGTTAAGTTTGGGCTAGGCGTGCTCCCAAAGGGGATTAAGGATAATAGTTTGAGTTGGCTCGTGATGTCTAATGCATCAGGCGAGCGTATATTTATAGGGGCTATACGCTTCTTTAATTATATACAATTTAATATGAAAGGATGAATTTTTGTTCCGAGAACAAATTTAAAAATAGTAATTTCAATCTTTTTTTTTTTTTTGTTTTTTAAATGAAATGTTTAATCCACGAACGTTACAACGTTCCATATACCAAAAATTAAAGTTGACCTCTTGACGCCGGACATAGTGAGGAAAAAATTATACACGGAGCCCAAATTTACAGTCTCAATTGCACGATTAATAAAAATATAACGATCTACACGTCTACTGGTATAAATCGAATAACACTTGAAACGTTTCACGATTTTTATTTTCGATTGTTAACTTACGAAATGCATTAAATAAGTAGTTCGTATTATTATGCGCAAAAGCATAGTTCGTACAAGATACAAAGCCCAACGTCAAGGGATTAAGCAAGAAATTAATTTCAATCGAGAAACATAAATCGCAGACTTTAGTGCGAACATAAACAAAGAATATTTTCATTTAAAATAAAACTATAACTCGTCCTAGATATTAGAAAATTCGAGCTTCTTCATCTCTTACGCAACTCGTTATCAAGCTTCGGTAAACATTTCGCAACCATTTCTCGCTGCTCCAGAGACACACCCATATCGCGACTAAAGTACCCAAAAGATTGCTTCCATTATCAAACTCAATGCCATTAAGTTCCACCAAAAATGAAAAAAATCTTCCGACAATTTTCACATATTTCTTTACCGCTTAAAAAAATATATATTATATTTTGAAATTTGTTATATTTAATGCCCTACAAGAATTTTAATTAAATCAATGTTAATACATTTAATCATTTAAGTCCGGTACCGTATCTTTCTTTATTCTCCAAGTCAAAAAGAACGAAGAGAAACACATTACATTTCTTAGTTTTCCGAATTAAAAACAACGAAGACAAACATATGATCGCGACGAGATCGCAAGAAAAAGAGTGGCTCGTCTGCATCGGGCCTTCGAGGGAAGAGTTGCGAGTTATTACGACAATCATAGTTGTTATTGTGACCTGGCTCTTTCGTGGTTCTCATACACGCCACAAAAGCATCCAACTGTTCGAGTACAAAATTCTTCGGATCCATCAGAGGCTACACATCGAGGGAACAAATGCACTCGTTCTCAGGTGGCCGCGCATTCCGCCAAGATGGCGGGCACGCTGTTTGAATAACTTTGCGGAACTATTCGTGCGAGCATCTCGGCTTTTAGGGTCGCGTAATTATTTCAAGAGATTCCACAGAGAACTGTAATCGGCGTGCGTGCAAGGTCGCGCTACGTCGATCCTCGGGAACGAGATCGGGCGATATCCATGGAGATCGGACGTTGAAGACGCATACCGGTTGATGAGAGAAACGATTGCGCTTAGAATTTCTGCTCGGAAGAAATATCTTCCGAGTAATAGAAAATTCTTACGTTAATGTGAAAAGTGTCTGGAAGCTGGAATATGCCAGTGTAATCCTTCCGTGGATGGTACGAGGCAGTGTTTTCCAAAGTTCGCTTCGCGAGATGAAGTATATTTTGGTAAAAGCTTATTTAGTCGAAAAATATTCACTATTTTTGAAATAAGTTAGGTTGCGTGAAAAACTGCCATGGACAAAATTATTACATTAATCCCCCTTTGTACTTCGCTGACGCCATTACGGCGACGCGTGTAATTTTCTTCAGAGGTCGAGTTTCAAGTTAAACTTTGAATTTTCGTGGGTTAAAATTTTTTGTTTACTCCGAGACAAAGAAAATTAACTGGATTATAATTATTTTCTCATACCAAAGCAACACTTTAAGTTTTCGCGATAGTCCTGTGAAACTTAAAACAGTTTAAGAGTGCAAAGAGTTACACGTTGCTTGCAATTGGATAAATCTGTTTCAGAGTATTATCGGTCCCTGCCTGAAGACGTTTCAACCATATCATCGATTCAACCAGTCATAGCCTAACAGAAAAAAGAGCCATACTTCAACCAGTGCCTCGAAAAAAAAAGAAAAAAAAAAGAAAAGAAAGAAAAAGAAAAAAACGCTATTCTGCACGGGAGAATTCCATTGCTGACTCCCGAAATTCATGGAATTTAACCGTGTGTTACTGTAAAACGCGACGAAAGTTAACACAACCACGGGGTTCCATCCTCGATAAATACCTCGGGGGTTACAGAAACGCACGATCCAAGTTTCAACGTCCAGTTTCCCCCTGAATTTTTCATCCCAGAGCCACGAAGGTTAAACACATCGCAGCTGCGGGAACCGTTCGCTCGTGTACACGTTGCATTAGCAAACAAGCCAGAAATTGTTGCAGAAATCACCTCAGCTCCGCTGGGAGGTAACCGAGAACGCTGTACAACGTTCTGGATTAGGCTCACCGGGTATAATGGTGATTAACATTTACGAGCCGTGTTCCTGCCGAGCCACGAAAGAGTCACACGTCATCGTTTGTGTGTACACGCGACAGAAACTAGACTACCGTGCTGCGGTGCCGCAAGTCATCCCCAGGAATCCATCCTTCCTTCCTCCACAGCTAGCCTGCTTGTAGGAAATAATCCGGAGAAACTCATCTGGACTCGTATTTAACGGGAAAGTGTTGATTTCGGTTAACCGATTACGTGCTGGGCCTAGGGAAGACGTTTTTGGGAATGTTTTAAGGAGACTCTGTTTGGAGATGTACAGGGTGACATCGAAATAATTTTTTAAGTTCCGATGGGTGAAGAAAAACGATTAAGAATGGTAGTATTTAAAATTAAAAAAAATAAATACAAGTGAATTTATTTAATGGATTTAAAATCAGCAGATAAATTTCAGATAAAATTAACTAAAAAACACAATATTTCACAGTCTATCTAATATATTTGGTAATTTTTATATTTTCGGAATGGATTAATATTTTCACAGAAACAAATTTTTAACAGTTTCGAGTGAAAAGTTTTTTCTTTTAATTCGATTCTGAAATGTACAGGTAGAAATATTTGATTACGTTATTTCTGTGTCACCCTGTACGAATGGTTGGTAGGTGAAACTGTTTGGTATGAGTGAACATTACTCGAATCTAAATGGAACGCATTTGATGGATGTTGAAGAAAAGAATGGAGTGGTAAGAGAACGAACAATTATGTCATTAGAACGATTCTCTCATGGCCATTGACTATCCACTTCCTCCGCATCAATTCGACGCTGTTTAAAGAAAATAACGACGAAGTGCCGGGGATGAGTGATTCGAAGAAGCATTTAGATTCATTGTCAGAAAAGCTAACGCTCTTTCTAGAGGATCTAGAGGTTCAAAATTTTTCACCATTTAATAGTAATCCGTATAATAATTCAAACTTTTTTTTATCGCTATTACGATAAAAAAAAGAGAGAAAAAATTTCGGAGAATAAGTTGAAATTAAAATTAAACGAAAAAGAATAATCATCAGTTTCATATTACCGTTTTAGAAGAAAATTCAGAATTAAAGTGGAGATAAAAGAATCCGTAAAAATACCGAAAAAAAATGCTATGCATGTTGAACACTGAGAAACGAGTAAAATTTCTTGTTTTCCCGGTAATGTGTGCAGACAACGATTTCACGGCTACCAGGATTATCTTATCAGAGTATGCTTTTTACTATGCTTCGCGTTGTTATATCGAGGTTTTTCTTCGGACTACTTTGCGTCACAATTTAAGTTCCGCATCGATACACAATGCCACTTGTGATTATTCGGACGTATAATGCACACTTTTGCGCAGTTACTTTGTGATAAGACGAAAAACGTTTTCATTTTTTAAGTCTGGAAATATTTAAGTCTTGAATATCGAATACGCGACGTTAGACTAGAAAAACATATTATTATTTATATTTCATTCGAGATATGGTAATTATGTAATATTTATGATCTTAGATTGTGAGTTGTGCAATGTAACCTTCGTACGAATTTCTAAGCTCTACGCAGGGAAAAATTATTATCCGCAAACCACATACACACGACTCTTAATTCAATGCCAATAAAGTAACGCTGATCAACTTGAATATAAATACTGTTATTAAAATTATTTCTAACTCACCATACGATGCGATGCTAAAAATTTTGTTGTTCACAAATTTAATTACAATTAAGTCGAAACAACTCTATTAAAGAAACGAAGAAAAAAAAGAAAAAAGAAAAAAACAAGAAACAAACACAGCAACTCACAGAAAGAAACTGCACAAAGTCGCACCGTCGATTCGTTTTACCCTTGTATGTTAATTTTGTAACAACCTTGATTATTAAATAATTTAACACATATGGATTACCATTACAAAATACGCTAAATAATATGTATTTCAAAAATAGAGGATATGCACCGAAGTCGAACTCGCGATAGATTTTTCCTACATAATTTTTTTAAATATTAAAAATTAAATTAATTTTTCAATGTCCAAAGATTCTCTTATTGGTTGACTAACAACTAACTTTGTCACAAGATTATTTTCGAATTTAAAAAAAAATTAGGAGCACCGACTTCGATGCGCTTCTTCTATAAGACTAATAAATTGATTCGTACTTAATTACCAAAAAATTTTCACCGAAATCGTACGTTGCACTTCACAAAGCTTTCTCCGCGAATGATTCGACAGGAATTACAACGAATAAAGTAACGATTACGACTGATGGTGAGAGTCGACACCGAGATAGTGAGTCAGCAGCGAGTCAAGCGGCGCGCTTTGATAATTCATCGCGGCCGCGAAATTGTTTAAACGGTTCGGATAATTTCTGTTTCGCGTGGATGTATAAATAAGGACGATGGTAATTCGGACGTTTATGCGAGAGCGTGTAAAATCAAAACGGCGAGCGGGCAGATTAATTATTTCGACGGTGTAATTTCCGTGGCGACCTCCGGCTAGCTCCGATTCTTCCTACAAAATGGCGGATTATTCGAAACGTTTCTCCGTGAAACGAGAATCGTGCATAATTAAGGGGTATTTCAACTTTCTAAAAAAAAGAAGAAAAAGAAAAAAAGAAAGAAAGAAACTGAATTTGGTAGTTTTAAGCAATTTCACTTGCTCGTTTTATGCTGATTCTCGAAAAATAACGGTGCACGCCATTTAACTTTTCGTTTAGACGTCGTTGGTTTCCGAGGACCAACAGTATCGGTTTAAAAAAACTAATACCTTACAATTCATTGATTTTATTAACCCTTTGCACTCGAGAGGCGATTCTCACTCGCCAACTTGGATTAATACAGCAACTCGTATTTTTTTTCTCGATTTGATCTATGACTATAAAAGATAACGGTGCACGATACAAAGTTTATCTGTTCGCAACTTATCAATTAATGCAACATCGTATTAATCATCATTGATTTTCTTCCCCGATTGAAACCCGTGGAATCTCGATTTCTCTTTAAAATATCGTTTCCTGAAAGTAATACAAATTAAACGTCGATGTTTCTTTAAATGAAGATAATTAGTAGGAAATGTTAACGAAACGATGGAGTTCGAGTCTATTCGATGCGAAAAATGCGATACAGCTCCGTGAATGCTTTCTATTGAAATTACCGTTGCTTCGGATGCTTCCGAAGTTCTCAGCTTCGATAACAGAATAATTCGAATTAACATGCAGACTTAAAAATTCCTAAATACAGCGAAACGAGGATTCCACTGTGCTCGTTAAATTATACACTTTTGAACTTGGTTGGGTCGAATGGAAATGAGTGGCACGGAGGGCAACTGTTGACGAGTGTTGGACAAAAGTTATATCGAATAAACTAATTAATTGTTATTCGCGTGGAATAAACAAGCTGAGTTTCAACACTCCCCAACAGTTGTTTCGATACTTTCAGAGTTGTTCGTTGAGGCACAACCGCGGCGCGGAGTCAACGCTCTCGCTGTACGATTGCTCAGTGTTTATCGTTAATACCTCGTTAACGAAACCGAATTTCATATTTTCGCGAAGAAAAAAGTCGCTCGAAATCATCTCAGGAATCATCCCTTGAAGGGACTTGCGGACCATTTGGGACACCGACCGGTGAATCTTTAGCATTGCTGCTACCCTCAAAACTCAACAGAGACAAAGTACAAGAAATTATAAAATTTTTTAAACGAACAGTCACACCAACTACTCGAAACATCTTCCAGCGAAGGAATTTAATTGTGGAAATAAGATCCAGTAATTAGCGCAAGATAAGCGTTGAAAGTGGCTATCCCGTCCAAGAAATACTCCGTATAAGTTCGGAACAGAGGATACGGACCGGGATTGAGGAAGAACTTTCATTTGGATCGCACTCTAAGTAAAGGCAAACTCTCGAAGACGATGAACGAAACGGAAATGTAATTTGAAACTTAAGAAGACTGTCCGCCATCGGCGGACCGCTTCCATAACCTCCCTCTTTCAAAAACCAATTCTTGTCACCGTTCCGCCCGTAAAGACAAATAAGTTACCGTATAAAACTTCCGTCTAAATGGACCAACTTATCATCTGCGTGATCCTCTACAGATTCAACTAAAACCATCCTATACTCTGTTGCGAACTTTCAAGCTCTTGCTCGGTTGCTTAAAAGACCCGGAAGAGGCTACCTAGCTGTTTAACGCTAAAACCACTGACGATTAAAGTGTACCTCTTTGTACAGTAGACACTCCCGTATAACGCGAGTCCCTGCAACACGAATTCCTAGAATGATACTGTTACCACCGTTTCTATTGCGATTCCTCCTACAACGCGCTATGTATGATAATAAAATACGGCAAAATACCAGAATTCAACTCAATTATAGCTGCATAATAAATTCATTAAATTATTTCTTCTGTGGAATTTATATGAAACAAAGAAGTTTTGCTTATATACCTTAGTAATGTGTACTTTTTTTTTCCTTTTTTTTAATAAACGAGGATGGATATGTACGGCATTTTACT
>SMSQ01026067.1:0-22493 GCA_019453375.1 Ctenoplectra terminalis
AGTATTTATTCTCAGTCATCATTCGTCGAAATGGATTACAGAATGTGCTCAACAGGACATTGGCCGTACTTCGATTGCCAGTCTCGCGCTGAGACACGTGAACCGAACTGATACGGAGACAGGACGATTGCCACACGCTCCCAAAGAGGGTTTTGCCGTTTCTTCGCCGGATGCCATTAATGGAGCCCAGCACGCGTTTGCGAGAGCAAAAAAATCGCGGTACACGTTACGTAAGCCAATGTTGCTCGGTAAAAGTGGGTCGTCTCCGTAAGGGAGGCTTGATAACTTCGAAACCGATCTTGTCGATACACTTTACGATTCTAAAGTGGCTTCGAATTGGAATCGATGCTGGGAGAGCTGTCCGATGAATCTATGTAAATGGGATGCGACTACGAGAAGGGGACACGATTCTTTTCCCATTATCGATATTCAGTTGCGTAATTTTGAAACTCTTCGAATTACCGATTTCTTTTTTCTCTATTTTTTATTCTTTGTTTAATAATTTTAACCCTTTGCGGTCGTTTGTCCACTCTCAGCCACCAACGTAGAGAATCACTATGATCCAGATCCATTCAATATGTACCAGATCAAAACTATTCTTTACAGTACTTGTTTCAACATAATATAATGGAAACGTTATGCGTTACTTTATTACACCAATTTCCTTGAGGAAAATAACATATAATTAACACACGTCCACCGAAAATAAATTCCAAGATCTGTATTTTAAATAAATACGACCGCCAAGGGTTAATTCTATCACAGTTCTATGATTGTAGAAAGTCTTGGCATTGATGTAGCTTTTTATTTTTCGAGTTATGGATATTTTTCAGCGAACCGATTGTTGCTCTCTGCAAACATACCGATAAAAACGTTTATCCGTAATACGACACTCACCGTCAACCTCGACAGACGGCGTACGATCGTTGTATCTTCGATTCTGTTTCCCTTTGGGATCGAGTGGTGATTGATTGACGCGAACCGAGATTCGATCGCAAAAAAATGGCTGCGATAAAACACGAGGAAAAATTTGAAAACCAAAAAGTAACCACCACCTTCCCACTCTATTTTCAACAATACCGAAACTCATTTTATCGAACCAAATAGAAGAGTACCAAAGCGAGTATCGAAAGGTAGGAAATGACCGATAAAAACAACCGTAACAATTCTACAAATCTTCATGCATCAAAACCATATAAAAATTCTCTCAAAACTCTCACAAAACTCTCTCAAATGTTAGAAAATCGCGGTAGACGAACGGCTGAAGCAGGCCATGTGCACTTCGTCAAGGCACTTCCCCACTTAAGGGAAATTCCTTTGGACCTAGGGCAATAAAACTAAGGCAGGCATACTGGCGGGAACGTCCTCGCGACTCCCCGATAGTCCAGGAAAGGACATTATCGTAGTCGTCTTCAGCGCGAACGCACGTATAATTAAACGCAATATTAAAAAAGCTCGAATCCTGATTCCACCTTACACAAAACCCTATCAAAACCGTATCAAAACCGTATTGTAAGGTGGAATCAGGATTCGAACGGTTTTTCAGAAAAGAGTCTGTGGGTGTTTTTGATGTGCGTTTTAATAATGCGTGTGTTCGCGCTCAAGGCGGTTACAATAATGTCCTTTCCTTGGACTATCGAGGAGTCGTGAGGACGTTCCCAGTATATCTGCCTGAGTTTATTGCCCTAGCTCCCAAGGAATTTCCCTTAAGTGGGGAAGTGCCTTGACAAAACGCACATGGCTTGCTTTAGCCGTTCGTCTACCGCGATTTCTCTAACAGTATCAAAACCCTATCAAAACCCCATCACCTCGAGCAACACACCCATCTCCTAATCCATATTTACACCACTGATATCTCACCGAGTCGCTAATTCGCGGCCGCATCGTTAGTCTCTTGGCACGCTTCCGCGCTATATGCAACAACCCCGTNCTTCGTCAAGGCACTTCCCCACTTAAGGGAAATTCCTTTGGACCTAGGGCAATAAAACTAAGGCAGGCATACTGGCGGGAACGTCCTCGCGACTCCCCGATAGTCCAGGAAAGGACATTATCGTAGTCGTCTTCAGCGCGAACGCACGTATAATTAAACGCAATATTAAAAAAGCTCGAATCCTGATTCCACCTTACACAAAACCCTATCAAAACCGTATCAAAACCGTATTGTAAGGTGGAATCAGGATTCGAACGGTTTTTCAGAAAAGAGTCTGTGGGTGTTTTTGATGTGCGTTTTAATAATGCGTGTGTTCGCGCTCAAGGCGGTTACAATAATGTCCTTTCCTTGGACTATCGAGGAGTCGTGAGGACGTTCCCAGTATATCTGCCTGAGTTTATTGCCCTAGCTCCCAAGGAATTTCCCTTAAGTGGGGAAGTGCCTTGACAAAACGCACATGGCTTGCTTTAGCCGTTCGTCTACCGCGATTTCTCTAACAGTATCAAAACCCTATCAAAACCCCATCACCTCGAGCAACACACCCATCTCCTAATCCATATTTACACCACTGATATCTCACCGAGTCGCTAATTCGCGGCCGCATCGTTAGTCTCTTGGCACGCTTCCGCGCTATATGCAACAACCCCGTTGAGCGCCACGGCGCCATCCCTCGCTGGCCGTGCAGCACGTCGGCGACGTGTTCCTCACCTATGATCATGCATATTTACACAGCGACGCAGCCGAACACATCGGCGACCTGGCTGATTCGCGAGGAATGACTCAGAGGCTCTGCGCCCCTGCGACGTTCCACGTTCGGGGTGGCTAGAGGGTGCGAGAAGCGTGCTGGTTCTCGCGTGCATTGCGCAGGACGCCGGCGCCCTGGCGTCGCCTACCACCCCCGTGAGCGATTCGGTCGTTGTTTGCTGGCTCCATATCGCGAACGCCCGCGTACACGGCACCGTGAGAGGTACGTTTCGACGATCGTGTCGTTTCGTTCCATGAACCATTGTGCACCCCTGTTCCTGGTTTTATTCGGGGGAGTGAAAGAAGAATCGTTCGAAACATTGTTCTTCTTCGATTAAACGAGGGTCGATCGTGTCACGAAGATACTATTCCATACAAAGTAGGAGAAAGAAGAAGCAGAGACTGAATAGGAAGCATTGTACCAATCGGTTACCCATGAACCTGTCTTTCGAGCGGTGAAGAGGGGGTGGCGGTGGTGGTGGCTGCGGTAAAACGGTTCCACCGTGTCCACGGATTTTATTCTCCTTCTCCTCGACTCTCTCTCCTCTTCTGGTGTTCCTTGGGACAAACAGGACGGTAACGGGACCGGTGGTGAAAGGAACTGGTCGCCCGGTTGTCTCTTCTCAGATAAGATAACTCCGGTTCCGATACCCTGCGTGGAGAGGTGCACGGTGGAACGTGAGGAGATATGCGCGTGCTATCGATCACGCGGCCCGATCTCGCGGATATGTGATACCGGAAGTAGGTACGGCAGGCTTGACCTGCGTGCAGGTGCTCCACGGTGCGTACCACGTATGCGTATATAGGGGTGAGCAGCGACAGAGCAGAGAGAACGGTGCACGAGAAGAGGCCGCATGTCAGGGCCAGTCGTGAAGATGGACGCCACCGACGCCGTCGCCGCGACGGCGTCCCTGCCGTCATCCACGTCCTTCGTGCACGCCTCGAGGAAGCCCAGCTATGCGGTCAGGATCGTATGCGTGCTCCTTGTGTCCTGCTGTATCGTCCAGGATCGGTTGGTGCTCGGAATGTCCGAACCGCCGGAGCTGACCACGATCGACGGTGAGTTTTCTGTTTTTTTTTTGTTTCTTTTTTTGTTCTTTTTTTTGTTTGTTTTTAGTCTTGGATATTGTTGTCTTGTTCCCTGCTCGATTTTTGCGAGGGCGAAGAAATTTTTGGAGGACGGATTTTGATCCCAGAAATGGAATCTGCTCGATGTTTGCGAGGGCGAAGAAATTTTTGGAAGATGAATTTTGATCCCAGAAATGGAAGCTTGGTCGCTTCGTTCAAGTGGTTTAAATAATTTACGTAGCTCGTTAAGTAGCTTTATAGATAACTATTTTGATTTTTATAAACGTAGCGTAGTCATTAATAAAAGTCTATCGTTAAGCGACGTGTCACAGATAATACGTTATTCTAAGTTGCGTTCAGGGTATTTATGAAATAGTAATGATAAATTAATTTCTCTGCTTGATCTACAAATTAAAGATAATAATTACTATAAATAGCTCGCTTGGTGCAAGGAAGAATAAAATGAGATTCTCAAGCCACATGTCGCTTCGGAGGGTTAATTAAAAAGAATTATTAGAGCTATCGACTTCTCTCTTTAACTATATGATTTACTTATAGCTATTATATTAATACAATAACTTTCTGACTGACTTTATAATACCAGATTTACGTTTCATTATTATTCTCCGCTACGAAGGCAATAAATCATTTTATGTCTCTCATCTTCGATCCGTCAGGAATAACAGAACGCGTTTGTCGAGTATCTCCATAAACGATAGCTCAAACTGATGAGGTTGACTTTATCAGGGTCCCGCTCGTATCCTGCTCGAGTTTTTGTTCTTGGTCGGCATTGCAGCAAATATTATTCAAGCATCAACGAGAGATTACGCGTGGAACGATGTTAAGATATTCCCTTTCTCTCGCACTCTGTATTAAACCCTCTCGTCGGTGCATCGAAACACGTATGCTCGACGGATGTACAATAAGCCTTTCGCACGATCGAACACGGCTATTTATTTGCAGCTGACCCATATATATTTTACGAGCTTTCAAACTGTATCGACAATTCGATAATCCCTAATGCGTCCCTATGAAATCTAAATGACTATGCTTGGAACAGCAGCCCGCAGAATCTAACCGTGCACATTCGTGAACCGAAATGGGAGAGAAAAGTGTGACAAATGGGCGCGAGATTAATTTCACTGTTTCTGTTTAAAAATTATTGTAATTATTAAGGAAATTTTTGTTGAAAAAGGAACGCTACGCGGAAGTACTTTATTAGAGTTCGTGACAAAGCGGTGTTCGTTTTTTACGCAGGGTGTTTCCAGCTCTTTCTGATAAATTATAGAGTAACTCGATTGCGGATTTTTATGCAAATTTATATTCTTAGGGATCTATTTACTTTGCTTATTATGTGTTCAATTTTCTATAAATGATAAATAATGGAAATAAAAAATAGAAAATAATAGAAATAATAGAAATAATAGAAATAAAAAATAGAAAATAATAGAAATAATAGAAATAAAAAATAGAAAATAATAGAATAGAAAATAAAAAATAATATAAACAGAAATTAGAAAATAGAAAATAGTAGAAATAAAAAATAGAAAATAGAAAATAGAAAATAGGAAGAAAATATTACGTAAAAATTGGCTCTAAACAATTTCTTGCAAAGTTACTATTAACCCCTGTCCAATCTCATTCATTAACTATTATTAAATAAAACACTAAATAGAACCTTCCATTTTCCATAATACAATAAAAAAAATCAATATTTTCAATATTCGCTTAGGTCAATACCTAATGATATCAATTATCAACCACAGGACCCAATCACGTTCTTATTTTTCACTCGAATCATTTAATTTGAAGGAACCATAAAGAATACCTTATTAATTATTTTACTGCTATTTTCAGTTATAAATAAATAAATTCAATTAAAAAAAAAATAAATTACAGCTTCCTTTTTCTTTCGATCAGAAACCTTCTTTTCAAACAAACAGAATCATCAACGGGTCTTGGAAAATTATCCAAGTCAACAGCAGTATTATTCCTCTTGCTGTTCATGGGGCAACAATCGATCAGCAGAATTTATTAAGACATCGTCAAGCGAGCCTAATGTCTTCCCCGACTCGAGAGTTCAATCGCCAGTTCAAGAGGCTCGCTTTATTTCCGCCCCTCTTTGTGCTCTCATTTGCGTCCTTATTTCCTGGCTGAATAACCTCGAGTTTCCTCTTTCCAATCGTTAAATCCAAGCGAATTGCCCAGGCAATACTTCTGGATTCGTCGATCTCACGTTAATCTCTTAATCTCCATCCTATGCCACAGATACTGACGGCACATTTTAAACGGAAATTTACTACTATACCCATTTCTACCACCAATCTCGGTGAATTAGTAATCTATCCGTACTCTTCCTCTCTTAGATAAACAGCTATCATTTCTTTCCTCTCATCGTCACTTTATCACCGAATCCTTTCTTCGTCTCATTTTGCGTCTGCTCTCCTTTCAACGATCGATCGAAAGTTTTGATTTCGATCCGAAGTCGTGGTAACTATTTTATTCAACCTGTTAACCCCCTATAGCCCGAATTTTGTCTACTTATCGGAGGAAAAGTTACGATTGATCACAGTTTTCCGCTTTGATTCGAAAATTCTTAAAGTAATTATTGATATAGACGAATCGTGGTATCACTGCGGTAATACAGTAATCAAATTTAATAGTACAGCGATGACTAGACAAAATAAATTTTTTAAAATACAGGTACGTTAATATGTTACTTTTAAGTCACAGAGAGCCATAGAGGGCTGGAACTATGACTGGTTCGTAACTTCTCGTAGAAATTTTATTATCTATTTTTGCGGATTTTTTATGATTCT
Source organism: Ctenoplectra terminalis (assembly GCA_019453375.1). Lineage (NCBI taxonomy): Eukaryota > Metazoa > Arthropoda > Insecta > Hymenoptera > Apidae > Ctenoplectra > Ctenoplectra terminalis. The sequence continues at coordinate 6,562 of SMSQ01026067.1, forward strand.
TTGTAAGAAATATGCACAAAGAATTTATAATTAATTTATTTTTCCAAATATTTATCACTTTGATTTGTTTGGTACGAAATAAGTGTACTTTAATCGTCGGTTGTTCCAGTGTTAACTGTGAAAGACGAATCGACTCATCACGGATTACCGATTCTACGTTTTCTAATGCATGGTTGAATTTGTTTTAGAAACTTACCGTGTCGTACATTTTAAAATATTAAAATTGACCTAGCTAGAATTAGTTTCTATCTTATTAATTTTTATTAATTTTTATTTCTGTGTATAAAATAGTTTCTTAAATCAAGAAATGACACAGCTGTTTCGCTAAATTCTTTTTTCATCCGATAAAGTTTATAATTGGAAATATTCGTCAATTAGTTTGAATTAACAACGACGAGAAGAAATTAAATTAATAGCGCCTCGTTGAGTTTCTTAGATATCGATTTCAAAGGGAAAGCTTTTCAATACGTGGAAACGAGCTTCTCCGATTATTCTGCAATGCGCAATAATGCGATATAAATTTTCCTCTTTTTTTCTTTCGTTCTTTTTTTTTTTTTTCACTCACAGTGAACGCAAAAGGTCAACAGTTTCCATCGGTTTTCAAGGTTTGAGATCTGATCGACTCGATAACGTCGTTCCAAATGCATTTCCAATCAAAACATAGTTTCGTATATCCGATTCTATTGTACCGGTGGCCGCCATTACCGATGCACATGGTTCTGTGCAGCCTGACCGTGGTGCATTTGCAAATTGCACAGGGCTTCCAGTTGCCCGCTGCAGTAAAACGTTCGGCTTTACTCGTGCTTGTCCAGCGTTATCAAACCGTAACGAAGGGGATGCTTAATTAAATTCGTTTAATTTTGAAGCAGTTTGTTTTCTACGTTCCATGTAATTTTAATTTGCGAAAATTGGTTGAACGGTTGGTAGTTTTTTTGTGGAACGACCCGAAACTAAAAACAAAAGCTATGCCTGAGAACCTGAACTAGTAAAAAAACTAAAGTTAATTCGAAATATAATTCGAAACACAGTTCCAATATCGTATTTTTTAATCAAAAAAAGAGTTATTGTTTATTATTTTTTTAATTAAAAAAATAACTGCAACAATACGTCCTAATTTTTTTTCTATTTAATAAATCAAAATCGCGAATTTAAATTTCCATAGAGGTAGACAAAATTTTCTCTAACATTATTTAATCTTCTCGCTATAAAATGCACGTAACACGTCCTCGGAAATTAAATATCCGCTGAAATCGTACACAGACGAAAAATATCCACTTTTTCATAATCTCGTTTAGCCAAACTCGACCGGATTCAACATTCGGTTCCAAACACAATTTCGAGACTGAATTCGATCATTGTCTAGGTCATTTCACGAGAGGACACACGGAAAGTGCTCTCTCCCGTATCTTTATGTATCATATCTTGCTCTTGAGAGTGGCTTGATGCCAAGCGAGCCCTAAACAAACCCTAAGCAAGATCGCATTGGCTGTCTGGCTAAGGTATCGGAGACGCGAGCATCAGGTTGTGAATAAATATTCGATATCAACCTTTATGAAGCATTCCAAGGACCGTACCATGCGAACTATTTAGAACTGGAATTTTACTAACCGACAAAAAAAAAAAAATCTCATCAATGCTAAACGCGTAGTCGCACAACCGGTGTCCCACATAACGTAATCGGATCAAATATTTTCCTACCATTCGAAATGATAAAAAGTTCTTTTCCACCTAGATTAAGATAGTTTTTAATACATATATTTCTATTTGAGGTGAATGCTTGGGAACAGATACTATCGGCTGTTTGAGTTAATGAAGCTGGTTCATGGAACGCTGTATGAATACGGCAACCGAGATATCATCGACGAACGTACATTTTTTTTCTCTCGCGTTATCTCGTTATTTATTTTACTTGTTAGAGTTTTTACGAGCGAGACCTCGGAATATCGGAATGTAATTAAATATTAAGAAAATTAAAAGATTGTTTAGAATCGCATTTCCATCCCTCTATTCCACTCTATTCCATTTAAATCTCAACAGAGTTTGAAAAAAAGTAAANGAAAAATATCCACTTTTTCATAATCTCGTTTAGCCAAACTCGACCGGATTCAACATTCGGTTCCAAACACAATTTCGAGACTGAATTCGATCATTGTCTAGGTCATTTCACGAGAGGACACACGGAAAGTGCTCTCTCCCGTATCTTTATGTATCATATCTTGCTCTTGAGAGTGGCTTGATGCCAAGCGAGCCCTAAACAAACCCTAAGCAAGATCGCATTGGCTGTCTGGCTAAGGTATCGGAGACGCGAGCATCAGGTTGTGAATAAATATTCGATATCAACCTTTATGAAGCATTCCAAGGACCGTACCATGCGAACTATTTAGAACTGGAATTTTACTAACCGACAAAAAAAAAAAAATCTCATCAATGCTAAACGCGTAGTCGCACAACCGGTGTCCCACATAACGTAATCGGATCAAATATTTTCCTACCATTTGAAATGATAAAAAGTTCTTTATTATTAAGATAGATTTCCAAGAACCAAGATTAAGATAGTTTTTAATACATATATTTCCATTTGAGGTGAATGCTNCGAAATGATAAAAAGTTCTTTTCCACCTAGATTAAGATAGTTTTTAATACATATATTTCTATTTGAGGTGAATGCTTGGGAACAGATACTATCGGCTGTTTGAGTTAATGAAGCTGGTTCATGGAACGCTGTATGAATACGGCAACCGAGATATCATCGACGAACGTACATTTTTTTTCTCTCGCGTTATCTCGTTATTTATTTTACTTGTTAGAGTTTTTACGAGCGAGACCTCGGAATATCGGAATGTAATTAAATATTAAGAAAATTAAAAGATTGTTTAGAATCGCATTTCCATCCCTCTATTCCACTCTATTCCATTTAAATCTCAACAGAGTTTGAAAAAAAGTAAAGAAGTAAATTTGGTAAAGATTTCAACAACTAACAACGCATAAGAACAATAAAATCAAGTCATTCCATGAATAATTTCGTATTTTTAGCTAATTTTTAATTTACTGAATAAAATTTCACGAAATTCAGCAGTACTGTTATCAAAACTTATTTATCAAATTTATTTATATTGTTTCGTATTTAAATGTATTTAAACGTATTCATATTATAATTATATATTATTTTGTATTTAAATGTATTTAAATGCATAAATATATTATAAATTCACGTGTTTTAGCAAATATATTCTTTTCGTTTAGCCGTTGATTTTTACGATGAATTGATTACGTTTTAAAAGAGTGGGCCACAATTTTCCAATTTACCCTATTGTTTACTGTCCGATAGATTTTAAATCATCATAGACAAAGTCATCGCGCAGCGGACAGCGCTTCCCATTCACCATCCCCAAACAGCGCAACCCTTCAACCCTTGGCCAATCTCCTTCTCTACGTTCCACGCTGACAATGGTGCAATTAGGTAATTAAACGAAACAGAGCGGCGGGGTGCACCGCGACACAATTAACCGTGGAGGCATTTAACGCGAGCCTCATTCTCGCTAAATATATTCAACCGTATAACAGTAGCCTACCCCTTTGCGAACCAATTGAATACGTTTTCGATTTTAATCGCTCGAGACATTTAGGCAGTGGCAAATGTTCCGTACTAAGCTCGTACAAAGTACGCCACGGTATCGTGCGCTGTCTGACACATATACAAATACAAACAAACATATTGAAACGCATACAAACATCTACAAATATACAGGGTGAACCGATAAAAATTAGAATCTCAACACGACCCTTTGCACTCAACTGAAGCCGCTGTGGCGACATGTGTAATTTTCTTTGAAACTTAAGTTTTGTATCAGTTTTTACACGGAATAGTTGTTACGATATTGAATTACTTTTTTTTATTATAAATCAAATAATTTTTCTTTCCAAATACGTTTTTGTAATAGATCGGTGAAACTTAAAGAACGTTTAGGAGCGTGAAAGGTTAAGCCAGGTCTACCCAAATGCGAATTCGTATGTTTAAATTAAACTTTGTAAAAATTGGGTAAAGTTTTTTGAAGAGAAATTTTGTGCCGTGCAGGAGTTATTTTATTTGTGTAAATTTAAGTTTCTAGGAAACTTGTAAATATTGCGATTTGGATAAAGTTTCAAACAAAATGGCTGACGCTTAAGCGAAGCTTAGCCAAACGTCTCTAAAAATGTGGAAGAGAATAATATTTTTAAATGACTCGACGTGTGAAAAAATTCTATTATATCTTTTATTTACTTATTTATTTATCTTTTTATTTCACAATCTGTCCAATTAGATATTTAGTCGCCTTTATAAGAGATTTATACGCCTTTAAAAATTAAGCAATCATCTATATGCATAGGTAAAAGATATTAAGATAAAAAGCTCTTGGTATACTGAAGAGTTTCTGTTGATATAACAAAAATATACATAACAAAATTTTACGTATTTTATTTAATGAATGATGGAAGATCATATGTAAATATAAATAATTCTATACAGGAAACGTCTATGCATACTTTTATCTTATAGACGTTTTCTGTATAGAATTATTTATATTTTCATTTACATACGATCTGCCAACATTTATCAAACAATACACGTAAAATTTCGCTACGTATATTTTTGTTGTATCAACAAAAGCTGTATCGATCAGTATACCAGGAGCTTTTTCAATTATGAGAGCACCGCAGCGACAGAATTAGTAACTCTTTTTACCATTTACATATCTTAAATACCGCATGGATAATTATCCCCAACGAGATGTTATAATTCGACACATATGCTATTGACGATTTCAGAAATGAGACCGAAATATCTTTTAAATCGTTGCAATAATTAACCCTCTATAGCCCGAAAAAATTACGATTGATTACAATTTTTCGCTTTGATTCGAAAATTCTTAATAATTGCTATAAATGAATCTTGGTATCACTGCAGTAATATAGTAATCAAATTAACCCCTTGATTAACCCTTTGATTAACCCTTTGACTACGGCAGATTTTGAGACGCGCCGGTCGTGCCACACGGATAAGAATTCATTTACGTCACTTTCGTCTAACTGAAATGAGATCTATCGGAATAATGATAGATAAAATATTCAAAGCGCTTATATGCGCTCTCCGTGTCACACAAGCAAAATTTCTGAGCGTTTATATGCGCCCATAGTAGCCAAGGGGTTAAATAGTACAGCGATGACTAAATAAAATTAATTATTTAAAATACAGATACATTAATTTGTTATTTTTAAGTCACACAACGACATAGAGAGTTAAATCAATTAATTACAACATCCCCTTCTGAATGTAAGGGAAAGAACAAAAGAAATGCTTCAAAAATAAAATTGCAGTTACCTGCGTATAAAATCATTTTTTTTTTAACACGTTGATTGTCACAGTGGTCATATGTGACCGGAGATTGTTTCTCCTGTAGCGCCATAGTGGTCATCGGTGACCAGAGTGCTTCAAATGTTTATGACGTTAACGAATTTTGAACATCATCATCGCTATTAGAGAATACTTCGAAATAAAGTGTGCAATAATAAAAAATATTCAACTACATCTATATTTATTCAACGATAAAAAATTGTTGTTAAAAGATCGAAAATGAGATTAATTTTTGTCGAATCTTCCATCCATGGCGTCCTCAGCAAAACATGTGATTTCGGCATAGCAATCAACGTGTTAAACAAATAATAAATTGAAACCCATAGCGTGCATGATTTCGCTTGTTAACACTAGAACTACCAAAGTGGTCAAAATGACCCATTCGTAATTTTTTACAGAATCTTTATAAATTAACTACGGTGCCTTTGAGCAAATTTTTCGCGATTTTCTATTAAAAATATAGATAAACTTTTGTCTGAATTGCATTACATATTATTTTATATACCTTCCACTTTGATTTCGTCGGTAGAAATAAGTATACTTTAATCGTCGGTAGTTCTAGTGTTAAAAATGATCGGCCAGACGTATCAGAAAATTTTTTAGATCAACTCTCGCGACACCCTGTAGAAACTTATTCAAATGCACACACACACACACACACACACACACGGAGCAACTTTCGTGACATTCGTGCGTGCAGGGATTACCTTGGTAAGAATTGTCGGCTCCCCGTCGGTTGATCAATACAAAATGATATTATATCGCCAACCATCACGACGGTGGCACCCTTGAATTTCTGCGACGCGGTTTTTCCGCTTGTTTCGACGCGAGTGCGTTCGACGAACAATTAGATGACTCATCCGTACCTTTGTGCATCGTAATTGCACGACCAGCCACTCTGTTCGACATCCCCTGTCGAAGCTTACGAGATCATGAAAAAATTGATGATGAAATGCCTCTTACGTGACGCGACCTGTCCGTGTTCCTTTTTTCCACGAGAGCCTTTACGTTTCAACCCTCTTAATTAATGAGTCGCTTAGAGGTTGCTCAGGAAGAGCACCCTTTTGTTGATTAACTTTTGCTGTTCTCGTCTTCTCGTCACTCTTCGTCCTTTATCGGAGAGATTGACTGTTTGAAGTGTAGTTTAGTTTCGGTGTATCAAATTCGTCAACACGTTGATCGGTACAGGTGCTACAATCGGTTAGATATTTTCTTTTTTTTTTTATATATTTCAAGATGTTAACGTTCTTGGAAAATTACGTAGAAATACGTATTTGTATACTTTAATGGAAAATTAATAGCGGGTTGTATTCATAAGTGTTTTTCATAAAAGAGGTTTTTTTTTTTTGGTTAAGTTTAGGGGTTGTTTTAAGAAATTTTTATTATTCATGGGTAAAGCGTGCTTGAATCAAGCTCTCGAGGAACTAGTTTTCTTATTCGGTTATGTTTTATTTATTTTAGGAGGTATTGAACAAAATAGAAGAAATAAAGAAGCAATAAAAGCCGAGCGTAAATAAAAATTAAAAAATTAAGAAACTAAAATCTAATTCAAGGAATTAAAGAAGCTGGTAATTTTCTAGTAAGAAAATTGTGGATATTTTCTGGTTTACCGATAACAATCTCACTGCAACTTTCTTTCTTAACATTTCATACGATTCTGACATCTTTACTGTAAATTTAAGCTCTGCTTATCCACGAATTATTTTCACAAAAATGCTAATTTATAAATTTGTGTTTAATTCAAAGCGGAGTTTATTCGATTCAACGCACGTAAACGCGCCTGAAAGCGTAGTAGTTTTAAAACTGCAGAACTCACTATATTAGGGTAATGAAAGGTAAAAAAAACAAAAAAAAAAGAAATACTAATTGTGAACCCCTCTAATTTAAAGTTTGGCAGAGAAATTAGGAAACTTGTCGAATTTGGTGGATCCAAAGGTGTCTGAAGATGACTGTAGCTTGGGCGCCATAGAAACTTACTAAATACGAAGCAACTTCTTCCAGAGATAATAAACTTTTAATTAGTTCAAGTTTATGCAATCCCGGTTTCCTATCCGTCGTTTTTCCTAGATTTTGCGCCGGCTTGTACGCGACGATGTGGTTAAATCGTTGATTTACACGAGACGAGGCTTGCATGCGTTCCACGAGTTTCCTTTTTGCGTCGAACGAGCTATCGATCTTCGAATCGCGACGTATTTCTGGTATCGGTGAACACGAAGTTTTTTTTTTTTTCTATTTTTCTGTGATATTCAGTGTACCATAGAGAAAGAAATCAATATGTTCGCGTTCTTTTAAATATTTCCTGTTGCTCGCAAGGAAAAGTACTGCTACGGGATCTTTTCTATCCGCTCGCTATTGTTTGGTGAGTTTTGAGTTGTATTAAAATGGAAAGAAAAAATAAAATAGAAAAGTAAAATAAAATAACATATTTGCAATGTATAATCATCGATAAATTTTCCTGTATTTTTTAGAAACTTCTTCATCTATTCTTTCGTCTATTAATTTTATCCTTAAGAACAAAGTCTCTTAGGATTTTGATTTGTATTGAAATGTAAAGAAAAATAAAATAGAAAAGTAAAATAAAATAATATATTTGCAAAGTATAATCATCGATAAATTTTCCTGTATTTTTTAGAAACTTCTTCATCTATTCTTTCGTCTATTAATTTTATCCTTAAGAACAGAATCCCTTAGAATTTTGATTTGTAGTGAAATGGAAAGAAAAATAAAAGTAAGAAAATAATCTAAGAGAATATAAAATAAAAGTAACGTATAATCATCAATAAATTATTGTACATTTTTTAGAAAGTTCTCCATCTATTCTTTCGTCTATTAAATTTATCCTTAAGAACAAAATCCCTAAGAATTTTTATTTGTAGTCAAATGGAAAGAAAAATAGAATACCATACTTGTAAAGTATAATTATCAATAAATTATTGTACATTCTTTAGAAAGTTCTCCATCTATTCTTTCGTCTATTAATTTTATCTTTAAGAACAAAATCTCTTAGAATTTTGATTTGTATTGAAATGGAAAGAAAAATAAAATAACATACTTGTAAATTATAATCATCAATAAATTTTCGTACATTTTTTAGAAAGTTCTCCATCTATTTTTCCATTTATGAATTTTATCTTTAAGAACAAAATCCCTTAGAATACTCATAATTAGACATAGAGGTTGAATAATAATACTAACACATTTCCACAAATTCTTAAAAAGATCGTAGCGTTCTGGTCCCCCAATTTACACCTTTTTAAAAAATGCTAATTACTCTTTGAACCAGGCAAGTAAACGATCTAATCATTCGACTCATCCGAAGTTCGTAAAGTTGTGGTCCCAGTCAGATCGTAAAATTGATATCTCGTAAAGGTAAAATGCGTGGAAAGCCATGCACTTTTTACGACTTCTGTCGGTTTCCATAAAAGTGTACACGAGATTGTGAAACTCGAACAGAGCGCAGAAGCTGCTGCAGCCAAATGAGTTTTACGTCTGTGTCGCAGTTCATGTCCCGGACTTTTCACCGCTATTTATCTAGATTACGTTACGAATACGAAGATACAAGAGAACAATTAAGACAAAATTTATATCCAACGAACCTACCTCACCAATTAAGTACCAACCGATTCACTTAATAAAAAAAAAAAAAGAAATAGAAAAGAAAAAAAAGAAAAGAAAATAAAAAAAAGAACTTAATAAATCTTAAGCGGGTGTTTTCTCGCCAAACTCTCCCCATATAGCGGGCGATTTTTTGCAATTCGCGCGCAAAATTACTTGTGCATAAAATAGCTATAACTGTTTAACTATGGGTTATTTTATTGTTAGATAGTAATTGTATGTATGTATGGCAATGCATTGTGTCTCTTTCTTCCGGTGTGTCTCTCTCTTCCGGCGTGGCTCTCCGTACGCGCCACGGTATACGTGTAATACGATTAGACACTAATAAATAAAATATCATTTCAACCTGCTGCGCAATAAGTAGATCGGGCCAATTTATTCACTCTGCCTAACGTTTATAATCAAATTTTTAGTTTCTTTTCAAAAATGAATTTCTTTATTCATTAAAAAAAATAATAAAAATACTTTCTCAAAAATCGGAAATGAAAAGAAATAAAAAATTTAAACAATTCTTCATCGTTACATTCTATTCCATCATTGTCCAATTTTAGGAATTTACTGTAAAAAAGTAAAAAAAGTCAAGTTATTGCAAAAAAATCACTTTGTCACCAAAAAACCGATAATTCTTAGAAAATAAGTCTTGTCGTTTCCCGCGCTTTAATACCAATATGCAAAAAACTAAAAATTATCTAAGAACTCCTTAACTACATAGCGTCATGGCAAACACAAGAAAAAAATTTACGATGCAGGGAGTCGGATGCCCAGTATCGGCGGCTAGTACGGGTGAGAAAGCGGGCCCGCGGACGCCGTCATCACGGGGTTATGGGGTTATCGTTTATGAGGTTTTACGGCTATATAGTTAAGGAGTTTTTTAGATAATTTGGATTATGCTGACGTAGTGTTATGGGGTTATAAGGTTTGTTTTAGTTTATAAGTCAAGTTTGTTGATTTTTTCCATTTTTGGGTTATTTTTTCAGGTTGAAAAGAAAACCTGACGCGATAGGGTTATTCTGACCTCAGATTCGGTTTCAACGGGGTCGATTACATACAGTAAGAGTGGTCTGGGTTCATGGGTAAAAAATTTTTTTTTTTGCGAAGCTGTGATTATTAACCGTGCACTTTTGAATATTTTTTTGTGATTTTCCGTAAAATATATGGTCAAAGATTTGTTTCTCTAGCATTGTGTATTTTTCCAAGTATCTATTATTCTAATTTCTTTGATACAAGCAGATCTAGTTTAATCGCCGGTAGGTTTAGTGTCAACCCTTAGCGAACGAATGCCGCCATACTCGCGACATTATAAATATTCTAAAAAAATCGAATGCCGCCATACAGGCGGCATGACGTGATGTTTCAGGAAATCTGTTACACGCATCTATTCGTTTATTTCAACTCCCATTATTTTTCTGAAATCTTCACTTCAGTATCCTTTTGTATGAACATATCTGTTCATATACTAACTATTGTTACTGAATGTTTCCATAAAATCCAATAAAGCGATATTAGTTATGCACCTTTTTTCGTTCTGGAAATATTGGTCATTGTTCTAGAAAAATACTCTCGTTCGTTAAGGGTTTAATAGGCTCCCGGTTGGTAAAGTGTTAAGATGTGTTAAATTACAGTTGTCTTTTCGAGCTCGAATTAAAGCTACTTCCGACTCAAGAATCGAGTGTCGCTTACAATTGACCGCCCCTTCTGTCAACGACAATGATATCGAGACCGTATCATCGATCCTCGAATATTTTGGTCTTTCACACCTCGCGCGGAAGGAGGTTTAGCCCCTTTTGTTTTCTCCGAGCATCGCTTCTGGCCCTCGATTACAAGAGATTTATTTTAGGCCATGGAACCTGGACGACAAACAGGTCGTGGCACTTAATTACGACCGGATACCTCTTCCCCGTGAATTACATGTGTTGCAGCCACTCTTTTTATCAAGCGGTACAGCGTAATTAGAACACGTCCTAAGGCTGCTTCGTTTTAAAATACACATCCGCCCGAGTTCTTACGCCCGAACGAGTATAGGTTCTCTGATCATGGTATGGAAAACCGAGTGCTAACTGTTCTGAGCCTGCAATTAGAACCACTTTGCGCTGATGCGACTTCGGTTGCCTTCTTGTCGCACGGTTTAGTTTTTGGACGTGTCGAGTACATTTTCTTCGCGATGCTGGAGATTTTTGTAAACTCGATATTTTATTTCCTTGGTGGTTCACAGATGAAGAATTCATTGGAGTGTGGATTGATTTTAAGGATAATTTTGTGGTTTTTGTTAGGTTGTTTAGTTTCTTGGGGATAATTTCTAGGAAAAATACTGATATTTATATTTATTTTTAATCATCGATGTATGGAATACTGGTTTCTATACCCTTTTCATGTTTTTTAAGCAGTTTTTCGATTCCTTCTTCGATAAATTATGGACGTCTCGGATTAAAAATTGATTCGATTTTTTAGAATATTTTTTTAGTGGTTAAAAGAATTTCTATAAATAAATAAGTCACTTAAATATTATAGTATTATTTATATTTAGATAAATATAAATAAATAAATCACTTAAATATTATACTATTATTTATATTTAGATAAATATAAATAAGTATGATATAAATACTTATAGTATAATACAAAGTACAGTAAGAATATTATAATACAGGTATAGTAAGTGATAATCGGTTGGCGTAAGGACGGAAAAATATAGTTGCTTAGCATTTACGATGGCACGACTTACAAAATTTTTAATTTGCCTATATTACTATATTATCGCTTCTATTATTATATCTATCGAACAAAATTTGAATCTTTTCTTTCTAAGAGAATCTAAAAATTGAATAAAATAGAAAATAATCCAGCAGATCAGATAATAAGGAATAACTAGGAAGATGTGAATTTTTTGGAGAATTCTTTATTTATTTATTTTCCCATTTTGTAGAATGATATATTTGTATATTATAATAGCCACGTATCCCGGAACATTGACCTCGATTACCGCTTCGAGCTGAAGCAATGCTTCCTAATCACCCCATTATGCTTGCCACTATTCGACATAACTCCGGACAATTGCGACCGTAGCCAAACCATAACGCATAAATTCAGAATTGCTTCTTTTGTCTCTTATGTGCGTCTCTACGTTTTAAGAAACGATCAAGCGTTCCATGCTCCATTTCGCGTTGGTCCGCAAGATGCAAATCGTATAACTGCATAATTGACTAATATAAAATGCGGTCGTTCAAGATTAAAGCAAAACTCGTGAACTTTATGAATTCTATAATACAATGTACTGAATAACTATTTTATCGTATCCGATAAAACGAGGCACAAAATTCTCCCACACATCAAATTAAAAAAAGAAAAAGAAAAAAAAAAGATTTAAACGATTACTCTCTATCTTCCACAAAGAAAATCCGTTTATTCGACGATAATAATTTCCAATCGAATCGAAATTAAGTAGAATTGTTCAGGACAGTGCAAATTGAATTTTTTTGTCAAAAAAACACGACTGGATGCTACGAATATTAATAAATACATAGAAAAAAAATACTTTCATATATCTATCTCTTTCCGCTTTTTCAAACAAAATTCACAAATAATGCTCACTATTCGACTGTCTACACCAGCTACGTCTAACACGCGGCCCGATTCAATTTTCTCTCCGACACCTTCTGAAACGTCCGATCACCTATATATTTTGCATTTTGTTGTTCATAGAATAAAAAAAAAAAATCTTATCAGGCGCGTGTGGATTGAAAAAAACAATAGAAGCTTCTTTTATATCGAAATCTAATACAGAGGTTGTTTTTCGATTTGATTAACACTAAACCTACCAACGATTAAATTATATCTATTTATATCGAAGAAGTTACAATAATAGATACTTGGAAAAATACATAATGCACCAGAAACAAATCTTTAACCATACATTTTACAGAAAATCACAAAAAAAAATACTCAAAAGCGCACCGTTAATAATTTATAAAATTTGAGTGAGAAATTACGAACCGGTCATTTGACCGCTTTGGTAGCTTTAGTGTTAAAGGAAATAAAATAAAACATTGCCACACAAACAATTCTTTGCTAATAGACCGGTAATATATTAGGTTGGAAACTACGAAACGTTTTTTGTTTAGTCTGTGTTCAGCTGTGTTCAATTTTTTGACTCTATTTATTGCACGCAAATGTTTTAACACAGCTGTAGTACTAGTTCCTACTTCAGACGCAAGTGTTCGACTAGTTGTGCGTGGATCGGATTCCACGGTCGTCCTTAATTCCTCGTTATCAATATGGGCCGGTGGTCTTCCTCCAGGCTCATTCGCGATACTCGAATTGCCGGAACGAAATTTTTCGAACCAATATCGAGCATTTTTTTCATCGGTGGATCCATCTCCGAATGCCCGATTAATATCTCTCGAAGCTTGAGCCGCGGTACGATTTAATTTAAACTCGTACAAGAAGAGTAGATGTAAATCGCGTTTTGTTTCCATCTGGTTTAGGATAGAAATAAAATAAAAATGGGATACAAACAGGAAAAAATTTTACAAAACGAGTAAGAAGAATACCTTTGACACTAAACCTACCGACGATTAAACTATACTTGCTTGTATCAAAGAAATTACAATAATAGATGGAAAAATACACAATGCTAGAGAAACAAATCTTTGATCATATATTTTACGGAAAATCGCAAAAAAATATTCAAAAGTGCACCGTTAATGATTTATCAAATTTGGAGAAGAAATTACGAAACGGTCATTTGACCGCTTTGGTAGGTTTAGTGTTAAGCTTTATAAATAAAAATATCGAGCGCGCGTTACAATGTATCTTTCTCAGTCGCAGTTGAACACAGACTAAACAAAGAACGCCCGTTTCATAGTTTCCAACCTAATATTTTTTTTTTATTNTAATTGCTATAAATGAATCTTGGTATCACTGCAGTAATATAGTAATCAAATTAACCCCTTGATTAACCCTTTGATTAACCCTTTGACTACGGCAGATTTTGAGACGCGCCGGTCGTGCCACACGGATAAGAATTCATTTACAATGTCACTTTCGTCTAATTGAAATGAGATCTATCGGAATAATGATAGATAAAATATTCAAAGCGCTTATATGCGCTCTCCGTGTCAGAAAACCAAACTGTGTTGAGCGCTTATATGCGCTCTCCGTGTCACAGAAGCAAAATTTCTGAGCGTTTATATGCGCCCATAGTAGCCAAGGGGTTAAATAGTACAGCGATGACTAAATAAAATTAATTATTTAAAATACAGATACATTAATTTGTTATTTTTAAGTCACACAACGCCATAGAGAGTTAAATCAATTAATTACAACATCCCCTTCTGAATGTAAGGGAAAGAACTAAAGAAATGCTTCAAAAATAAAATTGCAGTTACCTGCGTATAAAATCATTTTTTTTTTTTAACACGTTCATTGTCACAGTGGTCATATGTGACCGGAGATTGTTTCTCCTGTAGCGCCATAGTGGTCATCGGTGACCAGAGTGCTTCAAATGTTTATGACGTTAACGAATTTTGAACATCATCATCGCTATTAGAGAATACTTCGAAATAAAGTGTGCAATAATAAAAAATATTCAACTACATCTATATTTATTCAACGATAAAAAATTGTTGTTAAAAGATTGAAAATGAGATTAATTTTTGTCGAATCTTCCATCCATGGCGTCCTCAGCAAAACATGTGATTTCGGCATAGCAGTCAACGTGTTAAACAAATAATAAATTGAAACCCATAGCGTGCATGATTTCGCTTGTTAACACTAGAACTACCAAAGTGGTCAAAATGACCCATTCGTAATTTTTTACAGAATCTTTATAAATTAACTACGGTGCCTTTGAGCAAATTTTTCGCGATTTTCTATTAAAAATATAGATAAACTTTTGTCTGAATTGCATTACATATTATTTTATATACCTTCCACTTTGATTTCGTCGGTAGAAATAAGTATACTTTAATCGTCGGTAGTTCTAGTGTTAAAAATGATCGGCCAGACGTATCAGAAAATTTTTTAGATCAACTCTCGCGACACCCTGTAGAAACTTATTCAAATGCACACACACACACACACACACACACACGGAGCAACTTTCGTGACATTCGTGCGTGCAGGGATTACCTTGGTAAGAATTGTCGGCTCCCCGTCGGTTGATCAATACAAAATGATATTATATCGCCAACCATCACGACGGTGGCACCCTTGAATTTCTGCGACGCGGTTTTTCCGCTTGTTTCGACGCGAGTGCGTTCGACGAACAATTAGATGACTCATCCGTACCTTTGTGCATCGTAATTGCACGACCAGCCACTCTGTTCGACATCCCCTGTCGAAGCTTACGAGATCATGAAAAAATTGATGATGAAATGCCTCTTACGTGACGCGACCTGTCCGTGTTCCTTTTTTCCACGAGAGCCTTTACGTTTCAACCCTCTTAATTAATGAGTCGCTTAGAGGTTGCTCAGGAAGAGCACCCTTTTGTTGATTAACTTTTGCTGTTCTCGTCTTCTCGTCACTCTTCGTCCTTTATCGGAGAGATTGACTGTTTGAAGTGTAGTTTAGTTTCGGTGTATCAAATTCGTCAACACGTTGATCGGTACAGGTGCTACAATCGGTTAGATATTTTCTTTTTTTTTTTATATATTTCAAGATGTTAACGTTCTTGGAAAATTACGTAGAAATACGTATTTGTATACTTTAATGGAAAATTAATAGCGGGTTGTATTCATAAGTGTTTTTCATAAAAGAGGTTTTTTTTTTTTGGTTAAGTTTAGGGGTTGTTTTAAGAAATTTTTATTATTCATGGGTAAAGCGTGCTTGAATCAAGCTCTCGAGGAACTAGTTTTCTTATTCGGTTATGTTTTATTTATTTTAGGAGGTATTGAACAAAATAGAAGAAATAAAGAAGCAATAAAAGCCG
>SMSQ01026067.1:30916-53903 GCA_019453375.1 Ctenoplectra terminalis
CTGGAGTTAAAAAATTCTTGCGACGCAGCTTTCACAGTTTCTCGATTCCCCAAAAAATGTATTAAATTTAATCTTCGACGAAACGATATTTCACTAAATACAGTGATCCAATAATTCTATGTATTTAATTTTATACAAGAAAAAACAGCTCGATTGAAACAGAAAACAGAAGCTCAACCCTCCATTAAATGTTCCTTTATCAGATTTCGTGTATTTAATTTCTGTATATTTTGTAAGCCTAGAACATTTAAAGATTAAAAAAGAAAAACAATTTAAGTGAAACGAACGTGCAGCGTAAGCGACGAGGAGGGCAGGGTTAAAATCCTAAAATGGTAGCTCGAGTTGCGTGCATACGACCAATAAAGTCCACGTTCGAGCTTCAGATACGTATCGACACAGAACATCGAACCGTTTGAAACTGTCTATATCCAAGCATTTTTATACTTTGCGACTCAAACGACATCGTTCCGGATCGAACGTTCCCGTTGAATTAAAAATATTCCTCTTCTGTTCTCCCAGAGCAGAAGCGATATTATTTCACAGTCATATTTCATGCCTCGAAACGGTGTCTGAATCGAATTATCGAGCAGTACCTTGGAAACGATGGATTTCCTCCTTTCGAGCGTTGAAACATTTCCCGTTCGAACGAAGCGGCTCGAATTATTTGACGCGGAACATTTGCCAGCGATAGCTTAGATTACGCGGAAGTCGCGAAGGATGCTGTGAAACGTTGATACGAAACGCAAGCTTCTTCGTTTCACGGTTTCTCGTTGTTGATTTGAAAGGAGCGACGAGATAAAGGGAGAAAGTGGTAAAAACGCGAGGAATGGAGCGAGGTTTCCTTTTCAATGCTTTTTACTCTGCGAAACACTTTCTGCTAGACGTGTTATCTCTCGGACGGAAATATCGTGTTCTTTTATGCTCATAATTTAACATTTTACGATTAAGTCAGATGAATTTTTTTTTTTTTTTTTGATTGAGAATAAGAAATATTGTGAGAAATTATGATTTTTGTGCGGAAAAAATATAATGTAAGGAATTGTGATTTTTTTGTGGAGGAGAATAGTATAAGAAATTATGATTTTTGTGTGGATAAAAGTAATATAAGGAATTATAATTTTCGCGTGGTGAAAAATAATATAAGGAATTATGATTTTTGTGTGGTGAAAAATAATATAAAGAATTGTGATTTTTGTGTGGAGAAATATAATATAAGAAATTATGATTTTTGTGTGATGAAAAATAATATAAAGAATTGTGATTTTTTTGTGGAGAAAAATAATATAAGAAATTGTGATTTTTGTGGAAAAAAATAATATGAGGAATTGTGATTTTTTCGTGCAGAAGAATAATATAAGAAATTATGATTTTTGTGTGGAGAAGAATAATATAAGAAATTGTGATTTTTGTGTGGAGAAAAATAATATAACAAATTATGATTTTTATATGGATAAAAATAATATAAGAAATTACGAACCGGTCATTCGACCGTCTCGATAATTTTAATATTTATTATCG
This sequence comes from Ctenoplectra terminalis, assembly GCA_019453375.1. NCBI lineage: Eukaryota > Metazoa > Arthropoda > Insecta > Hymenoptera > Apidae > Ctenoplectra > Ctenoplectra terminalis. The sequence continues at coordinate 32,435 of SMSQ01026067.1, forward strand.
ACAGTTCTATTATTAACTCTGCTACGACCCTTGAGTCCTTCTCGACCTAATCACGTTTCACCTTTCTTAAAAATATCTAATTATAAAACATGTATATAAAAGTTACTGTTCAATATATAATATTATATTAAATCGTTTTAAATATTTTCAAATTAGGAATTTTTAGGAAAGACAAAACGTGATTGGGTCGAGAGAAAGAGAACCACAGCGGAGTTAATAACAAAACAGCCGATTAACATTAACATTAAAATTACCAAGACGGTCAAATGACCAATTAATAATTCCTTATATTATTCTTCTCCACACAAAAAACCATAATTTCTTACTTTTTATCAACAAAAATTAATCCGATTTAACCCTTTAACAACGTGTGTGATTTATAAACCACATTAATTCTACATTACCGTGATATTCTATTTTAAAAGATTTTCTTTACTGTATTTATTTAATTTTAGTGGTATATAAACCACAGTCGATATTTCATATCACCAAAAATTAACATGTCTCTAAATCACCCCCGAAAATAAAGAGTTAACCGTAAGATATTAAATTATCCAGCTTCCCGTTTCTATCCTACGTCGTACATTTACTTCTCTCAAGATTGAAAAACCATTTTAACGAAACGAGAGACAAACACAACTAAAACTAATAAATCTAATAGCCTGTATCAATTAAATCTCCTATTAATTAAATCGTAACATGTCCCAACTTAACAGAATAATAAAAGATCGATTAAATTCCTTGAAAAAGGTATAAAATCTTAACCGGTCAAACCACCACCTGACTTACTACCCTGTTGGTCCGGCCCTGTCTGAAGGTGGTTGCCAGCTTCAGACTGCAGCAGGCGTGGGACGACTCGCACGTGAGAGCGTTGGCAGTGTGCCACTGTAAAGTGACCCACTTTCGACGCGTAGATTGACCCAAGAGTCGCCATTTTTACTGGGAGTCACCGAGCAGTTCTTGCAGCACGGTCGCTGCTCAAACCTTTTCCCCTCTCTCTCCATCTTTCTCTTTTTTCTTTTTTTTTTTTTCAGGTCGTAGCAAAGAGGACAGATCGTTAACTGACCACGCAATTATGCGCGAACAGCTTAGTTTCTTTGAGGTTCGAGCCTTCTAGTTTACACGTTCTAGCTGCTGTAGCTTTATATAGTCGTTTCAGAGCGGAAATTGCAAGCCACGTTCGCTACCGGCGTCAAGTTCCTCCTGGATGGGAAATTATTTTAATGCTGGGACATGTAGGCTTATCTTCTTTTTTTTTTTTGATAGGGGATGCTGATTATTTCGAGGTTCGGATGGGGTGGACGTTGGAAGGTATCTGACTGAAAGTGTAACAGTCGATGAAAGTTCTTTCGTCGAGGGTGTAATTTTAGGTAGTACGGTTGAGGTTTCATAAACTGTAATTTTCTGTGTTCGAAATTGTTTGGTCGTGGATGTAATAGTTGTTCTCGACTTCTTTGTTAACACTAGATTTACCGGGATTAATTGGACCATTTTTACGGGTATATTAAACTGCACTTTTTTTTCTAATAATATTAGTTAACTTTATTTGAAATTCATAGATTTTTATTCGTACATATTTAGTTGGTACGTTTCTTGCATTTAAATTCTATTTTGAGCGTACATTTTCCACACAGATAATTACTGCACTTCAGCATGAAATTAGAAATCTGTCAAATTGACGGGTTCCGTAAATCTAGTGTTAAATAAAAGGCTCATTTTTTAGGATATTCGAAGACTTTAGTATCGTTGTCAGAAGACGGAAAATTGGAAGATTCTTGTTTTTCTTGTTTGTGCAATTTCTGCTGCATTTGTAAAACCATAATTTTGTGAGAATAAAATTACTCATTTTTAATAATAAAAGTCTGAACGAATGGTGCATCGAATATATCCCCGTTTCGTGAAAAAAAATTTCTAATTTCTAGAAAGATAAATGTTTAACGTGTAATTAAAATTAGAAGTAGCTTAGATTTATGTATTTAAATTTTAGGAAGCTGTTTAAGAAACATAAGATCGGTTCGAAAAATACTTTAGGATCGTAGCAGAGCTAATTTACGTTTTTACCGTTTATAAAATTCTGTAGAATATTTTTTTTACAAAATTATAGAACGAACCGCACAAACAAGAATCTTTATCTTTAATTTTTAATCTAAAATTAAATTTATCTTAAATTCTATTTAAGATTCTTAATTTCTATTTTAAGATTCTATCTTAAATTTTTATCTTCTGATAATGATACAACAGTAGCGTCTTCGAATAGCGTAGAAAATGATTTATTTAACAAAGAAGTCGACAACAATTATTATATCCACGATTGAAAAAATGAGTATTCTCGAATAACTGTAAAACAATCGCAACATTTGAAATTTGAATTTCAGCTACATAAATTGACAGCCAAATAAAATTGCGCTACAGAACAATGCAGAGCTGTATCATAAAGTGTTGAAAGACAGTAAATTGGTACAAAAGGACGGGAGAAACGGCATAGCTGATCGTTTTCTCAGGCATAACCTAAAAGCTTAAACAGGCTATGCGAGCGGAATACCGTCTGCCTTCAGCCTGCCTCATTCTACTTTGCCGCAATAGAGACCGTCTTATTTCGCTTAGTGGAATGAATGAAAAGTACAGTGCCAGTAGAGTTGAGAAAATCTCGGATGGTTACGGGTCACGTCTTCCCGTATCAGTAACGAAAGAAGTCGGCCGCACGAGAAGTCGATTTGGCTCGGAGAATTATGCGGAAAATTTCCTGGTTTTACTTTCGAAATACCGAAATCCAATTTTCGATATAATTCTAGTATAATCGAGAAATTAATGCCATTTACTACCTCACGAGGATCCAGTTTACTTACATATATCACTTTATTCGTTACACTCATTTGTTCCTTATTCATTCAATTCCTTCATTGATATTATTATTTGACAAATTATTAAGTTGCTGCATAAGATCTGCCGCTTTGAAAATACCTAAAACGTACCGTTTTTAATTTATTCTAGTTATTCGTTCTAGTTTTAATTTCCTACAATTGTTAGTCTCAGAGATGTAATAATTTTCTGGTTTATAAGAGACTCTGAAGAATTCGAGAAAAATATTTCTGTTAGTTTATCGTTCATCGGGAATTTAGAGAGATTTTTTTTAAGTATTTGAAATTGAAAAAAAAGAGCTGGATATTAATCCTCTGTAAACGGAATTTTGATCGCTCGTGGAAAAACATTATTTATTAATTACTTATTAATAAAACGAAAGAAACTTTTGGGACAATTTAATACTTTCTACCGGACAGAACTTTTGTGGCAACCTAACGTTACACGGAATGTCTCTGGATACGTTCGATTTAATTGATAATAAAGACAGATTCAAGCGATAAAATTACATCGCGGACAGCGTAGCTAGAATTACGTTAACGAGTATTAATTATGGAACATATCGCCACCATATCCCAGCCGGGGGTTTATCGTTTACCATTGAGGTTGGCGCCGTCGCGACGTCCTGATGATATCACGAAAGCACTTTGCACGCACCTTTCTCGTTGTTTGAGATATCTACGAGATACTAATAGTGTCGTGACCGCTACGTTCCCTCGTTTCGTATGCAAGCTTTACGTGTTCCCGGTCCTACATCATCCGAGCGTCTATTTGTACACGTACACGAGCCATTTTCTATCTTTTTCTCCCGAGAATTCTGTTTGGAAAAAAAGAGGCTTCCTAACTGACTCTCCCATGCGTGGATTTATTAATCAGTTTGGAAACATCGATCGCGCGACAATGAACAGTGTAGCAAAGTGTAAAAAGAGGGAATGAAAAAAAAAAAAAAAAAAATGCACGCGAAATGGCTCGTTTGAACGGAAATGGGACAAAAAGTACGAACTGTATGAAGGTGAATCGTGGAGTCAACTGAAAGCTGTAAAATAGCTTTTGACGTTCGTTTTAAAATATTCGAAGAAGAAAAGAACTGTGAAAAGAATTGATTTAAAAAAGAGTCTAAAAAGATTTCGTTTGTTTGAGCTGCAATTTTTAGCAATTTTCTGGGAAAATGCAATTTGAAATCAGAAAGAAAGGGAAAATTAAAGAAGATGGAAAATGAAATCAGGAAGGAAGCAAACATCAAAGAAGATGAAAAATAAAATCAGGAAGAAAGGGAAAATTAAGGAAAATGGAAAATAAAATCAGGAAAAAAGCAAAAGTCAAAGAAGATGAAAAATAAAATCAAGAAAAAAGGGAAAATCAAAGAAAATGGAAAAATAAAATCAGGAAGGAAGCAAAAATCAAGGAAGATGAAAAATAAAATCAGGAAGAAAGCAAAAATCAAATATGAAAAGTAAAATCAGAATGAAATGAAAATTCTCAGTGGATACAAAATAAAGTCAGAAGAAAAGGAAAAAAAAGTAGATGAAAGGTAGATGAAAGGTTGACGAAAAGTAAAATCAGAATGAAATGAAAATTCTCAGTGGATACGAAATAAAGTCAGAAGAAAAGGAAAATTTAAAGATACAAAATCAAATCAGAAAGAAAGGCAACATTAAAGAAACTAAAAAATAAAATCAGAAAGAAAGTCAACTTTAAAGAATGTAAAAAATAAAATCAGAACAAAAATTATCGTTCTCAGTATTCCGAAGAAGAAAATACTAGGTTGTAACAATTTTCCAAGTAAATTTAGAGGATATCTTTTTAGAACACGACCAACAAGGATATTGTTCCTAAATGCACGTATCACAGAGTCGGGCAATTTCTCTTCGAGCTTATTAGATTTTCTGTCAGGTACGCTTGTACACCTCCGCGTCGCTCTACAATATGGCGGCCGTCTAAGGGGAAAGAATATTGTCCCAAACCCTAAACCGTAGACGAAATCATCTTTTCACGACCGCGTGTGTTCGAGCGTATCGCGGAGAAATCGTCTACGAATTCGACCTTTCTCAACAAAAGAAACACATCGCGACACAGAATCAATGTGTTTATCCGTACCATGAAAGCAATTTTTCTTTCCAACTTCTTCAGCAAAATTTATCGTCGAAACGATTGGTTTATCGAGTCTTTCAGCTCTTTCTTCGCGAAGTGATTATATAATATTAATAAATACTTGGTGATAAAACTGTCTAAATTTATATTTCTTAATTTTTTGGCAACTGTTAATTTAAAGCTCAATCCGTTGCAATAACTTAGATAATAATAATAAAATTATAGAATAATTATAGAATCATTATTATAATAATTATAAAATCGTTATTATAATAAGAATAATGGAAATTGCTGTAAAAAGATTTTTAAAGCAATTGCTTTCATCGTACACTCTTATCTTTAGAAATATTTTTATTTTATATAGGTAAAATTTACAACAGTTTGTTACAAATAGAACTTGGACAATTTCACCATCGAAATCTCAGTTTTGAAAACATGTAGACGTAGTAAGTTTTGCCATCGAATCAACCAAATGCAAATTCTTTCAATTGAAAGAACATCAAATAAAATACTATAAAAAATATTCAGTCAAAAAATCTTTAAATACCAAATTAAATAGTGTTTACTGTTTCCAGTTATTTTTAAACAATCTATCAAAATAAAGTATATATTAATACTTCGCACCAATTACCACGAAATATTTATAATTTACTTATTTCTATCATTCCTTCCAACTTAATAAATCAAATTTTAAAACGTTCAATTTCTCCTGGGACACCCTAACAAGTTTCTCCATGATATTTATTTCCTATCACATCTTCGCGAAAAGAACTCTCAATCTAACCAAGTAGTTTACGTAAAAGAAAAAAAAAGAAGAAGAAAAAAGAATTCTAGAATGCAAAATCGAGCTTGCAAGACGTCCCATGGCTCTTCACCGTCTTAATCTATTCTTTTCTCCCCAACGGCCAAAGTTCTCTTAAATTCGCATGTTTCAAGCAAACGAGGGAACAGTTGCATTATTTTTACGATTCATTTCATCGTCGGTGGTCGCAAAGAGTTCGTGCATCTTCCTAAATCGTCATCGCGGCGTATTCTAGGCGAGAATACGTTGAATACGATCGTATCCGAGCAGAGTGCCATTATTCAGACGACAATGCAGTAATCAAGCTTGGTCTCTTTGCCTTGCAAAAAAGGATTGCTTCCTTGACTTTGGCAACTGGCGTCGCCGTCTTCGCGGTGTCAAACCGAGCACTGGAATTTTTTAACGCCTCGATGGTCTGTTGAACCTCGAAGAGTACACTTGGAAAGGCGTTAATTGCGCGGACAGAAAGCCAAGTGCACCAATCGCCGAGTTTTCCAACTCTTTCTGCGTTTTTTTCGAGCCTTAATTGAAGTTAACGACACGAAGGGGATTGTCGATGAAATTAATTATTCTGCCTCGGAAATATTTCTAGTGGTAGTTTTTTGTAAATTAATTATTTCGTCTCGAAAATATTCCTGGCGGTAGTTTTTTTTTTTTTTTTAATTAATTATTTGATCTCGAAAATATGCTTAGCGGTTTTATTTTAATCGAAAATATTCGTGGCGGTAGTTTCTCTGAATTAATTATTCTGTTTCGAAAATATTCGTGGAGGTAGTTTTTCTAAATTAATCATTTTATCTCGGAAATATTTCCAGCGATAGCTTTTCTAAATTAATTATTTTGTCTCGAAAATATTTGCGGTGATACTATTTCTAAATTAATTATTTTATCCCAAAAATATTCGTGACGGTGGTTCTTCTAAATTAATTATTCTATCTCGAAAATATTCCTGGTGGTACTTTTTCTAAATTAATTATTTTATCCCGAAAATATTCCTGGTGGTACTTTTTCTAAATTAATTATTCTATCTCGAAAATATTCCTAGTGGTAATTTCATAAAATTAATCATTTAATTAAAAAATCACGCAATTTATAATTCATCAATCACAAGATAATAAAAAAGAAACTAGCTTTTAAAAAAATGCAATTTTAATTTACCCCTCCGCTATAATCACAGTCTTCAATTTCATGTGTCTAAAATATTTTTTTCTAAATTCAATTCCATATTATAAAATTAATCTTCAATTCAAGAATCACGCAATTTACAATTCATTAATCACAAGATACTAAAAAAAACTGGCTCTCAAAAAAATGCAATTTTAATTCACCCATTCCCTGTAATTACACTCCTGAATTTCAACGTACCATAATTTTTTCTAAATTAATTCCTACGCTATAATTATTACATTAAATTTTAGAATTATTTAACTTTCAATTTATCCGTCGAATAAAATACGCGAAGAATGCGAATTGAAGATACACAAACGAGCCCCGTTGAACGTATTTGTTCGTAATTAATAGATTGTCGAGCAGGTAGTTTCACCGGAATTAACTTCGTAGCCGAGCGCAAATATTAACGAATGGAATTGTAAAATGTAAATACACACGGCACCTGCGGCACAATCACGAAAACCAGAGTAAAACACATCGTCATACGAATGGCCGACAGGGGGTTGGAAACACGGCGGATGATATATTTGCTTAGAGCGTAGGGCTGAATTACGGTTCGCTTGCGGGATCTGTATCCGTCGCTGGGGTAGAAAGCGATTTATCGGTGGGAATCCAATATCTGATTGCATCGTCTTGTTTAAATTATTCATACGATACGAAATTCCGGTTGTACGTAGAATCGCGATACTTTCATTCTTACGACTTCGACTTTCCAATTTTCCTCCCTATCAATTCTGATCGGTTTGACTAGGAAAAATCGTTCGTTGCACGTTTCACGAATTTCTCTTTAACATATTCAATGTTTCTCTTCGTTTCTGAAGAAACAGTTATATATTTCGGAACGTCATAATTATCTTAAATTATTTCTCACCGGTGTATCGGATAAGATTCGTAAATATAGTATACTACGATTTTATGCAGTTTCATGCATTTATGGTCAGTTTAAAAGCACTCGTTATAGCATTTAGTGAATGTAATAATTACCTATCTATAGAATTCTATTTTTTATCTACACAATTCTATTCTTTATCTTCACAATTCTATTTTTTATCTACACAATTCTATTTTTTGTCTACAAAATTCTATTTTTTATCTACACAATTCTATTCTTTATCTACACAATTCTATTCCTTATCCACAAAATTCTATTTTTTATCTACACAATTCAATGTATAGATACTTTAAGTCCTCTCGCTTTCAACATTGTTAAGTCTTTGGATTAATTTTCTGTTACAGATGTAGCCGACAGGGGGTCGAAGAAATTCGGCGACGACTGCGTGGAGGATCGCGAATGCGGTTTCGGTGGTTCATATTGCGAGCCAAAGAAGGGCAAATGCACGTGCAGAGAGGAATTCGATGCGACGAATCATATCGACAAATGTGGCCACCGTAAGTTACTGCATTTTCAACTGCACCGGCATCCGGACACTTCGCAAGTGTCTTTACGCAGTATCATCGCGGTAATGTTAACGATCAAAGAACAGAGTATAGTATCAATGATAACAATACAGGCAATGTTGATGGCTTATGAAATGCAGAAACAGAACAGAAAGACCCGATAGTCGAGTCACGTTCAAAGGGCGGAACCTTTCCCTAGACGCGAGACCGAGTTTTACGATCGGAATGATATGAATGTCTAGGGGTGGTTGCTTATGGCTTTCTCCCGTGGAATCCTAACGAGGCTTCGTGCTTTTATCGGCGTCGGGTGTTAGAAGCATCGTGAGCAATTGAAAATAGGAATGGCGAAGCCGATGGCCCGGATTGCGCTGCTTCGAAGCGATGGTTTCTAATTGAATTCTCTCGAGAAAGTTATGCTGGTGATTTTTCTTTTTTTTTTTTTTTTCTGTCGTCTTAATTATGAATTCTCTTTGGAAAGCTATGCTGATGATTTCCTTTTTTCCTCCGTCGTCTTAATTATGAATTCTCTTGAAAAAGTTACGCCGATGATTTTTCTTTTCTTCTTCCGCCGTCTTAATTATAAATTCTCTTGAGAAAGCTATGCTGATGATTTTCTTTTTTTCTTCTGTCCTCGCAATTTTNTAAAAAGTTACGCTGATGATTTTTCTTTTCTTCTTCCGCCGTCTTAATTATGAATTCTCTTTGGAAAGCTATGCTGATGATTTTCTTTTTTTCTTCTGTCCTCGCAATTTTTAATTCTCTCGAAAAAGTTATGCCGATAATTTTTCTTTTCTTTTCTTCCGTCGTCTTAATTATTTAATTCTCTCATTATAATATCTATAATTATAATCATTCTCTTAAGAAAGCTATGCTGATGATTTCCTTTTTTCTTCCGTCGTCTCAATTATGAATTCTTTCGAGAAAGTTACGCCGATGACATTTTATTTCCATAGTTTTAACTTAAAATTTTTTCTTCTTTCAATGGTTTACTCAAACTTTCAATCACTTTTTCCTTAAACGCGACGATTCACAATTAATTTTTAACATTTTCCAGAGAATTCTATAATAACTAATCGCGATACGATCCTAATTGCGAGCTTGTGGTCGATATATTGAGGACAGTGCGACGCACAGTCGACCAGATTCGCCGCATTAACCTCTGGACGCACACTATCATCCGGAAAATTCGCAGGAGACAATTATTCCTTCTAACATCCGTAAAACATAATTATTCGCAGACCTTCACTCTAATCGAATCTGAATATCCAATTTGAATAATTTTATAAAACGAAACCGAAGCAATGTTACAGTGATGGACAGCAACTTATAAGTTACACTAGGGCATCAGGTCATCGCACGATAATTGACTGACATATCGACAATGTCTCGAGACAATAGCAGCCTTTTGTTTGCCAATGATATAGATACGATACTCGAGGCCTAGATACACCACCCCTGAAAAGTTTATAGTTCACCGGTGAATTGAAGTCGAAGAAGAAGCTACCGTAAAAGAAATCGACTTTATTCTCGCTAATTTACAAGTTTATACCGTCCAATGTGTATAGCTGTCGAGGGAAACTAGGATAAAATGCTCTGGCTTCGACTTTTATTCGAAGGGGTAGATTGAAGTCTGGGTGACTGAAAGCCCGATGCAACGTTGCATATGAATAAGGTTGAAATTGGACTTACAAAAGTAGATTGCAGTTCTAAGGTCAATAGCTTTAACGAACGATTTCCTTTTTTTCTCTCAATTTCGAATAATAATGAGAGAGCAAATGTTGAAGGGTCTGCACCGATATGTAAAAATTACGAAGCTTCTCGTCATCCGTATTTAATTGTTCGGACATATTGTTGGTCCAATTGACACTGAAACTACCGAAGCGGTCAAAATGACCGGCTTGTAATTTGTCATAGAAATTCTATAAATTTACAATGATGCAATTTGAAGGATTTTTCATGATTTTCTGTAAAAAATATAGATAAACATTTGTTTTCCTTGCGTTGTGCATTTTTTAGAACACCTATCATTTTTATTTCCTGAGGTATAAATAGGTCTATTTTAATCGTCGGTAGGTTTAGTGTTAATGCAGTTCCTTTCCTCGTTAACATTGGAACTATCGACGAATAAAGTAGACTTATTTATATCAAAGAAATAAAAATAAGTGTTTAAAAAAAATATACCAAAAAAAATAAATCTTTCTTGATATTTTGTACAAAAACTTGCTAAAAATTGCGGACACTAAAAGTTTCAGCGAAGTGCAAAAATTGACAGTGATTTTATTTTTAAATTGATTGCGATATCCGAAATTTGATTAAACACATTTTGTAAGAATAGTCAGATTATCATATTTCAATCGTTATATACAATGAAACTTAAAATTAATAATAAAGTTAAAACTTAAGGTTACGCAAAATTAAATTCAAAATAATTGACTTTAAGATTTGAACGCTATAGCATCCATGTAATTCTGCATCATTATGAAAATTAATGCTACATCATTCACGTCCGCGAACGTGTCAATCGCTAAATTGCACGAGAAAAATTACAAACCAGTCATTTTGACTTCTTCGGTAGTTCCAGTGTTAAAATGCACATCTAACAAAAATATTGTTGCATTGTTCCCAATGAAACTTAGCTTAAAACGTTTCATTCACCTCTTGCAGAGTCTGTAAATAAACTTCAGCAAGGAAATCGATTCAAGCAAAATCTTCCAATCGGATAATTGAATTTTTTTATCCCAACGAGCTTTTCACAAGTAAACGCTATTAGAAGTTTTCGTTGATGCGCAAGTAGCCATAGGTTTAAACCCTTTTTTAAAGGTAAAAATCACGAAAGCGGGTACCTCTTTGAAAGGTCGAACTTCGAATAACGTCTCCGAAAAAAAAGAAAAAAGAAAAGAAATGAAACGGTGGCTTTTCAGAGAGGAACGCTGTACCAGAAATAATAATTTCCCGGAATATCTTTGGACAAGAGGGACGAGGAACGAGCCTGTCGTTAATGGTTTTTGTTTCCAGCGGCGAACGTGAACGAGTCGTGCTTCTTTCACGAGCAATGCGAGGCGAGGGTGAGACAAACGGAGTGCAGGGACGGACGTTGCATTTGTATCTTCGAGAAGATCCCGGTTACTCAGTCTGACGGCCTGATTGTATGCGTCGGTAAGGACAGAGACACAGAAGAACGCTGAGCCGCAACTTTCTGCGCACACTTTTTAATGAGATTCCACTCGTGTTCGCTCGCTACGACAAGCAGTCGTTTCGAGTTAATGGAATTCCGGCCTAAAATCTCGCGTAGTTCATTAATTCGTCAGCTGTTCTCGCGCGATCAATTATAGCGTAGAAGCGAATTTCAACGAGCGAACTTTGCGTTTTCCCGTGGGACCAGAAATTAACATTCCAATTCTAGGATTATTATGTCTTTTGCATGTGAAATGAGTAACTTTAATTGGTCCGTTCGTTGCTTGTATTGGACGCGAAAAAAAATTGTATCGGCGAAAGGGGTTGTTAGAAAATATGGTTAAGCGAATGAAATATATTTTTTCAGCCGAACAGAAAGAGGAACCCAATCTTCAATATATCGATCCAACGATGATCGGTGTTCTCGTTGGTATGGCCCTCATGTTCATCATCATCTGTGTCGTCCTTAGGCTTTTCAGCAAGTAAGCCACCTATTTGCATATCTTGCGCAGTGACTCTCGACTTTACCAATTCTCGTAACGAGACTTTATGACCTACTTCACTTTCCCACTCGTCCCTGAAAATGGACTCTTGATGTCGCATCCCTAATGCGAATTTAATGTTTTTTTACTTCACACCCTTTCCAAATAAATTACAATAATAACCCTAACTTTTTATTTCGCCAAGTACGAACACTTAGAATTTCATAAGTAATTGCAATCTAGGTTCACCCAAGTCTATAAATTCCTATTGTCTATTTATCATTACTCATAAATAGCTTCCATTAATAAAATCTTAAACAATTGAAAAGTCTATGACAATTTTAACTGAAATTCATTCAAGCAGCGGCGTACCATCAATGATACGGATGGTGCAACTATTCTAAAAACTTATTAGGAAAGATATATATAGTTAGTTCCAATCCTCGGTAAAAGAAATATATAATCAATTTTACAAGCAATTATAAAAAATTTCTATTCCCATCTATCAAAAATTATTCCTTTTATGGTCCCCTTTACCGTGCAGCCTCCACTGTTCATGTTACGCCACTGCATTCAAGTCCACAAACTCCTCGTTTCTATCATTAACACTAGAACTAACTAAGTAAAAATGACTTGTTCATAATTTCTTATAGAAATTTTACAAATTTACAATAATCAATTTTTCAGGATTTTCCGCAATTTTTTGTAAGAAATATCCATAAAGAATCGTTACCCTTATTATAGATATTTTTCTAAATACCTATCATTTTCATTTCTTTCCTACAAATAACTCTACTTTATTCGCCGGTGGTTCTAGTGTTAGGTAAAAAATATCTCCCAGAATTAATTCACGAATTCATACCAGATAAATTTTAACTGCGATTATAATTCGATCTCTACCTGTTCCAGGGCTCGCTGGCGCGAGAACCGCACCATCTTCAACACGCCAAACGCCCGTCTGATGAACGTTTCGTTGCTGAGGGAGAACAAACTCTTGCACCCGCAGGAGAGACGCGGTTCAAGGGCGAGCGTACGGGTTCCCTCGAGGCAACCCTCGATGGCCTCCTTACGCGCTCACTCGCCGAACGCCTCGCAAGGTGCGAAACACTCTCAGCACTCACAGCACAGAGTGAGCCGTACGGGTTTTTATTCATTCACTTACTAAGCAAGCAACTTGTTATACAGTGTCCCGTTGAAACGAAGCAAGCGACTCTTTTACGCGCCAGTTTATATCGGGTGTTCGAAGGAAATCGAGACGCCTCGACGTTTGGCGGATACCCTTAAAAAAAGAGAAAAAAAAAAAAAAGAAAAAAAGAAGTTAATTTATCGTTGAGTTGCCACGATGATAGTTTTAGATTTATACGGTCGCAGGTTAAATAACTTGATAAACGTTCTCGTTTACGATCCATCGAGCAATCGTGCTTTAATAACGGCTGTGTCTGCGACTATAGCTGACTCGTGCTCTCGTAGAGGTACCGTGTGCTGCGTGAAATATTCAACGTAAACATCTGTTCGTGAAATACACGTGTAGAACCTGTTGTTTAGCGTGCATCTCGTTCGTAATTCATGAACAAAGTTTTCGTATTAAAAAATTCAACGACCACGTCAGGTGTATAGAGTATAGAAATGATCATTGTTTTCCCTTTCCAATATTCACGATGTTTCAGAACAAAGTTTCGCGTTACTTTCATTGTTTTCTCTCTTTAATTGTACAATTCGCGTTGCACGACTTTCTTTCTTTCTTTCTTTCTTTTTTCTTTCTTTTTTTTTTTTATTATTTAGAGAGGAACAGACGTTGCAGAAGTACGTAATTCTTTGGTTACGATCGCTTCCAGGCTATCGTTTCGAAGCGAAATTGTCCCGTTTTGTAATTCGCAGCTAACGAGAGGGGTGGAATGTTCCTCGAGCTAATCAGCTAGCACCAAAAATAGCTATCTTCCAGTATATCGATTTCCGTAGAACATCCCATATATGTATAATATAGATATACGAGTACATATGTATAGTAGGTGACTACCTACTCTTGCCTATTCTATTCTTTACTTTAGAATCCTTCTATTAAGCTCAGAATCCTTCAGAATTTCTCGCATGCACAATTGCCTGCCAAGAGGGTAGATATTTGTTGGTTACTTTCGATTCGAGGGTGCATCGAGACCGATGTGTTACATTTGGATGCATCGTTTTCAACAGTCACGAAAGTATTCCCCAAATTTTTCGACGCCTGCGACGATGAAAAGAGAAAAGAATAAAAAAAGAAAAAAAAAATATATAAAATAACAGTTTAACCCTTTGACTAAGGCAGACTTTGAGACGCACCGGCCGTACCATACGGTAGGAACTCAGTTAGGACGAAAATATATTTCAATGATCAAAAAACTGAATTTTACTACATCGAAACAATATTATTTATTTCTTTGTATTCTGCACCTAATTGTTACTATACGTATTAAAAACTTAACATTAACGTTAAAGCTTAAATTTTCAGGGCGTCTATAGGCGCCCTTCGTGTCAGAGGGCCAAAGTACGTCGGGCGCCTTTGGGCGCCCACAGTGTCACAAACGCAAAATTTCTAAGCGCCTTTAGGCGCCCACAGTAGTCAAAGGGTTAACACGTTAAACGTCACGCCGATTTTGATCGACTTTCCATTAGGCTCTGTGGTGCGATGCTAATCGAAAAACATTTGATCGCAAAATTGTTAAGAATTTAAGAAGAAAATTATAGGGGCCTGCAAAGGAATGTCGTTTCTTTGTTTAATGCGATTTAATAAAATCCATTAATGAATTATAAGATATTATTTTTTAAAATTGATACTGTCAGATCTCAGAAACCAACGACACTTAAACGGAAATTTCAGCATCGGTCCGCAGGGACCGGCGTGGCGCTTAACGCGTTAAAGACGACAATGCTCTACGTTTCGATTTCGCGAGATCACGGGACAATTGTTAAGTGAATTGCATCAAAACTCGTAAGTGAAGCTCGAAGGTGAACGATAACGAAATAGAAAAAAGTACGAATCGAAGCGACGACCCTTTCGTTGATCCTAAGATCCTTTAAGCGTTGTTGAAACGAGAATATCAGAAAATTAAGCGTCCGTTGAACCGGTTGATCGGTACACGTGAAACGATCGAGTCAAACGGTTTGAAATATTCGAAGAAACAATTGTTACGAACGATAAGCGAGACAAGTATTTTTTAAAAGTGTCGCGGCAGAACGATGCATCTTAACTCGCCATAATAATGTTCCTCTTTTTTAACGGATTTGACTCTCTTTGCAGTCGACCATCTATAGCAGTAGTCTGTTTAATGATCCCGTCTGTGACCGTTGTTCTTGATTATCATGTACTGTGGACCTATGAGGTGCTCTCTATTGTAAAAAAAACTTTTCAAATTGACGCGTCCTTCGAAGAGGGTAAGTTTCGTATTCTTACGAGTATTTTATACGTTTTATTATAATTTACGGTGTATCGTAGCGTTATATGTGTATTTTGTACATAGACCTTATTATGGTTACTTACCCTCTTTCGGATACGTCAGAACTTCGAGCCTAGAAGTGTGTGAGTTTTATACAGAACACAATTATAGACCTGAGTCTCCTCTATCTAGCGTTCTCGAGGATCACGACTATAGTTGCTTGCTACAGTAAAAGATCGTTGCTTGCGTATGACGATTATTCTGTCGTAGAGATCGCGTTCGAAACCAGTACATAGTCTTATTATCCGATTACCGGCGTACCAGAGTTAACGTTTTAACAAAATGGTAGATCAAATTGGGAGGGAATAAGAAAACATTCGGTCTGTTCTTCGAGAGCTTGAAAATAAAAAAGGTTTGCGTTGAAAAGAAAAAAAATTCATTCATGCCCGGTTAAATTCGACCGAATCCGCTTTGCGTATTCAAATTAACGTGGGATTAGCCAGTTTTGGTTCCAGGAATTTTCTCTGGAATAATTGGACGAGGAAAGAGAGTTGTGTATGAGAGGAATGAGTGGAACAGACCTAGCCAAAAAGAGATATTCGAAATTTATTCCAACACTCTACGAATTCGTTGTAAAGAAAGGTGTGCAAAAATTTTAGTTCGTTATGAAAATAGTACCGATGGATTGGAATTTTTTGTGTGAAAATGGATTAAAAAATAACAGATCGAACTGGTTTTAATAGCTATCTATTTTATAGCCCGGTATTTTAAGAACAATTTTTAAGAGTACTTTTATAATTGATCGCTGGACTGTGGATTTTTTTGCGTTCACAAGAAATTTGACGGTATTAGGTTGTCCTGAAAATTTCTCTCGTTATCTTCACGCGGTAACTTTGTTTAGTAATCTTTATATAAATATACAGGCTTATTTTTTAAACAAAAGTACCAATTAGAGAAACAAAACCATACAACGTAATAATATATTGTAAAACATAAAATATTATGCATCTGTTGCTTATTAATAAAACGAAAGAAACTTTTTAGACAACCTGACAGAAAATTTAACAGAATGCACGCGATATAAACAAATATAGAAAACATTCAAATTATAATTGTTTTATAAAATAATTTTCTACCACGGTTCTACTTTTTTTTCACTGTATTCTCGAAAATTTAAATATTCTCGAGAATTTGCATATAAATCCACAGTTCATTGATTGTTATCAAGATTAACCGTATTTCTCTAATTTCATTAGATATTATTTTATTAATATATTAGATTTTATTAATAAAATTAGAGAAATTGAAATTTTCGTCATTGAGTGATTCTTGGCGGTTCAAATTTACCCGGGCATGGGTGTGCTTAATGATAATTAAAAAATCAAATCGATGTACAATTATCGTCACGAGAAAGAGAAATTTTTTATTTCCTCCGCGTAGTGTAATCGAACTAGCGAATAGTGTGATACACGAGTTACGACGATGAGAATCGATGATAGTATACGCGTGCATTTCCATTATCGCACGGAGTTCTGAAGTAGTTTTACAAGAGACCGGATCGCATTTGAGAAATGCATCACGGTTACACGGTAAGATAGATTATCGATCGACTTCACTGGAAATGGTTAAGGAGAGCTCCGGCGAGTCAGCCGTTTTGCTTCGTGAAACATAAAGCTCCACCATTTCCGTCTTTCAAGATCCATAGTGGGTGAAATCGATCGGCGTGTTTCACTTCAAACACATTTACAGTTCGAGTTCTCGAGCACTTTTAGCTTTAGACTATTGCATGCACGTGCACAGAGTGGCGGTCGAATGAGTAAATACTTATGTTTCATGAAAACATTCATTTTATTTCGACAAATAAAAAGTTTATTCGATTCAATGGCGGAGCGGCAAGTAAATACCATTGCCTCGCAATAATTAAAATGCTTAAAAAATATATATTAATTAATTGGGTACCTTTTTAAACAAAATTCAAATTTTACTTCAATCAACAAGATTTCTATTTTTTTTTTTAGGAGACATTGATATTTATTAATACTTTATATTAATGACCACGATCATGGGATTGTCTTTTTATGCATAAACAAAAATTACGAAACTGTACTAATTACAATCTTCGAGGGTAACATTGTTTCATAATTAAATATCTTTCTTAATTAAATATCAACCCTCTATAGCACCGTGTGACTTACAAGTTACATACTCCTGTATTTATATTTTTTAAATTTGATTTTACTTACTCGTCACTACAGTATTCAATTTTATTAAAATACTATTATTCTGGTATTAGACAGCCTATTCATAACAGTTAGTGATTCAAAAATCTTCAAATTAAAACGAGAAACTATAATCTATTTTATTTTCTTTCTCATAACCAAACAGAATTCCAGCCATAGAGGATTAAATACATCACCTCGTATTCTCAGGATCAGGAATCTCAGGAATCCTTTCCACATCAGGCGACTTTCCTCCACCTGATAAAATTAATCTTTTCCTCTACCTTTCAACTTCACCTCGCGTCCAATCAAAAAGCTTGTGAAACAAAATTTCTCTCTATTGTTTCAAGTTCACGACCGCCACTGTAAATCTTTCACAACCGCAACGAGGAATCCGCACCGATCGAATTGTTCTCCCTCGGTGCGGTTCTTCATGCTTCAAACTATATTCTGGCTTTTCGTGTCATGTCAGAGGCATGCGGTCGCGGCAAAGCACGCGATACTTTAGCAAGAAAATCTCTGTCGCCAGGGTCACGAACAGGATCACGGCGCGGAAGTCGCGGAAGCAGCGGGAACGCGTCGGCTGTCTCGACGAAATCGAACAAATCTCCACCGAACCAACCGAGCAACATGACGGAAACCGTTCTGGAGAACGTCACGGTGGAAGTTCTCGAAGCCAAGGCGTAGATCCTCTGCGGAAACGGCGGTAGGATCCCACGACCATCGTTGCTCCGCCATTTTCCTTCAACGACGGTCGCGAGGACCCTCAGTTACGGAAAGATCGTCTAGATCGTCTTCGAAGCGACTCGCGCAGTCTCTTTTCAAAACGTACAAATTTCAATTCACGTATAATCCTATTTTCTCCTTTTCATTCGATAAAAATGAAAAAAAAAAAAGAAAAAGAAAAAAAAAGAAGATTCGCTCTTTTTACGTCTTACGTCTTACTTTTTACGTCTGCTGCTTTGGTACGAACTATTCAAACTATTATTGGATCTAATTAACGCGCGTCTCCGGATCGTCTACCGGCCATCCATTATTATTAACGATAAACTAACGTTCGAAGTGATGACAATGATGCGATTGAAAAATTGTTAGAGACGCTTAATTTGAAAATTATTCACGAGACAAGGGAGGATAACGGTGTTAACAATTTGTGCTGAGATAATCATTGTTTAATTTTTACGTCGGAAGGATGTTAGGTTGAAGGAAGATCGAAGTGAATTTGTGATTTTGATAAACTGTTACGAAAACCTACGAGACATAGCGATATCGAGGGTAAGAGTATTAGATGAACGTATTCACGGCACCATCGAGCAAAGAGTTCAATGTTCCAAGTATATTGCACGAAGAAACGCGGATGATTGCTGCGAAATCGCTAATAGAATCTCATCGGGCATTCTTCGACGTGTTTAAAGAAAGCGTCGCGAAGAATTTCTTAAGATTTAATTCCTATAGGTCGTTTACGTTATGTTGCAATTTAAGAAGACAGAAAGAGAAAGAGAAGAGAAACGTAACTTTTTTCTACGATTAAAACAAAAAAAAAAAAAAAAAAAAAAGAAGAAGAAGAAGCTTAGTCTTACGAATCGTCTACTGTAAGGCACGACTTAATCATTCTCGAACCGTTCGTTTGCTACGAACCTGCGTTGCAAACGTTCCAACGAAATCTAGAGCCGAAACATAGCGAGGACGACGCAAAGCTCGCGTTTTCTCATTGTTCGTCCGAAAGCATCGGAATTTTGCGTCGATTCGCCATGTTCTTTTCTGGACCAATCGATAGAGCACGTTTCACCATTAACGGTCACTCTCGCCGGAGAAATTTCTATTTCATCGCTTCGGGCTAATCAATTTGGCTGAATAAAAAAAAAAAAAAGAAAAAGAAAAAAAAAACGAAATTTTTTTTTAAGATAAAAAAAAAAAAAAAGAAAAAGAAAAAAAAAACGAAATTTTTTTTTAAGATAAAAAAAAAAAAAAAGAAAAAGAAAAAAAAAACGAAATTTTTTTTTAAGATAAAAAAAAAAAAAAAGAAAAAGAAAAAAAAAACGAAATTTTTTTTTAAGATAAAAAAAAAAAAAAAGAAAAAGAAAAAAAAAACGAAATTTTTTTTTAAGATAAAAAAAAAAAAAAAGAAAAAGAAAAAAAAAACGAAATTTTTTTTTAAGATAAAAAAAAAAAAAAAGAAAAAGAAAAAAAAAACGAAATTTTTTTTTAAGATAAAAAAAAAAAAAAAGAAAAAGAAAAAAAAAACGAAATTTTTTTTTAAGATAAAAAAAAAAAAAAAGAAAAAGAAAAAAAAAACGAAATTTTTTTTTAAGATAAAAAAAAAAAAAAAGAAAAAGAGATTCGTATTTTATAAACGACACCATCGAATCGACACACTCGACGCGTTCGTCGATCTTTCTAAGTCCGAACAATCGTTTCAAACGAACGCCAAACCAGCGATCTATCGGTGATCAACAATCAAACGGACGGTATACAGATCGGCTCGTCCCCGAGAGATAATCTCGAAATCACGTTCTGTCTTTTATCTCTACCAGTCTACCGTGTCCACCGTGTACTCTCAACGTTACATCACACACGCTCTCCGTATCACTCGATTTCCTAACGTGAGATAACGCTACGACACTGACCTTAGTTGGGCAGCTTTTAATCTAGAATGGAAAGCCTCTCGATCATCGGTGGAGAAAAGGAAACGGATAAATCGATCGAATTAGAGCTAAAAGATAGAACTCCGGTGTCCTAGCTGCGTTTTATCGTAGTTATTCTAATGGTATTCGAATCAGCTGACCCGATACAAAAATCGACACGTGTTATCATTCGACGAAGGGATCGATGAAGGTGTCCGATGTGAAAAAATGTGAACACAATTATTATCGAGGATGAGTGGGACCGTCTGAAAGACTGTTTCGGCAGATCCTAACTGCGAACACGTGATTCCCAAAGCGGATATCGATCGTTCTTGCCAGCGATACTGGTTTTTATCGAGAAGCCAACACGAATGGGACCAGACGTAAAGTGTTTGAACCGACATCGTGGGGGTAACACGCTGCGGTACAGCGTAGCGAACCAATTACGCCGCGTGATAATTAAGCATACAATTATGTAGAGCTCTATATGTTTCACGATAAACACGTTTAAGGTAATGAGCAACAAGAAATCGTGCACGACCAGGTTCGTTACGTGTAACGGGCAACGAGATACCTACGTGTACCTGCCACGTGTAGCTGCACGCTCGAACTCGGTCGTTTCTCATCGCCGTGAGATTCGTAGGCGGTTACACCGTTCACCTGCGATCGATTATTCGTCCGACTTACCCTTATCGCTTCTAACCGAGCGCCCATAAGATTTACTTTCTCGCGCTTCTGAACTTTGCAAATGTTTCTTACTCGGCCCCCTTTCCATTCGGCTATCCGTGAAACAAGGTTTATCGTTTCCCGAAGGAAGAAGATCCGTCGATGAAGATATGTACCAGGGGAACGAGAGATGCTTTTATGGAAGTTCGTTCGATCAATCGGATTCGTCGCGTGAATTATTGCGATACGATGAAATTGAAAGAGAACGAAACGACACAATCGCCTCGAAAGGTTTCATTGCTAAGATAGAACACGACTAAACGCATCGAACACGTTTGTACGACTATATATTATCTTCTTAATCGCACAGGATCTCTTGTTAAAGCTAACGTCGATCTATTTAAAAAAGAAGAAAAAAAATAAATAAATAAATAAATAAAATATATACTTTATACACGAACACGCATAAACATATATACACCGACACGTATGAATCAACATATTTACATATATACACACACACACACACATCGAAATTATTATCGTTACCTTTTTTTTTTTTTTTTTTTTTAGA